>JAQPPZ010003356.1:21040000-21498353 GCA_028583015.1 Wollemia nobilis
TAGATTTTAGTTCAAACACTCCAAAGGCACAAAACCCCTTTGGTCAAATTTTCTTCAAGATAATTTACCAACTTTCATATATTAGACTTGCTTGCTTGACCTTGATCCTCGAATGCACCTTGTACCTAGTGATGTACTCTAGTCACCTAGTGATTGCAATGATTGGTTATCCATTTAATCTGGTAGTATGGGTAGATTACTAGAAGGCCACTTTTTTCAAACACAAAATAGAAACAATCACTTGCACACACATAACAACAAACACTCATAATAAAACAAACACAAAGACAATATTTTCAACAACATAATCAAAAGCATGCATGCAACAACAAAAGCAATTCAAGAAAACAAACACACAATTGGGTTCATTTTAATCCAAAAAAAAAATCAAAAGGGTACCTTATGTTACTGATCGATCTTGCACTCCATCCATCCTTCTTCACAAAAAAAAATACAACACAAATAAAAATCACCACCAGCCACACTTCATCCATCAAGTCCATATCCAATCCCATTGAGTTCAATCACCTCATCATTATCATCCATTTTATCCTCCATTGACTCGTCACTTGAGGGGGTAGATAATATCTACAAAATTTTACCTCAAACAAGATCAATATGCAAACACCCATTTTTGGACTCAACGTCTATCCAAGAATCTTGTCTATGACTAATCATACACCCTACTCTATCGGGTCTAAATGCATAATTTCTCTTCTTCATACAAAATATAATAATATCTAAGAGGCTAATGTGATAGGTTGATGTATGTAAGGGTTTACATGCTTATGATTTAATCGAGGTAGTAAAGGTAACCAACCATCAATGATAGCACATGAGACCACTTACCATATGACAAATTTGTTTACCAAAATCAAAGCACTCCTCAATTTATTAATGACAAGATTCACAGACATTCGTTGCCTCCATCATTGGGGCATCCTGCATTGTTCTTAATTTGGGGCAACCAAACGTCACCTTCCTCAAGCATAAAAGTTGCATCCATCATTCATTCATCTACATAGCGATAGATTTCATATATTTTTGCATCGCATTGTGTTTTCACACAGCACAATACTAAAAGGGGCATCTATAGACACCAAAATCAAGCATAATAAATACTAGTTAATTAATCATAATTAATTAGTATATTTAATATTAATAAAATTAATTAATGTTCATATACCTTAAGGATTAAGTAATTAAGTAATTAATGAACTAATTAATTAAATAATTGATAACTAACTACATAGGCTACACAACCACTCACCCCTCCTTGCGGGAACATTCACCCCTCCATTTCCCATGGCCACATCACCTACAGTTCACCCCAGTTCTACCTCCCATCCTCCATTCCAGTCACACACAAGAAAATGATCACCCTTTGCCACAAATGGACTTTAGTTTACTACACATATCACAACTTGTAATTGCACCTTCATTCACACATTAGATATTTTTAATATGTACATAATTCCATCATGCACTCCTAGTTTAGCTTGCACATTTAAATTAAATCAACATATTTAATTTAAATGCATAAACAATTTAAACATGCACTCAGAGTTCAGCTTGCACATTTAAATTAAATAAACATATTTAATTTAAATGAATAAACAATTCAAGCATGCACAAACAGTTTCAAACATGGATATACGAATAAACATGCATATTCAATTTGATATGCATATTTAATCCACATGCACTTTCAATTCAACAAAAGCTTTCAATTTATTACATATATCTTATCCAGTGAAAAATCCAAAGAATGCATATATCGTGAAATTGCACGTACATTTTGATGATAACTCTAAGCTACACACAAGGGTGATAATAATGAGGTAAACTTATCCTCCTTTTACAAGCATGCAACTTTAGTGATGAAATCAATGAGGAGGTGAAACATCAATTAATCCCACTTAATTTATTGAGCCACCTCCTCATCCATTCCCCCTAGGAAGGCTATAAATGCAACCTCTCCTCCTTATTTGGAGCATGATGATGGTATGAGCATCGAAGCATTGATGAAACTTTGAGTACATATTACACCCAAATCCCCTGAGTAATACTTTGTACCCATCCTCATATTGTGCTAGATATCGATCATACCTTTCTACAGATCTAGATACAACTTTCAATAGCAACAAGACTTCCTAGATCATGGTCATCTTACCTCGAATGGTCTTTTTTCGTGGTCATCCTAACCAAGATGGTCAACATCCATCTTGCACATAAGCCTCCAAAAATGATATGTGGTAGCACAAAATAGCACGGTGCAACACAACAATAATAACACGACATCACAGTAACAAAACAACAACAAAAGAAGGATAATATTTATTTATGCTCTATTTAATACTTTTCTCTTTATAGATTTCCTATATCTTTAGTATTTTTGGATTTTGATATGGTTTTAGAACTAGTTCTCATCTTAGGAGGTCCAATAGATATTATTGATCGATTTTTTTCACTTGTGTGTAGGTATACATATCTTAGAGCGAGCAGACCCAAATACCAATCCGGATCTGAATGCAGTAGTAGGAGACTCCAGTGCTCGGTTGTACTACCATAGATAATCAAATATCAAAACCATCCTTCACTCAAATAGTTAGAGCACATAGTCATCGACCTCCCTAATGGTTGACATCCAGATAGAGTAATCAAAAATAGATATAGCAAACACAGACATAGATCAAACACCCCAGACCCAGCAGTGATAATCACAAAAAAACCTATCCTTCTAATGTTGTAGTGACAAAAATATCGAGGCACCATTGTTATGGAAATTGATCCCTTACATCTTTGTATAACCCCACAAGGGTTAATATTGTAATCGCACGAGACAAAACTATTATACATATATCATTTCTTATTTTTTATTCATTTGCTTTTATGGTGTGTCTTTTTATCGTCTACAATATGATAGAGTGTCATGGGTTTTTTCAATCAATATTTTTTTAAATTTTTATTTTCATTTTGATTGGATTGTTTTAAACAAGGAGTGTATCATAACAATAATATTCTCAATAATGATTAATGGGGCTGCAACTAGTTATTTTAATAGTATAAGGGGGTTGAGACAAGGAGACTCACTATATCCTTATTTATTTATAATTATGGTGGAAGCCTTGAGAAGAGCAATTTCAGATGCTACTAGAGAAGGTAAATTGGATGGAATTAAGCTAGCTTCAGCTTTAAATCTGATTTCACATCAATAGTTCGTAGATGATAATATTATTGTTACAAAATTCTCCTTTCCCCAAGTAAAGGTAATAAGGAACATATTGGCTATTTATGAGAATGTTGTTGGACAAAGGATGAATTTTCTCAAAAGTAAAGTTTTCTTTATCAATACTCTCATTTAAAGATAAAACTATATTGCAAGGATCTTTGGTTGTGAGATTGGGAATTTTCCTACTACCTACTTTGGAATACCTCTTTTCAATGGAAGAACAAAAAAGGATATGTGGAATTTGACAATTGAAAGATTTGCTAAAAATCTTACAGGTTGGAAGGCTACACTTTTTAGCTAGGAAAGTAAGACTCAATTAGTTAAATTTACTCTCTAAAGCATTCTGATATACTTTATCCCTTTTTAAAATACCTAGGAAAATTTGGGAAAGAATTGAACAAAAGGAACTTCCTATGGAGTGGAATGGAGGAGAAGAAAAGAATATGTCTTGCTGCTTGGGATAAGGTTTGTTCAAGAAATAAGGTGGGAGGCCTAGGTTAAAGGAAATTCAAATAAATGAACAAAGCTCCCATGGAAAATCAGGGGTGGAAATAGTTATAAATGAAAGTAGGATGGATTTAGATCTTGAAAGCAAAGTATATGAGAAATAAAAAAAAAAAAAAATGGCAGAAGAGAATATTATAAAAGGAAATTTCTTTTGGAATAATCTTCAAAAAACTAAACCTCTTCTTCAATAGGGGTTAAGATGGAAAATTTGAAATGGAAGAAAAGTAAATGGATCAAAAATATCCCTTTATGTGAAAACGCTAAATTTGTAGAACTGGAATAGGAAATTTCTCATCAGTATGGATAATGGGTTCATAATTTTATCATTGCAAATACAAATGGTAAAATATAGAAATATATATGTTGTAGGTATGAATGACAAAAAAAGACAAGTGGTAAATAAACTAAATAGAATGTTGCAGGTGTATTTTCTAAATCAAGGTAGACTAGAGGATTCCAATTTTGAAATGTAGAAAATATGGGAAGTACTCTATAAATTTTTGGTACTTTCTCTTGGTAGATGTAGGATTGGTATGGCTACCGGTAAGAAAAATTTGGCTAAAATATCCAACTCCAAAAGTGGCCTTCTTCTCTTGGCTTGGAGTTCAAAACAAAGTTTTCATAATAAAAAAATTGCTTAAGAGAGTTCTACATATTCGTAATAGATGCCCATTATGTGAACGGGATTGGGAAGAGGTATGGCATTTATTTTTTATATGTTTATTTTTAAATGAGGTATTTAACAACATCCTTGACAAATTATGTATAGCATGGGTCTTGCCAAATTCTATTGTTGATCTATACTTAAGTTGGTCATCACCTTTTAGGAGCAAAATACTGAGTAATTTATGAAACTTTTATTTACCTCACTTTATGTGGGGTATTTGGAAAGAATGAAACAATATAATTTTTAAAGGATGCAAGAAAGATGTGATGTCTATAGTGATCAAGATTCGTAATGTTGTGAAGGATGTTAGAAATAGAGCATATTACATTATTTAGGTCATTTAAATGTACCTTCCTTGGTACATACTTAGGATATTAGGTTACTTTAGGGGGAAGTTATCTAGTTATTTCATGCAATGTAATAAATGCACAAGTGTCAATGTGCAAGGTGTCCACTTGTACAACTAGATAGAGTGTTGGCCAAGGAACTTATCTTCCTATATAATGGCCATAGATATAGAAGTCAAAGCATCACAATCAGTGTGTGGTAGATAGGTAGTAGGGTAGTGTGTGTGTGAGCTATAATCTCATAGCTCTTTCATGGAGAAATAGCATATATTATGTAGTGCTCATTTCCTCCATAGCTACTATTGTAATATTTTTGCCATTTCTATATATAGCATATTTCAGTCATCTCGTAGATCTACTTTATTTCTTTTTTGCATCTTGTGATTGGTATCTCTCATTGTATGTGGCATCAAAAGCTAACAGTGATATCAGAGCTATGGTAGATCAAGCCATAGTAGGTCTATATGGAAACCACCATTATTATTTGATCCTAAGTTTTTTGAGAACCTGATACACAATTGGACCAGTCACTGTCAAAATTTCTCAGAAGATTCTAGGTGGTAGAATTAGGGAGAGTTACAAGTAAGGACTAAAATCTCAATTTTAGAAATACTGAGATTACATAGGGCTAGATTCTTTCCATAGAATTGAAGGAAAAACTCATGAAGATTAGGACTTAGCATTTGATCCACTAGGTTGATGAATCAACTAGTGAAGCTAAGAGATCTAGAAATACTTACCTAAACGTTTATTTTATTGTATAAAAATGATACTTAGATGATTGGGATACCTCCTATAATAGAAAGCTAGGAGACCTCAACTTCGTTGCACGAAGGTCAGAGTGCCTTCATAATGTAGAGATTAGATGTTGCAAAGAGGATAATACTTAAGAAGAATATTTTGGAAAAGAATCATGGTGAAGTTTGGAGACAGGAGATCTCCATTTATATATTTAAGAAGTTCACAAGAAGAAAAGTCCATAGAAGCCTTGATATAGAATAAAATGCCATAAAATCCTTGATTCATAAGAGAAGACCATACAAGCCTTGATCCAGAAGAAAAGGTCATAGAAGCCTTGATCTAGAAGAACAGGCCATATAAGCCTTGATATTGAAGAACAAGCCATAGAAGCCTTGATATTGAAGAATAGGCCATAGAAGCCTTGATATTGAAACATGCCTCGGATACCTTTTATCCTAAAGAAGATTCTAGAGGAAAGGATCTAATTTAGAAGAAGATTTTAGTAGTAATATTTTTTGTTACAGGTAAAGGTGATCCAGTAAGTTGAAAAAGCTTCCTACAAGAAATTTAGGAAGAAAAGCCTCTTCAAAATCAATTTAGTGCCTGAAGCAAAAATATCAAGATGAGATCTCATTGAAGACCTTCCAAGCTAGGAAGAAGAAGAACTAGGAGAGTCCTCTCTAGATTACTATACTGCATCCTCCAAGACTTATGCTTCTTTCACCAAATGTCTATTGATTTGGTAGTTTGGATGGTAGTTCTTCAGATGCCCTAGCAGGTTATGACAGATATGGATACCTCGTAGCGAATGGTGGTTGATGTCTCTGTATTTTCTTGTAAAATTTTGAAGATAAGGTTGCTACACTTGCACTGAAAATAAATATTTTCCATGAAGCTTGTAACTGCCAATCTAAATGACATATTTTCTTCATCTGGAATGAATCTTGGTGCACTATTAACCCTACTTCTCCTCCAAATATCCTATGCTCCTTTCTCCTGCACAAACTAAAAGTGAATGAACAAAGAATGTCCAATGCTTCCAATTTATAGAAAATATGTTGCCCATGTAATTGTCTGCTTAACCGCCACCTAGCTCCTAGTCATTTATCTACTGCCATGTCATCAATTTTGCATGGATAGGATGTCTAACATTTTTTCTCCTTATTTTATATTTTTGTTGTTTTTGTCTTTTTCCTTGTTTTTGTCTTTTAATATTTTTCTTTTTATTTTATTTTATTTTATTTTTTTTAAATTGTATGTTCTATTTTTAATGCCATCGGGTGAAGCGCACGATAATGTTGATGCGTACTTCAAAGGTATTCGATGTGTTATCTTCCTAATGATGGCTACTAATTTCATAACTACTAAAACCATCATTTTTTTCCTATTCCTCCATCTGTAGATGACTATGACAATTATTCTGGTTGCAAGGAGTTTTCGTTTGAGACTGTTCATTGCATCTTCTCATTCTTCATGGAATAATGCACCAATCTGGTTGTTCCTCTACTTTTTATTAATGACATGTCTCTTGCCTAGATGTCTTATTATTTCTTGCTTGATATCTGCTTCTCCTAACATCATACTCACTTCTCCCAACTGCTAGATGTGTGCTTTCCTACCAGACATGACTTCCTCCATCATCCAAATGTGTGGCTATGTCATCTAGATGGGTATTACCAAGGTCCAAATGGGTTGATTCTTCTTCAAGGTGGACTCGTTCAGTTCTTTCATTGCCCTACTGGATTATCACGCAATCATCAAGGTAATGGACCACAGTTCATTCTTGCTCTTGATGGTTGGTTGCGATCATTAGAAGGATGATTCCCTCTTTGTCCAATGTTGTGATAGAGTCTTCCTATTCCATGGCATCTACCTCAAAGTCTATCGATCTGATGATGAAAAATTGCCCATCCTTGGTCTAGCTAGTCTGGATAAGGATTCCTACTCTGAGGTCCCTATCTTTCGTGAGTCTATGTGACTCGTCCTCTTCCCCTTGTTGGTTGAATCTCCCTAATGTGGGGCCATTGTACTCCCAGCTACTCAATATTCGATCGATCCCTCGATCATTCTTGATGATATCTTTGGTTCCTACAAGCTCATTGAGGTAGATCCAAGGGTCTATTCTTAAGAACACGTAGTGATGGGTTGACTTGGACTATGTCCTCAAATGGTCCTTACGTTCCAATCCATGGACTAGTCAACCTAAGGGTAGAAGGAGGGGAATTTCTTCCTCTCGAGCTACCGGGATGGAGGCCAACCATGCTCCTTCCTTGGTCAGGTAAGCTTGGGTTACCCAGAAGTCTTGATGAAATTCTAGGATTGCCCAAGTCACCTCTATTTTGGGCCTGGTCTATCAGTTGTGCACATAAATCTAGTTCTACGTGTGTTTGATTGGTAGGTGTTAGTTGGTGCAAGATTCTCAATCTCCTACCAGCCCTTATCAACTCATCGCTAACTTACTTCTTCAAAGTGTTGTTGTGGTACACACTGAGTTAGGGCTTCTTGGTACTGGTCTAAGAAATTTGAATCTATGCTTGAGTTGTTTCCCTCTCTAGCAATTTTCATTAGTCATTATAAGGTTTCTTGAATGCACTATTGCAGTCATCTTACTTCTTTTTGGTTTTATGTAAGTCTAACACTACTATTTAGTACCTAGCCACTTCTTCACATTTAGTTAGATGTCTCATAGCTCCTTCATATGGTGTTCTCCACTCGCATGGTATCGGTCTTCCTGGTATTGCATTTTCACTATTCGACTGAATATTTATTCCTCCATTATCCTCATCTTGTGGGCTTAGAGACTCATCATCTTCAATTACCTATGCAATCTCGAGGAATCTGACCCTTGCTTGCCGACTTTGGATTTCATCTCTTTATCTTCGATGATCTGGGTTGGGACTGGCGTATGGTATATCAGGATCCCAAGGTTGATTCTTGTCCTCACTTGAATATTTCAGCCATCCTTCGTACCTTGGTCATTCAGGTACTTCTCTAACATATCGTCATAGAATCTTGGCTACTTCTTCTCAACTCATCTGATATTCACTATTAGTAGCCAAGTTTTGATGCAATTCCCTTGCTTCACCTTGTTCTAGTGATATTTGGAATCATCGAGGATGTCTGATTAGCGGTGAAGTTTCTCTTATGGAGATGTTAATATTCTGGATGATTCTTAATGTAGTTGTGGATGAACTATTTGAATCTTCTGAGAAAATTGCATTATGCTTCGAAGGTCCTGCATTGTTTCCTATATTCTTCCTTATTTGTAATCCATGTCCTTGTAGCATTTGATTCTCTTACCTTCAAGAGTGTATTATATTTGGTGTTGAGGTTGAATGATCTAGAGCTACCGATAATAAGCTACTTTTTGATGAATTATCATCTAAGCTCTCCCTAAAATCACCCTGATCCCTTTCAGCCCATTCTACTCTACGTGCTTCCTATTGTTGATGCATTCATTGCATAGTTCCATCCAAATCTTGAATGATTTGTTCCCTCAATCGTGCATTCTACTGGTGAAGAGTATCATACTCTTCTTGTAATTGTTATCTTTCCCTAGCCATCCATTGCAGAACTTCTACTCCTTGACCTTCATATTCTTCCACTTCTGGTATTTGTCCTTGTGAAGATAGATATGAATTATTTTCAAGTCGATTCTCTTCTTCACTTTCTAAAACTCATACATTAGGTTCTAACTCTCTTTGTTTGGTTATAGGTTCTTCTTCTTTTTCAAATAACCATTCCAGGTTGGCAGGTTCATCCTTACGAACAATATTGCTTGGCCCATCATGTTTGTAGAATCGTATACCTAGTTGTACTTCTTTTGTTGAGTTACCAGTAGTGTCCCCATTCATTTCTAAGTTGATTACATTGATTTGTATTTGTGCTTGTGCCTTGTACACCTTCAACTTAGAGCTATTTACTACTTCGAGGCAAATTGTTCCATCCAACTTCTTCAATCGAACAACCCCATTGTCTAGTACTTCTTCCACTTGGAAGGGTCCAAGCCATAGGGTCTTCAACTTCCCTAGCTTGATTTCTCTTTTCTTGTTGTATTTGAGTACTAAGTCACCAACCTTCAAGTTCATTTTTTGGAGATGCTTGTCATGCCAGTACTTTCATTGTTGTTGAGCAATATTCATTGCCCACTATGCCAACACCCTTTTCTCACCTAACTGTACCAGTGTTGCGAGTCTTTCCTCCATGTTTTCTTCATTCATGTAGGTTTCAACAGCTACCCTCAAGCTTGGTACCAAAAATTCTATTGGTACTACCACCTCCTGTCCATACATCAATTGAAAGGGTGTGTGGTTTGTGGTTGGTTTGAAGGTAGTTTTGTATACCCACAGAACTACTGGTAAGCGCTCCTCCCAGTCTGCACCTTCGATTACACATATTTTATACATGATAGAAACCAGGACCTTATTTGTTGCCTTCGCTTACCCGTTTGCTCTGGGGTAGTATGGACTTGACAAAGAGTGAAAGATCCTGAATTCCTTCATCAAATTCTGGATAATCTCATTAACAAAATGACCTCCTCTATCACTTGTCAATTGAAGAGGTATGTCGAACCGTGTGATAACTTGTTCATACAAAAAGTGAGTCATGCTTCTTGCAGAATTATCAGGTAAGGCCCTTGCTTCGACCCATTTTGTTAAGTATTCTGTTGCGACTACGATGTACCTACACTTCCTTTTATGACTTGTTCTCAATGGACCCACAAAATCCAACCCCCATATCTCAAATAGTTCTTGAGGTTGTGATGGATGCAGTGGCATGAAGTCTCGTTTCAATGGCTTCCCTATTCTTTGACACGTATCACATGCCTTAACAAAGTTCTTGGCATCGTGAAAAAGAGTAGGCCACCATAGGCCCACCAACAACACTTTTCTTGTTGTTACGTCAAGTCCCATATGTCCTTCGGCCAATCCTTCGTGTGCCTCCTTCAGGGTTTGTTGCACTTCATCTTCCATCATGCATCATCTTAGAATGTGGTCCTCCCCCATCTTGTATAGCAATCCTACAATCAAGGTAAAGGGTGTTGACTTTATAATCACCTTTCACTGTTCATCTATTGTCATCTCCTTTTACAATTCTCTTATCGATAGATAATCCCCAATATGTTTATACCATGTGGGTATCACACTTATCATGAACAATTATGCATCGGGGAATTCATCTGGTATCCCTCCTTCTATAGGTTCTCTTGAGTGAATCCTTGATAGTTGGTCCACAATGTCATGCTTCTTCCTCGGTCTCACTACCACCCAAAACATGAATTCCTATAGAGTGACAAGCCATCGACTCACTCATCCATAGATTGTTGGCTTGTTGATCAGGTACAATAGTGTCTGGTGATCTACATAGAAAGAAAAAGGGTTAGCCAACAAATAGTGTCGGTACTTATGTACTATGTACACCATCCCTAGTGCTTCATGCTCTATTGTACTATAGTTTTTCTCAGCTCGAGACAATAATTGACTTGCAAAATAGATGGGTTGATCCAACCCAAATTGACCTTCTTGAGCCAATGCACAACCAATAGCAAAATTTGAGGTGTCAACGTGCACATGGAACTCCTTCTTCCATTTTGGGTAAACCAGGATAGGTGCCTTCACCAAATGTGCTTTCAAGCTCTCAAAATCTCCCTGATGCTCCTCTACCCAATGAAAAGGAACACCCTTACGTGTAAGAGCATCTAATGGATGAGAAGTCAATGCATAATTATGGATGAACCTTCTATAGTATCCCACTATTCCCAAGAAGGTTTTCACCGAGCTCACATCATGTGGCTCCTCCATCAATAGTATCACCCGAATATTATCCGGATTGGGCTTTAGGCCCCCTTGGCATACAATATGCCCTAGTAGCTTTCCATATGGTACCATCAGGACACATTTACCTAGATTTAGTGATATTAAAGCTCACCTACACAAGATCATGCATTCCTCTAGTGCCTTCAAATGTTCATGTGTCCTCCCATACAATGACCAATCATCTAGGAAGGCTTTAAAATTCCTTGTGACATCTTGTAAAAGATATATAATATTATTCTTTGAAAAGTAGTTGGTGCATTGCACAAACCAAATGGCATGCGATTATAAGCATATATTCCATTTTCAACTACGAAAGTTGTCTTCAGCTTATCTTCCTCTATGATGCTAATCTGGTTGTACCCTAAGAACCCATCCAAAAATGAATAGATCTCATGGCCTGCTACTTCTTCCAATATGGAGTCTATGAAAGGGATCGAGAAGGGATCCTTGATGGTTACGACATTGAGGCTTCAAAAATCTACACAAATTTAAATTTTATCTACCTTCCTCTTCAAGGTGATCACAATCGATGACACCCACTCACTTATTGTAACCTTGAAAATAATGCCTGCATCTAGCATTTTATCAATTTTAGCATTCACCAGGGTTGTGTATTTGGGATTCATCCTGTATGGTCGCCTTCTAACTGGTTGTGCACCTTCAATCAGGGGAATATTGTGTATGCAAAGTTTTGGTGGAACTCCCTTTAGGTCCTTGTACGTCCAAGCGAAGACATCCTTATACTCAAGAAAGATTTTAAATGTTACCACTTTTAGCACTGGATCCCAATCATCTCCACACTTAATCATCCTCTCCTTGCCATCTTCTCCCAAGTTTACCTAAATCATTCTAGGGCCTTCATATTTAATGGACTCAGGTTCATTTACTACCTTAAGAACATCGATGGGGTGGGTTGGTTTGTCTTCAATGACTACATCTCCCATCGTATATTCTGCAAAGTTCTTGGGGAATGTCTATTTTTCTCTCTCCTTATCCTTCTCTGTTGTTGTTTGTTTCTTACTGCTTTCCTCTTTTTTTGGTTCCTTCTTCTCATCCTTTTGGATTTCATCTCCTACTTCAATGCAAAAACACTGGGGGAGAATACTTCATAATATTCCTGCTACCAATGGAGTAAGCCCTTGTCTTCATTGTACTCATCCTCCGTGCAATCTTCCAGGTGTAGTACTCCCTCTTCATCTGGTTCATATCTTGACTCTTCATCCAAGGAAGAAACTCTTGAATCATCAGAACTTGCAATCTCTTGGCTTACCACCTAGTTCTTTAAATTAATCAAATATCTATGTTGGCCTTTCTTGAAGGTTAGATGCTCTTTCTCCCAATTGTGGTTTACCTTCATCGTTTGTAACCACCCACATCCCAACAATGCATCATATACTAGTTTTTTCATGGTAATTATAATGAAATCCTATATTAAATACTATTTTTCTATGCACACTTTCTAGCTCATTAGTACACCTATTATCTCGATGCCATATTGATCTACTCCGTATAATTTGAAGTTTGGAGATCTAAGTGTGGGTTGACCAATACTCCACCATGTTCTTTTTGGCATCATGTTCATGCTTGATCCTCCATCAATGATCACCTGATTCAACTTATGGTCCAGTATCTCCATATGAACCAAAGCTGGCTTCTTCCCTGCCTCGATCATCAATATCGTTGGATCAATGAACTAACTTTGCTTGATGTGTGCTACCTATCAGTTTTTTTCTTCTTTGTTTTTATGACTTCTCCCACCGGAGCATATAACTTAGGTACTATGTTGAATAGACTTGCTACCTTCACTTCTACTATTGTATTCAATACCTATGTCACCAAGACTTCTATTGATGCTTGCTTATCATTTGTGATCTCCACCTTCTTTAGAGATTTTTCCAGAACTAGTATGTCCTACTTTTCTTTGTCTAGTTCTATTTTTATCAATTCTTGAGCTTCCTACCATCGCTCTTTCTCCTTGGTAGGATTTGGATATTCTTCTAACTTCCTAGCTTGTGTTCTTGTTATGGCTAGGACTTCATCTTCCCTTTCCATCACTGTACTTATTTTACCAATGTCAATCAAATTGACATTTTGTGTTCCATTGGAGCTTGCCTTATTTGGGAAATTAGCCTCTTTGTGGTTCCCTGGACCACACCACTTACACATTTGGGTAGCATCGTTACCACCAACATTATTTGTATTCTAAGGCTTGGGGCAGCTCTTCGCAAAGTGGCCCCACTCTTGATAATTATGACATTGAATTACAGGTCTCCCTTTAGAGTCGTACTGCAATTGACTCTATCCTCCTTGTCTTCCCCCTCGACGGTTGTTCTTGTATCCACCGCTTGTTGCACCCTATCCATTTCTTGAAGTATCAGGTTGACTTCCTTGTTGGACTGTTAATGTCTGGTGCCTTGCTCCCTTTAGATTGAATGGACAATCTGCTACTAGGTGACCTACAATATCGCATATGTTGCAATACATTTTTTTGGGCAATTGGTATTGGCATGTCCTTATGTTTTACAGGTAGAACACCAAATATCCTTTCTATCCTTCCTCACTTCTCCTTTGACTTCTCTTATAATTTTATCAAACTCTTTCTGAAAGAATTGTATTCCACTGCCTTATCTTCTCATACTACATAACCGGTTGATTTATTTGGAATCTGAAAGAATTGTATTGCACTTTGACCTTTATCTTCTTCATCACTATCAGATTCTTCATGTTTTGGCTATCCACCGATTCTTGCAGTTGTTTGCTTAGCCTCACTTTCAAAGTTATTTGCTTTCTCGAGGGCTTCCGCATATGTCTAGGATGGTACCACTTTCATCTTCTTTCAATATTTGTGTAGTAATCCATCCAAGAACCAACATTTTATCATTCTTTCAACTGGTGGCATTTCCATTTTATCTGTTAGCTACCTTAGTCTCCTATCGTAGCTCTTGACATCTTCCTCTAGTTTTTGTTTTGTGGTGAAGATTTTAGTGATGATCTCCGTGTCATCCCTTAATGGTCAAAATTCTTTGATGAATGCATCCTTCAAGGGGGTCCATTGGGTGAATGGTTGCGTACACTATCATTTTAAATACCAATCCATAGCCATTCCTCATAAGGTGGTAGGAAACAATCACAACCACTTTGTATCCTGTGTTACCCCATTTGATCCCCAAATGGTGATACAAGTTCCCACGTGATGGGTTGGGTCTTCCTTTCCTTCCCCATGGAAAGGTGGATATTTTTATCTATCTACTTGAGTAGCAGTATGCGCCATTGGGACTATCCCACTAGGTGGATTTCTTGGTGGTGAGCATGGTGGAATTCTATCCGGCTCTCTCTCTACTATTGATGGTGTAAAATTTGGGTCAAATAGCCTTCTACCGAGCTCTCGTGAGCTTCCACTTTGTGACCTCCTTCATGAATAAATGATATGTGGTTCTAGTCTTCCTCCCCATGAACCGATGTATGGTTGCTATGGTACAAAGTCTCCTACTTCTATATCCATCGACCAACTCCTCTTTACTGGTTCAGGTGTTACCATCCAATCCTCATTTTCAATAATAGGTACTTCCTTTGCTATTTTCTCTTCATCTTTTGTTGTCACCAATAGCGTCTCTACTCTTGGATTCTCATCTTCCACTAGATCCCACACTCTTTCCACTTTAGGTTGTGAAACTTCATCTTCGTTGTGTGTTCTTTGGTTTTCCAGTTGTGCACTTCTTCTTGGTTGTCTTGGACTCCTTCCTCTTCTACCTTATGACCTGTGATGTGTCATTCACCTCTTTGCCTTATCACATATACCTCTTGACCCAAAGTTTTTTTTAGGTAACGATGCCAAATGTAGACAAGGGTAAGTGCTTTCCCAAGATGAGGGAATGACAAGAAGCTAGGAGGGAGTGATAAACTTGGTTACACAAGTCATCATGCTCTATAATTATGGATACATAAGTTTTAGTAGATGTTTGAAATAGTAGATGTCTGACCATACTAGCGAACATCTAGATGGGTAAATTTCTAGAATAGAAAGACTAAACAAATAGATAAATAGATGTCTGTAACATACTGGTTAGATATCTGGATGGATAGATATCTAAGACAGATGTCTAGACGTCTAGACTGGTAGATATCTAAGATAAATGGCTAGATGTATGGACTAATATATGTCTAATATAGATGACTACACATCTAAACTGGTAGATATTTGAGAGAAACATAATAGATATCTAGGCAAATGTCTACGTCGAATGACAAGACGTCTAGGATGGATATCTGATGATAGATATCTAGGGTGCCTATACTAGATGGCTAGACTAGGACATGCAATGAAAAGGTTACATAGGTCTATATTTTTGTAACTAGAGTGTTCATCTTCAGTCCTAATTACTCCTTCAATGCTTCTTGTAACAACAAAACAACACACAACAATATTTCTCATACCAAGTTACGGTCAATACTTGTAACACGACACTATAACATAGATGTAAACACATACAATATGTATTCCAGAACAATTATTTTTGCACAACATATCTACATTATAGAAAAGTATAGATAGATTACAAAATGAAATAGAGAGGGTATTTATAGGTAAGCCCGGGTAGTTACTGCAACTAACCCGTCTCAACCGTCCCAACCACCTATTGCTTAACATATCATTTACTACATAACATATTTCTTTAGACATCTAACACAACAATCTATATGTCTGACTAGTTAGGTTGGATGTCTAACTAGTCTAGATGTCTACCTAATCAGAACATCTTAACACAAAGATGATTGTGCTTGTCCTTTTGTGTATTTATACTAATCAGTATGAATTACAAGTGTTTGATGATTTTACATTGTAAAACAATACATTAAATGGCGTATACATTATCAAAATATATATAGTTAAAATTGTGAATCTTCATAGACATTATTTGTCAGATAACTCAATTATTTATTTTTGCTTCGAACTGTTATCTACAAGTTTTCCTCAAATATTCTCCAATGGACTTCTTCAAGTCTCCTTCAATGAGGCTTTTCTAGCATTCTCCTTGTTTCTCATTTCAAGTAGCTTGAGGCCTTCTCCTAAGGCCTTCAAATTTTACAACTTCTCTTCTAGTCTTCAAAACTTCAATGAGACCTTCCTTGATCTCTTCTATCTTAAACTATGGAAGTTTTACAATGAGATATCTTTCTTGGATCTCCGAAATTTGCTACTTCTAAAATCTGTAATAGGACCTTTGCTAGTCCTTCTCTATATTCAATCTTCCAAATATGAAATTTCTTCAATGAGACCTCCTTTACGTTTTCTTATTCAATCTAAAGTCTTCAATATTCAATGAAGATCTCCAATCTCCAATTTTCAATCTTCTTCAGGACCATTTTCCTTGAGTCTCTTCTTCCTTTAATGGGGTCTTCTTTATAGGACCTCCTCCTTGATTTGGAATCTTTAATGTGGCTTCTTTAGCCTCTAGATATTTTCTCAATATCCAACTTGGAGTATTCAATCTACAAATTCTACAATAGGACCTTTTCTTTAGGTCTTCAAATCTTCAATCTCCAACTTGTTGTTTCAGGTAGTGGATGGGTTTCAAAGAAGATATTCTTCTTAGCTCTTGTAGGAAGCTTCTCAACTTTCTTTGAATTAATTTTTCTACAATAAAGTATTAGAAAAATTATAATGGGGAAATATCTAAATCTAGAGATAACGAATCTTCACTAGTTGATTTGTCAATCTAGTGCAATAAATGTAGTCCTGGTCTTCACAAGTTTTTTGTAACTATGTGGAAAGACTAGCCAAATAGCAATTTCAAAAATTTTGAAATTGATATTTTCTATCTCTTTCAATCTCTTTTGTGGCTCTCTCTATTTCCCATCAATCTACCTAGTGTTGTGATACCATTTTTAGCTTTTGATGCTATAAACTTAAAGGAAATGCAACCACAAGTAATGAAATAAGTAGACAATATTATAACTATGATAATGGCTAATTAATAAGCATGTAAATATGATAAGAAACTTTATAAAATACTCATGCAATAGCCATTAATGAAAGCTCACAAAAATATACAATGTTATGCAATGGAGGTCTCTAACACTCCATATTGCAAAAATGCTCTACATTATTACTACTACAACTCTATTGTATGCACTTCAAGAACATCTCTTTCTTCTAATCTAAGAAGACCTATTTATAGTGAGACATAACTCTTGGTCTTCCATATTCCTATGATACATCACTATTCTATTCTTAGAAATCATGTATATGTGGACTACATGCACATTCTAATGATACTTGTGCATTTATTACATTACTTCAAGTAAATAATTAAATCCTAATCTAAGATAAACTCCTAATCTAAACATATACCCATTATGGTAGATTAGCAAGCACTAAATAATGTAATATGTTCCAAAAAGAAGAAGTTTATGTGAGAATATGAGGACTCACGTTACAATTATTTACAAGAAATAAAGTATGAAAACCTATCTAGGAAATAAAGGGGTCATGTGAGTGAACAAACATCAATCCTCATCTTACCTTCCCACAATATAAGCATTGGATTCCAATGGTTTTATAAGAGAAGGGAATTCATGGGACATCTGATGAGAATAAATCCAATGAGCCTTATGTACAAACTACCCACGTCAAACCATAAGATATGAAGTGGAAGAACCCTAGTGAGTCTGACGAGTCTTGGTGTCATAGACTTGATCAAAATCCAATGACCATTGAGAATCAAGAACCACATCAATAGGATGACTGATGGCAGGTGCGGTATCCAATGTAGAATCATGATAAAACTTCAAAATTTCTACATTGATGATGTCATGTATCCCAAGGTGTGTGAGAAGATCAAGGTGAAAGGCATTATTGGATACTTTTTGAAGGATAGTATAAGGCCTATAGTGAATCAATTTGATTTTTCTATGAGTATTATCTAAAAAATATCACTTGTCTAAGTGTAACCAAATCTTGTCACCAATCTAAAAAGGATGAGGAATTCAATGTTGATCAATGGCTTGTTTCTGCTAGTATTGTATCTTTTGCAAAATTTGAATCACTTTGGATTGAAGATTTTATAAGTGTAGAATAAAAGAGTGATCCTTGTCTTAATACTTATAAATATGAGTGGTAACAGGAGAATGCAAAGATAAGGGTAACTCTTAGGGAGCCAACGATTGAAAATCTAAATAAACCTAAAATGGAGAATGCCCTATAGAAGAATGTATTTTCCTATTGTATGCATGCTCAATGTGAGTGAGACTCAAGTCCCACTTGTTTAGTGAAGCATAATGATATATTTTCAAACTCTCCATAAGGGTACAATTCACCACTTCGACCTACCCATCAGATTGTGGATAGTAGGCTATGAAAAAGTTTAGAGAAACCCTCAAAAGTTTCCACAAAGAGCACCAAATTGACCCACAAAGCATGAATCACAATTTGATACAATATTGGTGGGAAGACCAAATTATAACCATATACATTCAAAGAGAAATTGGGCTAAGTTCAATGCAAAATAAGTTTTGTGACAAGGAAGAAACTTGACCATTTTTCTAAATCTATCAACAACATAGACACAATCATGTTGTCATACTAACATTGTAAAATCGCTAACTAAGTCCATGGAAATGGTTTTACAAGGATGAGAAATAATAGGCAAGGGAATTCCTAAACCAATGTTCCTGTTAGTAGGCTTAGGTCAGCAAACAATTGCACACTACCTCAAAAATATCAAAACATCTTATTGCATTCATGGCCAATAGAATAATCATCGCAACTGATGGAGTGTTTTATGCTTACCAAAATAACTACCATAGAGTGTAGAATGGAATTCCTTAATAAGAGATACTCTAGGCTCAAAAGAAATACAAACCTTGTCCAATTTGTAAATAAGTCCATCCTTGATATGAAAATCTTGGAAAGGACACAAATTGGAATAAGTAGGATTACACACTTGCTGAAATATCTTCCTAAAATCAGGATCCTGTGAATACTAAGCTGGTCAATCTTGAAAAAGTGTGAAGTTTTCAATCTATCAAGGCATGAGTGGTAGGAGGCCTAATAAAATAATCTACCATAGAATTATTCTTCCCATTTTTATACTTGATGATCAAGTGAAATTTTTGGAGATAAGACGTCCACTTCATATGTCGAGTTTCTTCAATTTTATTTTGGGATTGAAGGAATTTTAGGGGTATATGATCAGTGTGAACAATGGTTTATTTCTCCAAAAGGTAGTGTCTCCAGTACTTAATAGCTTGAACTAAGGCATACAACTCCTTGTCATATGTTGAATAGTTCAACTTTGCAACAAAAAATATTTTAGAATGGTAAGCTACTGGATGACCATTTTGTTTGAGGACAACACCTAAAGCAACTTGAGATGCATCCATATCAATCTCAAAAGGTTGAGAGAGATCAGGTAAAGCAAGCACAGGTGTTGTACAAAGTTTCTTTTTCAAATTCTCAAAGGCAACTTCTTGTTTCTTTTCCCATTGAAAGGAAACCTTAGACTTGGTTAAGTAGTGCAATGAAGTTGCAATAGGGGAATATTGAGGAATGAAATTGCGATAGAAATTTGCAAGTCCTAGAAAATTCCTTAACTCGGTGAGATTATTAGGAGGAAGCCACTTAAGTAGGACTTCTAATTTAGTGGGATCTATCTAAATTCCATGATAACTAATCACAAAACCAAGGTAAGAGATGGAAGTGTTGCCAAAAGAGCACTTGGTGAGGTTGGCATATAATTGATTCCTATGTAGGATGTCAAGTGTTTGTTGAATATGCCTAAGGTTTTCCTCCCAAGTAGATGAGAAAATCAATATATCATCAAGATATATAATTACAAAATTATCAAGAACATCACAAAAAAACTTGTTCATCAATCTCATGAAAGTAGCAAGAGCATTGGTAAGACCGAAGGGCATGACCAACCACTCAAAAAGGCCCATCTTCATATTAAAAGTTGTCTTCCATGTATCTTCAACTTGTATACACACTTGGTGATATCCACTTTTAAGATATATCCTAGAAAAGAAAATTTCTCCTTGGAGTTGATCTAAGAGATCATCTATGCAGGGAAGTGGATATCGATTCTTAATAGAAATTTTGTTCAAAGCATGAAAATCAATACACAACCACCAAGTACCATCCTTTTTAAGAACCAACAAGATTGGTGATGCACAAGGTGAAGTACTTGTTTTAATGAAACCCTTTGACAATAAATCTTCAATTTGCTTCTTAATTTCTTTATTTTGCAATACAGATTGTCGGTACATGGGTGCATTAGGAAGTGAAGAACCTGGAATGATTTCAATGCTATGATTTATAGTGCATATTGGTGGAAGATACTTTGGCTCCTAAAAAATATTTGAGTATATTTTCAACAACTTATCCAAATTAGCATGTCGATGTGTGGGTGAAGCAGATGCATTAGTGTGTTGTGGAAAAAGAAGATAAGTGCAACATCACAAGCGTGTTTAATTGTCTTCTTTGCTTGCTTAGAACTTAAAATAATATTAGGTGTATTGGTGCATTTTATGAGGTAATCCTTATCTTCATGTTAAAGTGTGTATGTTTTTTTAAAGGTATCATAGGTTGCTTTCCTATAATACTAATACGATTAACCAAGCGAAATCCCACAACAATCCATAGGCATCACATCACAAGTGATCCTATCATTGAAATTTGGACAAAATACAAAACTCACATTGCAAGAGTGAGTTATTTTGAAGATTGTACCACTATCCTTCCAACCCAAATAATAGGAATGAGGATGAGGTTCCATCAAAAAATGCAATTTTTTGAGTATGGATCTCGTAATTAAATTCTTCTACGAGCCATTGTCTACAATACAATCAATTGCAAAGTCATGAGTTAAATGTGCTCTAGTGATGAACAATGAATCACGAGTGCTCACTGATGAACTATAGTGCATCAAGGTAACTTGATTAATTTTACCTCTTAATTCCATGTATGGTTGATTCATTTATATTGCCTCAATGGGACCTTGCACTTTGTCCTCTACTTAAGATGTTACAGTTAAGCTTCTCTTCTTTAACTTAAAACATTTGGACTTTTCATGTCCCTTATTTTTATAATAATTACAAAACTTTTTAGAATTTGAAGAAGAAGAAGGAGAAGAAGTAGTAGAAGGAGAGGAAGAAAAAGAAGAATATGTCTTCTTTGGTGAAAAAGCTTTCTTTTGAAAATAAGAACCATTCCCTTTTGATGAACTTACAAAAATTTTAGGAGGATGAAACCCCTTTGATTGTACCAAAAACTTGTCCTCCACAAGTTGCGCATGGTTGAAAGCTAGGTACAAGGTCTCCATAGGAGTATACATCATCTTGTGATACAGGTGCTCCAAAAGCCCACTCTAAATTTTGAGAATAAAAGCTACGACTTCATCATCCGCATCAAGAAGGATGTGATACTTTTTGAATTGAAAGATATAATCCTACACGGACATGTTAGTTCCTTGTCAAAAATAAAACCACTTAATAACCAACTCTTTTTTATAGTTGGAGGGATAGAAATTTTGTTTAAGTACTTTCACAAAATTCTCCCAAGTGGTAAGGGCATCTTGGTCTTCTTTTCATTCGACTAAAACCTTATCTAAGCTTGAAAGCTTAAGGTTTACAAATGGAACCCTATCATCATCTTGCATGTGAGTGTAAGAAAACCAGGATTCTATGTCTAGAATCCAGCTATTCAAGACATATGGATTTCTTGATCCATCATCCAATGAAACTTCACACCTAGCCTTTGATCGAGGGTCGTTGTTGTAGATTTTAACATCAATAGCATTTTGAATACTAATATTTTTAACCTTGTCAGCAAGGCTACTTACAACTTGTGCCAAAGTAGTTTTATCTATCTTATATGCAAGTATATTTACAACATGAGCTAATTATGCCATTTGGCAGCCAAATCTGAAGACATCTGAAATTGCGTATAAGTTAGTAGAAAAGGA
Organism: Wollemia nobilis; assembly: GCA_028583015.1. Lineage (NCBI taxonomy): Eukaryota > Viridiplantae > Streptophyta > Pinopsida > Araucariales > Araucariaceae > Wollemia > Wollemia nobilis. The sequence goes on from JAQPPZ010003356.1 coordinate 21,062,275, forward strand.
AAAATTGCACTTAAATCAAGGTAAATTGTGTGTACCTTATTACAATTTGTGCCCCTTAAATGAAATAACTCCTAGACTAATTACAAGCAAAAATACTATTGTCAATCTAAATGAAACAAGTTAACAAAGTTTGTTCATCGTTTTGGAGGTGAAACAAAAACTTGATGTATTTGGAAAATGCTTGAAATTTGGAAAATTGAAGTCTAAAATAAGATTTTAAAATTTTCTTAATAGTTTATTAATTTAAAAATAACTTAATTAATTAATTAAGCTATTTAAAAATAAATTAAATAAATTTAAATGCACAACCTTATAACAACAAAAATTAAAATTAATTTCATTTTTACCCTTGTTGATTTTTTTGAATGCAAGTCCAAACAACTTGTCCTTATCCGTCGGCATGCCACCCAAGAAACTGGATCATACAAAAATGTATTGGTTGCATAAAAATCTACACGTGTGTTGCTCCCAATAAAATATGGCAAATATTTTCTTGTTTTTAGCACCTTAGGTGCAATGGTGCCTATTTCAAGCATGGATATTGGTGGTATCATTGTCCAACCGGGTGATCTCTTGTCACCCAAGGCATTGCAGGTATGGATATGCACTTGAATTATGTAGAAGCCTGATAGGTATAGTCCAGTTGGACAAGCATTTTTGTATCAATCACAGATGCTACGCCTATTGAAGGTGCCTACCTAGGTGTTGCATCGATGTGCTCATGGCAGGTGTAGGTTTTGGTGCTAATGTAGCATCTAATAGGACACGATGCTTAACAAAACTATTAGGTGCTATAGTGCCTATCACGGATGCAAAGTGTTAAGCGCAACATAGGTGTAGGTGCTTTATGATATTGCATTTGTGACTGTGCACAGATGTTGGTCCATCGCATCAAAAAAATGTTGAGCAATCACTCACCAAATACCAGGAAAAATGGTCAACATCGGCCTTACGTGCCCATCTACCGAGCTAGTAGGAGGGCCGGTCAAAAAATGCCAAAAGCATTATTTTTTTTAATTTTATTTTTTTTAGAAAATAATAAAATAATACTATTTCCAAATGTGAGGATGGAAAATAATATTTTTTTAACCCATAAAATTAGCTCAAATTATACCCAAAAGAGGAGTAAACTAAGGCAAAAAAGTAATTCACCTCAAAACTACCAATATTTTTCTTTCAAATCATGTAGAAAATGAGCACACCTTTCAAGATATGGTTGACACACAGCTAACATTTGAAAGGTAATCTAAAACTAGTTGATACACGACTGGTGTTGGTGATGACCCTCAATATTCAAGACTCCAAAGTGGCAGGTGCTTGTGGTGCCCTTATCAGCATCTCATTGTAGCTAAAATCCAATCCTACCAAAGGATTTTTGTAAGATAGAAAACGGGGTAAACTCTTCCTATACTTCCTAAGCATACGAAGGAAGTTGGATTGAGGGGTTTAACGTCAAAGAGAATTCCTTCAATGAATGATCCTCAGACGATGAAGCAAATTCTAGATCCAAGGTCTAACCCTCATGAGATCTAGGTACAAAACACACTCTTACTCTAAAAAAAAACTATCTTCCTTTCCTCCTCAACTCACAAGCCCTAGTGCAAACAAACTAGGATCTGATACCAATGAAAAGGTTGAAAATTCAACTAAACTCTTTATCATGAGTGTGCAATATATAGGCACTAAAGTGCCCAAAATACATAACCACTTCCACAAAATCATGGAAGTGCCCAAAATACATAACCACTTCAACAAATGGCTAAAGTGGTGGCATAAAATAATGCACGTACAAACATAGAGGATAATATGCTAACTAAAATATATGCAAGTCTATCTTAAGTTAACTAATCCTAACAAATCCTTCTAAGTGCCAACTAGCTTGCCAACTAGTGCACAAGAAGTGTACGTGAGAATATGAGGACTCACATTACAATTATTTGCAAGAAATAAACTATGCAAACCTAGCTAGGAAGAAAAAAGGGTCATGTGAGTGAACAAACATCAATCCTCATCAAGGTAGCATGAACCCTTGTCCAAAAAATAGGTCTAAGCATTGATGATGGACAACAAATTTATAGAATTTAATTTTTTACAATGTTCTAACGATGAGATCATCGAGAATCTTGAAGCAAATAAACTTTTCCTATGCAATTGCAAAGAGACCTCTATTAGCAACCCTCTCAATGAAGAGCTCCCTCACTTTATAGGATTAGTTTTGAAGCCAACATCATTCCATCTCTATGTCTCCATTGCAACCAATATCTCAAATTTGTAAAGTCATTTTAGAGTTGTAGAGCCCAAATTCATTCACCCACCCATGGCTTCTTATTGTAAGTACAAAATATTTTAAATAACAAAATATATCATTTGATTTTGACTATTGATAATAGGTGCATTTTACTTATTATTGATTATGATTATGTTTTATTTTATTTATAATGGGTTGTAATTACATTTTGTCTTTACTTATTAATATATTTAAAGATATGCAAGGACTTCAATGCATCAATGACTAAATATTAAGAAGATAAATTTCAAGGATTACTTAGATCTAAGATCAAAGGAACATTGTTGTTGGTGAGATGAGGGCAAAGATTTATCTTTTGATTTTTTACTTCAGTTACTTTGTAGTATTTGAAGGGTTCTAGATCAATAGAGGTGCTATAGGTCTCACATTTATGTTTGTATCTTAGACATTGATGAAGGGTAGATAGGATGTTCCACATTTCATGGATAAAATGCCTTCCCAAAAGAATATTGTATAATAAATCACAAGGCATGATATAGGATATGATGTATAGAGTTATGGGCCCTACTTTGAGGGTTAATATTATAGTACCACCAACTTCACATTCTTCAAAGGCACAAATTATTAAGTTAAATTTCTCAATATCATTCTTGATCAAGCCAAAAAGATGGATGAAATTTAGGCTATGTACATTTAGCTCAAATCCATTATTGACTAAAATCATTTGACAAATTTATCGTTGATTTGGTTTGTGATGTACAAACAAGGATCCCTTATTTAATAAGCTAGAGGGATATAATCTTCACATAAAATATATTAGTTTGGTTTGCTTTAATTGACCTAAACATCAATGCAAACTCATTAAGATTCAAAATTCTAGGAATTGTACGCAGGTGTTGTAGGTGAGTTGGAGAGGAGAGGGCAATCCTCCAAGGGAGGTCCAAGGTCCGAATCTCCACCCTACCAAAAATTTGAATTGGGTATCCAAAATCCAATTGATAATTTTGGTGTGGGTAGGTCAGGCGTGACTCCTAGGTGACTTTGATGGTGTAGAACCCCCTGTTCGTGGTCTCTCAGACCAAGGTGGCCCCATAAGATATTTTTTGCTTAAAAAAAAATTCTAGGAATTGTATGCTTGCTCAAAACTCTGATAAGGATATCCTGATAAGTGGGAGAAATTTAAGAAGTTCAAAGATAGAAATCTTAGTCAAGATATTTTAAATTTGTTGCAATAGATCACAAACACCCTTTGTTTTAGCTTGAACAACCAAAGGAGGTCTTCTCAATTGGCCAATTGAGGGTTGTTTTATGGATTATATAATCAAGGGTGGCCTTGTCAACTGACTAGTTGAAGGTGATTCAATTGGAAGATATCTTTGATGTTTTTAGGTGATAATATAAACATGTGAGGCATGATTGATGGAATATGATGAATCAATATTATCTACCACCTCTTAATTGGGAAGGAGTACATTATTATAATTGATATTATTTATTATATATATATTTTTTTTTTTATTAGTATTGTAGACACCTAAAATGCATCATGTTTAGGAGACTACCCATATGGATATATTCGTAGACCATATGAATCCTCTTAGATATCTCCAAGAGCAATTAGTGGTCATAACCACTCAAAAAGGGTAGTTCTAGCCCATCCATGCTTGGCCGCTCTCAAGTAGAGCGGTCGCCACATCTAGCCATTAAAGACTACAGCGACCACACCTAACTATTGAACCTGATAGCAGCTAGCACCATGCACAGTTTGGCCATGGTTGCAGGCCCAAATCACGTAGTTTGACTACACTTTGTATTGTTTGTAGGTAGATTTTGGTGAGGAACTACCTGAGTTCCTCCTAACTACCCCTTTAATGCCATTTTGTGACTGATGCTTTCCACTCGGGACGGTTAGTCGCATGAGATTTGGATTGAAGCTTCTTCAGGAAGCCAAGTTCTAGATCTGGAAGATAGGGAAGTCTACATATGGACTCTCCCACAAAGAGCAAAAGAGATCCATGATTTTTAGAGTTCTATATAGTGAATCCCTATCAGATTGGAGAGAAACTCTACGCACCCTTTAGTAGCAACGAAGTGCTCTTCGACTGAGGAGAGACTATGCATTCTCTATTCACATATGTTACTATTCACCACCATTCCATGTATTTAACACATCCGATGACCTTTGAACATCAATTTGAGCAGAGAACCTAGTGCTACAACCCTTGGATCATGAGGAGGAAGGTCTATTTCATGGTCGCTGTCTTGGATAGTGGCCCGTAGGCATAACCTAGGGTTTTGACATTAGTTTCTTTGTTTTAGCATTAGATTTAATTACTTTCTACTTCAGCATTTATTTCTAGTATAGACCTGATTTACTGTATGTATTTACATTATTGTTCCCTGAGATATGCCCATATTTTTTATTAGTATTATTGCATTTAGTCATATTATGCTTCTCTATATTTCTTATCAGGTTTCATACTAATAGCCTCATCTTAGGAGGTATCCTGGAGTACTAAGCATACTTTGTTGTTTTTGTGTATGCAGATCTGCAGGATTACAAGACCAGATTAAGACATTTGGAGCACAAGATCCCTCCTGGATGAGAGAAGATAAGGAGGCATATGTGAGCCCTCATAAAAGTCTATGTGTGGAATCGAGAAGCCTGCAAAAGTGCACCATTCCTTTGTGAGGGGATTTATCCACCATGTGTCCCGCTTGTAATTGATTGTATCAAAAATTGGGTATCCCTAAGAGGGATGAATATATAATCAGATTCATTGTTGAGATTAATAAAAATATTATATTCCTTTGTTATTTTTATTTTTGAGTTACGCAAATTGCTTTATGCCTTTTTGTTCCATTTGATATAACAATTATTTCATTGTAATCAAGGTTGCAGTGCACGCTCCTTGGGGTTGCACAGATGACGATCACTGTGGGACCCACACCAGGTTTTTATTTTTTGTTGATTTACTAATATTTACAGGTTTTTTGTGTGTAGGTTCGACTGCTCTAGTCGACAGCGACCAACAAGTTTTGGTCACTCTGGTCGATAGCAACCAGCAGATCTTAGTCGCTCTGGTCAATAGCAGCCAATAGAAAAGTGTGGTGGAGTGCAAAATTTCTATCATCAGATTGGGATGTGAGGTTGGTTGCATTCTCTGTTTCTCTGTGTTTTTCTATCTGCAACATTTTTCCAAAAAATAACAACTTAAATCACTTTTTTTAAGGAAAATATAAAGAAAAATGGAAAAATAAAATGCATTAGATGTTTCTTAGACTTTTCTTTAGCTTCCTATATGTGTTGTTAGGAACAGTGAGCCTCTGATTTTAAGGTCTACCCTAGTCCCTAGTGTGCTAGGCTTTTGTGTGTAGTTTTCTTGCATACAGTCCAACCAGTGGCCTCAATTCACAAAGTAGGAAGTGCATTTATGAAAAATCATTTAGATTAAATTAGATATGCATCTTTCTAAATACAAACATTCCTTTTAGGCATGTAGGAAATTAGTCATGAATGTTGGTTGATGCATCACTTTCTATTTCAAAAATCTAAAAAGAACCCCACACACTTGCATGTATTACAATAACATTAGTAAGGTTGGATTTCATCACCAATCCCCAATTCATACCAGTGACGTTGGAATTCACCTCCTTCCACAAGATTTCCCCTATATATATCCTTAGAAAGAATAGGAAACTCCTTTAAGTTGATGTAGGTCACTTGTGTTCAAACTATCTCCCACTGTTGGAGCAATTATTGATTCAGAGTGGAAGAGCTAGACGAACCATCCACTAGATTTTACGTAGTGTACCCTAGACTCTTTTGAGAAATCATGTTTGGCACTAGTGTTCCTAGTCACCACTATGGTTGAGTTCCCTCATTCTAATTCCAAAACATGAACAAGAAAGTAAGAGCAACAACACATCTAAAACACACTAAACCAGTTTTAGGACACACATCTAATCTATAAAAGAGATAATCATATTGTTTACTTTGTGTGTTTCTTTATTTTTTGGTAATCAACCTAAGATCCTTGATCTAGGACCAAACCCTAACCCTAAGCTAATTTTTTATTCTACATCCAAAGGATCGAGAATCGTGCAAATCGGAGCTATAACAAAAAAGTTATTTTGGTTTTATGATTACTCTATTTTTGAAGCTGAAAATAGAGAAAAATTGCACTAAAATAGTCATAAAATAGGCTAGACAACTCCAAAAATTGCTAAATTTATTTTTTTGTCTTAGTTAGCCCCTTGTGCACCTCTCACAGAAATTTTGAGTCCTAACTCTTCATGATTCAAAATTTCCTAAAAATTCCTAAAAGTGGGCATTTCCCCACGGGCCTCGATTGGCCAATTATTTCAAAAATACAAAATTTTGACCCGAAAGTAACTTTTTTGAGTCATATCCCATTGTTATTATCCCATCGCACTAATCATTTTTGTATATAATACCCACAACATTTTTTGAAAGTCAAATTTCACAAGGTTATCGTCAATACACGGGGTCATCCCAGGTCTAAGATTGAGGTTGCACCCAATGCACCAGAGGACCCAGACCACCCTAGAGGCAGCACACCTACCCCAAAAATACCTGAACAAACTTTAGGTAGTCTCAAGGGAGACCACCACTCACAGTGGATCTCACCAAGAAACCCCACTCAGGAGAACCAGCACCAAATCTTCTCATGACCTAAAGGAGAACACTTCCAGACCCACCACATCTCATTACACTCAGATTTCAAATCAGCCCAATGAGAGGTAGACTTTTAGGAAGGCAAATTACATGTAGAGAGTTCAAATTGTGTGCAGCAGAGCCCTATCAAAATGGAGATTCAATCTATGCCCCTTTTAGGAGCATTAGAGCACCGTCCGACTGAGCCACGTCCATGCATCAGTATTCAAATCCATCATTCCCAACTACCAATCAGTGTAGGAGACACAATAGGTGATCCTTGAACATTAATTGGAGTAATGAGGATAGTGCTATAGTCCCTAGTTCATGAGGAGAAGAGCTTACTTCGTGGCCGATGTCTTGGACGATGGCCCGCAAGAATATTTTAGGGCATTAGACACTATTTCTCATTGTTTTAGCTTAGATCCATTACTGCTTGATTTATTAATTAGTCATAGCTCAGATCTGATTTCATTAACGCATTTACTTTGTATTTCTCAGCTTTCCATGCATTTATTATTCAGGTTATGCTCGTATTTCAGTATTATCATGATCATTTATCTTATTTATCAAATTTGCTAATATGTGCCTCCTTTGGAGAGGCAGCCCGTACTAGTTACTGTGCTCTATTTTTTCCTTTCCCGCAGATACAGGTTCATAGGATCGGTTTAAAGCATCTAGAGCATGATATCCCTCCAAGATGATATTAGGAGAAGGAAGCATCAGTAAGCCCTCAAACAGTTTGGTGTGCGAGATCGGGAGGCCTATGAAGGTGCATTATCCCCTTGTGGGGGATACATTCATTGATTATCCCACTTGTAATTTGTTGTATCAAAAAGAGTATCCCTCATAGGGATGTACATGTAACCAATATTTGAAAGTGTTAATAAAATAATTTTGCTTTGCTCTTTACTTTCACGTTATATGTGCTTGTATTTATTTCTTCATTTGATATAATAATGACATTGCAAGTAGGGTAAGTGTGGTGCACGCTTCTTGGGATTGCACATCCTTGGTCTAAGACTGATGTTGCATCCAATGCACCAAAGGTCCCAGACTACCCTAGAGGTAGCACACCTGCCCAAAATATACTTGAATGAACTTTAGGTAGTCTCAAGGGAGACAACACCATGCACATCGAATCTCACCAAGAAACCCTACTCAGGAAAACCAGCACCAGATCTTCTCATGACCTAAACAAGAACACTTCCAGACCCACCACATCTCATTACACTGAGATTTCAAATTAGCCCAATGAGAGGTAGACTTTTAGGAAGACACAATATATACAAAGAGTTCAAATTGTTTGCAGCAGAGCCCTGTCAAAATGGAGAGTCAATCTATGTCCCTTTGAGGAGCATTGGAGCACCATCCGGTTGAGCCACATCCATGCATCAGTATTCAGATCCATCATTCCCAACCACCAATCAGTGTAGGAGACACAAAATGAAACCCTTGAACATCAATTGGAGCAAGGAGGATATTGCTACAATCCTTGGTTCACAAGGAGAAGATATTACTTCAGGGTTGATGTCTTGGACAGTGGCCCGTAGGCATATTTTAGGGCATTAGATACTATTTCTCATTATTTTAGCTTAGATTCATTACTTCTTGATTTATTAATTAATCATGGCTCATATTTGATTTCATTAACGCATTTACTTCATATTTCTTAGCTTTCCATGTATTTAGTATTCAGGTTATGCTCGTATTTTAGTATTATCATGATCATTTATCTTATTTATCAGATTTTCTAATAAGAGCCTCCTTTGGAGAGGCAGCCCATACTACTTACTATGCTTTGTTATTTTCTTTTCTGTAGATACAGGTTCACAGGATTGGTTCAAAGCATCCAAAGCATATCCCTCCAAGACGATATTAGGAGGAGGCATCAGTAAGCTCTCAGAAATTTTTGGTATGTGAGATCGAGAGGCCTGCGAAGGTGCAGCATCCCCTTGTAGGGGATACATTCACTGATTATCCCACTTGTAATATGTTGTATCAAAAATAGTATCCCTCAGAGGGACGTACATGTAATCAAGATCTGAAAGCGTTAATAAAAGAATTTTGCTTTGCTCTTTACTTTCGTGTTATGTGTTTGTCTTTGTTTCTTCATTTGATATAATAATGACATTGCAAGTAGGGTAAGTGTGGTGCATGCTTCCCGGGGTCGCACAGATGGTGATCATAGTGGGACCCCCACCAGGTTTTATTTTTCAATAAATTTATTGACATTCATGGGGTTTTCTGTGTGCAGGTTTGGTCACTTTGGTCGATAGCGACCAGTAGGTCTTGGATGCTCTGGTCGATAGCAACTAGTAGATATTAGCTATTCCTATAGTCAGTGACCAATAGCAGCTAGTAGTAGTTGTTGTGGTCAACAGTGACCAATAGCAAAGTGTAGCAGAGGGCAGGGAATTCAACATTAGATGAGGAGTTAAAGTTGGTACCATCCTATGTTTTTCTATTTTCTCTATTTGCAACTTTTTATATTCTAGAAACAACAAGTGAAATCATAGTTTAATCAGGAAAATATAAAGGAAAATGAAAAAATAAAATGCATTTGATGTTTCCTAGGACTTTCTTTAGTTTTCTCTAGGTGTTGCTAGGAACAACGAGCCTTTTCTTGTAATGTCTTCCCTAGTCTCCAGCGTGCTAGGCTTCTGTGTGTTTAATTTACTTGCATGCAGCCCAGCCAGTGGCCATTAATTCATAAAATAGGATGCATTCTCTAAAGTTCATATAAGTTGAATACATGCATATTTTTGAAATGAAAATTCTTTTATCTTAAACATATAGGAAATATCATGTTTGCTTGGTGATGCATTTTGTTTACATGTAAGGTTAAAAAGAACCCCACACACATCATGTCATATCTTTAACATCAGCGGTGTTGGGCTCTCACATTCAACCTTTTGATCGAGAACAATAGTAGAGGTCATTACCACTTGGTTGGCTCATGATAAAGAGTATCATCAGGACCTGTCCTTGGTCAAGGCTGACCCAAGAACTGTCCTAATCATGCAAAATAGCATGCACTTCTCCTTGATGGGTGTATCATTGCACACGAGGTGCTAGGTGAGGGTTGGTAGTACCTATGCTACCTCGTTGAGTATGGATTTCATCACCATATTCGGCTTGTGCGAGTATATAGGTGAAATCCCTTAAACAATTTAAGTATACCATCCAAAAAAAAGTGCAAAACACGATGAGAGTTAGCTTATATATCCAATGAATTTAAGCACACCAAACATTTTAGGGAATAAAATAAGATAAACATCTACTTTTTTTGTTTGTGTGGTTTGGAATAGACCTAAGAAGATAACTTATAAGTCATTATTATATACACTCAGAGTAACCACCCTTGGTCCACCATCGAGGTAGAAACAGGTGCTCCACACACTCATAGTCACACTGACATTGATCTGCCTAGCCATAGTGTTACCAAACAAAGTTTAGCAAGTCTTAGGGGCGACAACTCAACCCTTGGGGGGACTCCTAGAGAAACCCCAACAAGAGAGCCACATCCTAGTTCCTCATCACATAGACATGAGGAGGCCTCATGGCCTCTCTCATCACTTAGACACACGGAGGCATCATGACCTCCTTCATCACATAGATACGAGGAGGCCTCAAGGTCTTCCTCATTGCATAGACAAGTAGAGGCATCACGACCTCCTTCTTCACATCCATATGCGGAGGCATCATGACCTCCCTCATTCCATAGACATGTGGAGGCTTAAATACCCCCATCATCACATCGATATGAGGAGGCATCAAGACATCCATAATCGCATAGGCATGCAGGGGTTGTAAGACCCAAGCTTCACATGAAACACATAGGATAGATCAGCCCACTGAGGGATAAGACACTAGGGTTACACCCAATCATAGACCCGAGATATCCTATAGCCTCCCTACAGATGGGAGGGTACCCTTGGATTATGAGCTCATTGGTGCTAATGGGACTCTGTGAGATCAGTCATCGAGAACCTCACAACTTGATGAGTTGGATCGAGTTCCCTTGAGACCAGCTCCAAGAAGAATTGCTACTGAGTATTCTGCTTTAGAAATTTCACATAGCATAGCTACTAGATGCACCAATGAACCAGGGGAAGCTTCAAAGCGACCCTGCAGCACATACACTACTTTCGATCATGGAGGTATTCAACCCTTAACACAGTACATATAACAAGTCACCCTAGTGGATAAGGGCAAGCACATAGTAGGAGCCTCCCTGAGAGGCCTAAACATTAGAACTCCTCACACGGAGTTAGAAAGACATGAATCTTTAGTAGCAGGTCAATCTGACCGTATACGTAGGTTAGAGGAAGCACTATGCATCGAGTGAGAGCATGTATAAGCTCTTGAGCAAGAAGAGCAAAGAAAGAGGTACCTACACCTACAAGAGCAATTATCAACAGAAAAAAGAGATAAGCATGAGGAGATAGTAGAGAGGTTAGTTTGAGCAGACGCACACATAGGTGGTGAGAGATACCAATATGAGAGATGTGTCGATGCTCAGTAGGAGAGAAGCACAAGGTAAGGAAGAGAGTGTGCTCACCATACTTCACAGCATCAAAAATACTTGGACCTCGAACAAACACAATTCAATGAGGAATGAGTAGGGATGGAAGACCAGGAGTAGACATATCCTGAACCTCCATCCATGGTTATGGGAGATGAGTACAGACACCCAAATTGAGCAAACACGAAATTACCTCCCTTACCACCATAAGTAAACCTTCAAGAACACGAGATTATTTTCTTGAAGGTATACCAAACACTCATTGAGAGATTCAAGTCTCTCTATAAGTAGGACATAGGAGGACAAAAGCCAACATTGAGAAAGATACACAACCAACCTTTGTGCTCCTCGATCCTGAGTCCTACATATCCTAGGCACTTTGAGATGCCTAGACTAAACAATTTTAAGAGAGAGAGAGAGACGTGCAAGAACACGTGATCAACTTCATGAATGTGTGCTTCCACCCTAAGCAAAATGATACCCTTATGCTAAGAACCTTCATCATGATATTCTTGGGTGCAACAACTCAATGGTTCAATTAGTTTCCCAAGCATAGCCTCACTAGTTTTGAGCAACTGGTAAATGTGTTCCTTGAATGCTTCCCCTTCGACACCAAGAAGAAGGTGAACTTGTTCTATATGACTAATTTAAAGCGGTATGACGATGAGCCAGTAATGGACTATGGGGATAGGTGGAGAAAAATCATGGCAAAACTATCATTCTCTGTCCCCACTAAAGAACTCATCCAAATGTTCACAAAGAGTTGTGCAAAACACATCTCCCTGTTATTACAACTATAGTAGTATGAATCATTCAAAGAAGCCTTGGCTCAAGCCAAGCTTATTGAGGATATAAAGGTTGATGAGGGAGACCTTAAGCTCTACAACAAGAAAGAGTGGAGCAAGAACAATCAAAATGACAAAAATAAGCAAAATCAGGCCAATCTTGCTTAGGTTAATCAGGTTGTATTAGCCATACCAAAGGAATGGAATGGGTAGCAACCCCAAAATTATCAGGATCACCTCCCACCATCCAACTATGACCCTAAGAACAACCAGGGCCAGAACAAGGAACGTTGGTCACCTTGTTATTTCATGCCTCTAAACGAATCGATGTTGTCGATATTTAATTAGTTTAGTGAGGCACAGAGGATAAGATTTCTTGACGTACAACTTCTTGACCCTAATTATCCCAAGCCAAGGGGATATAGGGAAGATAAATACTATTGATATCATAGGATACGGGGGCATGACATCAAAAATTGTATTGGATTCAAGAATGTTGTGCAAAACATGATTAAAAAAGAGAGCTAAAAGTTGACAACCTACTAGCTCTCGATAACAAAGATATGGGTATATTTAGGAACCCATTTCCAAATAACAAGGTCCCTAGAGATCAGGGCACCCAATTCAACCAGGTTCGAGTCGAGCCATCCATTCAAGGATGCATCAAAATAGTTGAGATAGTCAACGTGGCAACTAGGAGTCAGAGATATGGGTAACCACAGCCTCTAGTGGCTCCCATTAATATCTTGGTTGCACCTTAGTAGAGATAGGTACAAAACAATCCTCCAGGTCCACCAATGAGACTTGTGGTCACTGTTTAGAGTAGATTGGAACAAAATCTACAAATAACTCTAGCTAAGTTATCAATTTACAAGCTCATACAAAAATCTCCCAGGCACAGGGAAACATTGATAAAGATTTTGAGATCAATCAAGCTCCAGCCCCAGAACCTAGATGCATTCACACACTTTTTGGGGCAAGTGCAGTAGTGCCAAGAACCTGTGATCCATTTTTACAATCATGAAATCAAGGTAGTTCCTACTACCCTTGCATATTATCATATCAATCAATGACATACCATTCAAGCAGGTTCTAATCGATAGGGGATCATTGATCAACATCATCACCACAAAGGCTATAGGGCACCTGAAGATCCCTAAGTCTAACATTGTTCTGACCTCCTACATATTGAAGGCTTTCAATGATGCGTTGTGCTCCACAGTGGGTACAATAATTTTACCTATAAAGGTAGGTCATAATACCATCCCCGTGATGTGTCATGTGTTGGAGGGGGTGATGTAATACAACATCCTTCTAAAGCATCCCTGGATCAGGGACATGCAGTGCGTGCCCTCAATATTACACCAATGCATCAAGTATGTGCATGAGGGACAAGTTCATGTGGTTTCATCCGATGAAGAGTTGTTCAAGTACATGCATCAGGTTGACTGGTTGAGGGACTTTGTCCTTCCATCAATTCATTTGTACATAAGGTCTGCATCCCTAACCACATAGCTAGAGAATAGAAGCATATCCATGCAAGGTGACCCATCCACATCGGTACCACCTCCTACCTCTAAGACTATTGGTGCTTCTGAAAAGCTTCGATATCTAAGGCAAAAAACACGTAGAAGCTGAAAGTGCCCCTAGTGGAGGAAGGACCCAAGGAAATTTTAACCATAGTAGTTGTGGGAATGCCTACTTCCATGGAGGAGGAACATTCCCAAGAAATAGCCAAGGAGGTACCTCAACCTGCCTTGCCTACATCATCAACATCATCATTTGCACCCCAAGTGACAGTTCACCTAGCCCACATGGTTTTAGGTGAATATCATATGCAGAACATCACTTTCATGCCAATTATTAAGTCTGCACAAGACATGGGATGACCAAGAGTCCCAAGTCTTCCAATAGGGTCAGTAGTTCCATTAGGAGTTCCCCCTGATCAAACCAACTTTGTATATGTTGGTCTAGATTACACCCATATTTCTCCTGATCTTGAAAGGGATGAGGATGAACCATTCACCACAAATGTTCATTACTTGTCAAATCTCGAGTTCACTCTGAGATACTTTGAACAGTGTCACTGGCATGGCTACAACCTAGGCCTATACAAGCAAGGGTATCGACTTTCGTTTCAACCATAGTACCAATTACCTACTGATAGGTGTGGTCTAGGCTATCAAATACGAAGTCACGATGATTCTTTGGTAGTCGTCCTAGACAGGATAAGCATTGGGTTCAGGGAGGACATTGATAGGAATCCCTATCAACCCCCTAGAAAAAAATATTTGGGTGACGGATGGATTTTTGTGATCAATATTACACCACCTGATGAGTATCACCCTAAATCCTCTCTAGAAACACCCATGTCAGGATCCATCCTATGGGAGGAAGAGCCAATGCATGGATATGAGCGATAGGAGTATGATTATGTCCCAAGTGAGAATGAAGATGAAGCCATCCTGGCCTACTATGAGCCTCAATATGTGCAAAACCTTACTTGGAAAGGCCACACAGAGAGTGGATACGTCTTAGATGAGAGCGAATACATCTTGGATGAAGGTGGATACATGTCGGACAAGAGTGGCTATGAGACAAAGGACACAACTGATATGGCCTTCATAATACATGCACACCGAATGGTAGGGCCCTGTTAGAGTTAAAGTGCACTATGCCTTCACCTTGACACTTGTCAGTTTCTCTTGACAAGTGTCATGTGTTGAATATAGACTTATGCCTATATATTGTAACCATTTGTATCAATAAAATTAATCCCTTCAGTTTCAGTCCTAACATTTGGTATCAGAGTGGGCTTTCCCTACCCTGTGAAACCCTTGAGGGGGGATTTCCCTCATGGAAATCCTCCCTCCCCCATAATTTTTTTTCTTCCCTATTTTTTTTAAGTTTATTTTACCGAGGGAGTATGCTCTCCATATTTTTGATGGATCAGAAACCAGATGGTTTTAAAAATCTTAAAGTTTGATGCATTGCTCTTGAAAGTTTTCAATGCTGATGGCGATCTGAGCTCTTTGCAATTTTTCCATGGGAAGCTGCATAAAAAATAGGAAGGATGTTTTTAGCTGCTACGGGACAACCAAAGGAAGGAGGTTACAGTGATCTTGGAGCTGAGCTGTTGTGTCTAAAGTTTTCTAGTTTAACATATTTAGCATGGAGCAACATCCATATTTACCACCACTGTGCTATCACTATACACAACGCTTGCAAGAAATGAAAGCAAGGTTCTGCTAAAGTTCCATATATCGAAACTCATACCAATTTTTTACAGTCACCATGATGAAGATCCTAGGGCTCGATAATACAACGTTCTCCTCTATTGTACAATTATTGGTGAAAGTTGTAATAAGACGTCAGGTATTCTCCTCAATACAAATGCTAATGCTACAAATGTTGTTGCCACCGACAGAGTCAAAGAAGAGTATTGCCTGCCCTGCTTTCACCGTCTTATCTCATCGCTAGCCAATGCTCGCGGAGCTTCCCAACTTCTAGGCACGTCGATCGATCTTCAACAAGATGTATAAATACAGATTCCATGGGAATCATGTTACTCACAGCTTATCAATCTAATACCTTTGTTGTCTCCTTTATTTCTATCTCTGGCCAGTAATTCATTTCCATTCAAGTCGAAATAAATCGGAAGAGCAGATGGCTGCTTATGCAGTACCGCTTGCGACGGTCGTGAGAGCTACAGCTGCCGCCATTGGAGGTTATTGCAGCTTCGATAGCCATAAGTTGAATATCTGGCAGATTAACAGGGAAGTAAATGGCAAATCAAGGGAAGTGAGGGCGTCAGCAAAGAGGGGAATGGGATTAGTATTTGCTCCAGAGTTTGACGGTTTACATTATTACGAAACGGTGGTTTGTCGTTGAAGCAAATTTCCAACTGGTTCTGCCATGGATTGAATACATAATACTTTTCTAAAGATTTTTTGGAGCGGTTCTGCTTAGGCTTATTATCTTCACCATTAGCCGCTACATTCACGACCTTAGCCCCCTCGTCGCTATCATCGTCAGACCCCACAACTGGTCCCTCATCAGCAAAGCAATCCTCGGGCAGTCTAAAAATCTTGCCTTCGTCGTCGTTGTGTTGCCTCTGCTCCCGAGGAGGAGATCAGCAACAAAGCCATCAAAAATGTCGGTTACCGGTGGTTGTTGCATTACCGCTTCAGCACAAGATTAGATTCGGTGCTCCTCGTTCGACGAGCTCACTCAGAGTTCCACAACAATGCCAAGGAGAACGACTTCTTCAAGTTGTAGTTTCAGCTCTGTAAACCCGTCTATATCTTAGGGGAAGTCCTAGAACTGCTCATTATTATTAATAATGCCAGGTAAATTATTGTTGGGAACATTATTATTATCCTCCTCTTCGTGGCATTCATGGAGCCAAAAGATCACAGAACCTACGGTGGTGGCGGTGCTCGTGGAGGTGGACGGGTGTCGCAGTGCGCCAGTAGCCTGCACAAAATATGGGAGACAACTATTAGTGGAGGATTATTATTGTTTTTGAGTTGTATGGTGGGTAAGTTTTCAAAGCATGAGGGCTATTTATTTTATAATAGTGCGGGGGCATTTATGGCCATGGACCACCATTGTATATTTTGACCATAAGGGATGGGCTATTAATTGTGAAAAACCACGAGAGGCAATCAAAAAAACAAAACAAAATTCCACATAGAGAGTGGAAATGTAATTCCCCTGCGAGGGAAAATTAAGTCTATTTTTTTATTCCGCCACAGTGCGATGTCAGGAATATGATATTCCTGAGGTTTATTTTTGCTGCCTTAGATAGGCATTATGGTTTTTCCACATGATGAAGGCCCCTTTGATGGTGGAATATAGGGGTATTTATAGTTGTTGGAAATGGTTTTCCATGACGGACACAATGGTGGTGTCATATTCTAATTTTGAGGCTATTTCAATTGATTTTTTTAGCCTCAAAGTTTTTCTACCTTGGAGTGCACTTTTGGTTGTACCCGACACTCCCAAGGTACTTGTAAGTGAACCTAGTATCTAGTATTCACCTCTTTCTACTTGGCGAATGCAATGGCTGGTTACCCATGCATTCTGATAAGATGAGGTGACTACAATAAGGACACTTATTCTAGGGACTATAGACATAGACACCCTAGACTCTATCCAAGGTTTTTTTGGATCTACTTCTGAAGACTACAGATGAAGACACTTCAGAAGATTCTCTTCTATTCTTCTTTCTTCTCCTCCACACTTGGATTCTAAGGCTCAATTTTATTGTATTTCATGGCTCGTATTTCTTTTGTATTAAGGTGCATTTTTTATAGAGACCGACACCTTCTAGATTGAGTTCACCATAAGGAAGGATTTGATATTTATGGTGAATCTAGTCAGTGACCTACGAGAGGCAACATCCTTTGAGGATGACCTGTAGAGGCAACAGACCCAGAAGTGGCTGACCCTGAGGCACCCATGATGACCTTGAGGCACTTAGATGGATGACCCAGTGGCAACAGACCCATGGAAATGGCTAACCCTGAGGCAATAGACCGAGATGTATACACAGTGAATCTAGCATTATTCACAGTTGGAGAGCCAAGCGCAAAGAGCATGAGCCTAGACCAAATCAGCAATAAAGGAGGATGATAGGTTGCTTTTAGAGAAGTCAACATTAAGGGGGAATGTTACCTAATGTTGACTTGTTTTGTTTCTTCTTTAGTTAGGATAGTGCACTTTAAGGGGGAATGTTAGAGTTAAAGTGCACTATGCCTTCACCTTGACACTTGTCAGTTTCTCTTGACAAGTGTCATGTGTTGAATATATGCTTATGCCTATATATTGTAACCATTTGTATCAATAAAATTAATCCCTTCAGTTTCAGTCCTAACAGGCCCACAGTAAATGTCAATAGATTATTCATAAGTGATGATGATTATGAAGATGAGACTAAAATGGCCTATCTTAGGCATCAGCAGGCAAGTCAGCACCCAACCCCAGTGGGCAAGAATGAGGGTTTTCCTATAAGCAATGATGACTTTGAGAATGAATTCGAGAGGGCTTACCTTGAGCGTCACTTACAACAAGTCAATTTTCTTGTTGAAAGAGAAGTGTTACTTCGCACCATAGATCATAACTTTTGCTTCCTGGGAAGACCATTAAATATATATATCCTTCATCGCATGGTCAACCTCGATCCATCTACATTTAGAGAGCTACTATAGCCCAACGATCTCATTGTCTCATCTATCCATGGACTAGATATTGAGATCCCTATGCCCCAAAGCCTCATCATGAGTATGGAGAGCAAACCATTGATGTAGAGTTTCACCCACGTGGTCCTGGAGATTTCATTCCATCCATCAACATGATCTCCATTGATTTGACCACTCCACTCCATAACCTAGTAGATCCTTCAAAACCATTATGTCTTAATTTAGATGCTATTGATTGGGATCATGTTGATTCACCCCTAGAGCCTAAAGATTTCTTCCCTAATGAAGAGATGTTACAACCATTCCATTTTGTACCAAGATGCACACATGATGTCTATCACGCTGGTCTTGACCTTGAGTTAGTGGGAACTATAAATCCAGTAGATGACATCCATTTAATCCCCACTCCTCACCAGCTTGAGGAGGGGTCACATATGGCAATAGAGGAGACTTTCGAGGTGGACATCAATGATGATCCTTCCAATCCAAAGAAATTCAAGTTCAGAGAAAGCTTATCTCCAAAAGAATAGGCCATCATAATTCCTCTACTAAAAGAGAGACCAAATCTCTTTGCTTGGACCTACAAAGACATGTCGAGGCTAGATCCAAAGTTGGTTGTCCACAACCTTTCGCTAGACCCCGCGAAGAAACCGATCAAGTAGAAGCTCAAAAAGATGCATCCAACCGTCACTTTGATGGTTAAAAATGAGTTGCAAAAACTATTGGATGTAGCCTTTATTGTTCCCATCGACTATCCAGAATGGGTATCAAACATGGTGCCCATAGGAAAACCTGATGGAAGAATCTACATTTGCACAAATTTTAGGGATCTCAACAAGGCAACCCCAAAGGATTCATTCCCATTGCCCAACATAGATGCTCTTGTAGATGCAACTGCAGGTCATGAGATGCTCTCCCTAATGGATGGTTTTTCTGGTTACAATCAGATTTAGATTAAGCTCGAAGACCAGCATAAAACTATGTTCACCACTCCATGGGGGATATTCTATTACAAAGTGATGCCATTCGGTCTTAAGAATGTTGGTGCCACATATCAGTGGGCTATGACATACATTTTCCATGATTACATGCACAAGATCTTGGAAGACTACATCGATGACTTACTGGCCAAGTCATTGTTGTGAGAAGAGCATGCTGAGACCCTCAGAAAGGTCTTCGATCACCTGATTGAGCACAATGTCAGGTTGAATCCCAAGAAATGTGTCTTTGGCGTAACTTTTGGAAAACTCTTGGGATTCATCATTTCTAAACGAGGCATCGAGGTAGACCCAACAAAGGTAAAGGCTATCCTAGAAATGGCCCCGCCTACAAACATCAAAGAACTAAGGAGCCTACAGGGCAAAGTAGCATCCATAAAGTGATTTATCACACAACTATCGGATAAATGTCGACCCATGAATCGACTGCTACACAAGGGGGTCCCATTCTAGTGGGATGAAGATTATCAATAAGCCTTTGCTTAAATCAAGGAGTACCTAGCAACACCGTCGGTCCTAGCTCCACCAAGGCTAGATATGCCATTCTTGCTATATATATCCACTACAAACTTCACTTTGGGCACCATGTTGGCTCAAAAGAATGTACAAGATAAGGAACAAGTGATATATTACATTAGCCACACCTTGGTGAGCTACAAAATAGGATATGCATACGTAGAAAAGCTATGCTTAGCAATGGTCTTTGCAACCAAGAAATTGCGCCACTACATGTTGAGCCATACGACATATGTAATATCCAAACAAAATCCTTTGTAGTATATGATGAGCAAGACATATCATAACACACGTACTGCAAAGTGGATCATGCTATTGATAAAATTTGATCTGGAATTCATAAGTCAAAATTCCATCAAGGGACAAGTCATAGTTGATCAGATGGTAGAGGTGCCTCTTCATAATAGTAGGCCCCTCACCATAGAACTTCCTGATGATGTAGTTTTTGCACTATCAGAAGCACCCAAACTTGAAGAACCAGAAAATAAAGTTGACATGACTCTATTCTTCAATGGTTCGAAGTGTGAGCAAGGAGGCGGTGCAGGGATTGTCTTTTTTACACCATAAGGTGCTCCAATGCCCTTGTCATTCAAGCTAGAATTCCCATGCACTAATAACAACACCGAATATGAGGCCCTAATATTGGGTCTCCAAATAACCATCACCATGAGAATCAAGAGGCTAAATATCTTCGGTGACTCCCTCCTCATAGTCAACCAAGTCAAGGGACTATTTCAATGTCGGGATCCAATCCTGAAAGCTTACAAGGAGCTTGTTGACACATATCTAGCTAAACTAGAATGGTATGACATCGAGGCAATCCCTCGTTCGTCAAACAGATTCACAGACACCATGGCATCTTTGGGATCCTTGATCCCTTAGAATCCATCTACTGATTTCACTACCATTCATGTGAAAATGCTCTCACACTCAGCGATGCAACATGAGGCTTTTGATAACAAGGAATCAATCAACATGATTCACATAGAGCCATACCATGACTGGTTCTGTAAATCCAAAGACTTCTTAGAGAAGGCACCTTGGGGGTCCTTGATCTCATAGGGTCCTACGGAGAATGGTACCACCATTCACCACAAGGTTGTTTCTCAATCTGCATTTGTGCAAATCGAATTGTAGGAGGAACAAGTCATCTTATCTATTGAGGTCGTAGCTTATCAGGATTGGCTTTCCTAGTTGCAAGATTTCTTGAGGCTTGGAATCATCCCATAGGGACTGTCGCATGCCGAAATATGAGCATTCAAGCAAAAAGTGACAAGATATGTCTTTCTAGGAGGTATATTGTATCATCAAGGCTATGATGGAATCCTCCTTCATTGCTTAGAGCCCCAAGAATCAGCTTGGGTGATTTTGCAAGCTCACGATGGTACATGTGGTGGCCACTTCAGCGGCATGGCCATTGTCAAGCGCATCCTTTGAATGGGTTATTATTGGCCCACCATGGAGAAATACTGCTTCGAGTATGTCAAGAAATGCGTTAAATATCAACAGCATGCAAATCTGACGCACTTGCCATCTCAGGCCTTACAACCCATTCAGGCGGCTTGGCCATTTTCTCAGTGGGGTTTCGATCTGATTGAAAATATTTCTCCCCCATATTTGGGTCGACATATGTTTATCTTAACGACCATTGAGTACTTCACCAAATGGGTGGAAGCGGTCCCCTTAACCTTAACATTTGGACCTCAAATTACGGAGTTCATACTTCACAACATCATCTATCATTTTGGGGTACCCTTCAAGATAATATTGGATAATGGTCCATCATTCAAAAAAAAAATATGTGAGCTTTAACGACCAAATACAATATTCAACATAGTTTTGTGACACCATACTATCCATAGGAAAACGGGCAAGTAGAGGCCTCAAACAAGATAATAGTAGCCATCTTAAAGAATACGGTGAAAGAAAATCATAAGGACTGGCATCTGCAATTGCCCCTGGCATTATGGGCTTATAGGACTAGCGTATGGACACCCACTGGGGCAACATTATTTTTTCTTGTATATGGCACTGAGGCCATTATGCCCTTAGAGTTGGAAATTTTGACATTGTGCATCGCATTGAAAGAGTTCATCAATGACGACACTACGCGGTAGGCTCGCTTGGATCAATTGACCCTCCTAGATGAACATCACATTAATGCTCTTGAGCATCTTCATGTTTACCAGGATTGTCTAACATGAGCTTATAACAATAAAGTCCACCTAAGAGACTTTAAGGTTGGAGATCTTGTGCTTAAATAAAACCAATAGAACTCAAATCTACCATCGCATCTACGAGATAAATTTACGGCCAATTGGATAGGTCCCTATATCATCTCTGAGAATATTGGGCCTAGGGCATATCGCCTAACAATGCTAGAGGGTGTTGAGGAGCCAAAACCTCTCAACATCATTCATCTAAAGGCATTTCACACATAAATCAACAAAATATCAAAAACATTCAAATAAATTTCAAAATTTCAAAAACAATAGAAATCATAAAAATCCAAACAAACAAGAAAACATTAAAAGAAGGGCTCCAAAGGCATCCTAAAGCCCTTTGGTCAAATCACAAAAAGCTCCAAAGGCATCTTAAAGCCCTTTGGTCAAATCACAAAAGGCTCCAAAGGCATCTTAAAGCCCTTTGGTCAAATCACAAAAAGATCCAAAGGCATCTTAAAGCCCTTTGGTCAAATCACAAAAGGCTCCAAAGGCATCTTAAAGCCCTTTGGTCAACTCACAAAAAGCTCCAAAGGCATCTTAAAGCCCTTTGGTCAACTCACAAAAAGCTCCAAAGGCATCTTAAAGCCCTTTGGTCAACTCACAAAAAGCTCCAAAGGCATCTTAAAGCCCTTTGGTCAACTCACAAAAAGCTCCAAAGGCATCTTAAAGCCCTTTGGTCAACTCACAAAAAGCTCCAAAGGCATCTTAAAGCCCTTTGGTCAACTCATAAAAATCCCCAAAGGCACCATAAGCCCTTTGGTCAAAAGCAAAACATAAAAGCACAAAAACAATTTAAAATCAAAAAGTTCAAAAACATTCATAATAATCAAAACTCAAAAACAATTGAAAGCATCAAAAATACAAAAACATTTGCATTATGCATTTGCACTTTGCATCCATATAGTTGCATTGCACTTAGGCATGTCCATCCATTGCATTTGCATTTAGTAGGTTGTATTCACAATCTTACAAATGACACCATGTTTGTACATCAATCATGCATCTTCAAAATCCATCATCATCCATCACCCATGTGTGTAACTATGTTTTTCAACACAACCCCTCCTATTGCTATAAGGAATATACTAGGGTTTTTCGGTCACTCAACCATACCTAGTGGTTTTATCAGACTTTGTAGAAAGTTATCTTAGCTTCTAATAGGTGAGGTTTAGTTTTGATAGCACTTGGTATATTTCAAAATCCTATCACTAATAAAAACACTAAGATCCTAGTTGGAACAAGGGAAAGATGAACGTTGCGAAGTGGTATTAGGTATCCTAAGGTGAAAATTTTATCTTGCTCATCCCCCTGTGCGATCGGTTCGGAAATGCTGAGAATTGGCAAAAGGACAAGTTCACCCCTACCCAAAGAAATCCCTTGCTTTAATCAAAACAAGCAAAATCCTGAACAAAGCAAAATTCAAAAAATAAAAAACAAAATAAACAATGATTATCATCACTACATAAATCCCTTGCTCAAAAGAAAAAACAAAAATTCAAAATAAACAGTGATTTTCATCACTAAGCATGAGCAAGTATCCCAAATAAATATGAAGAAAAGAAGGGAGTATTGAACTTGAATCCCTAGAATTCTCAGCATGAACGAATCGTAAGGTATCCTTACGCACGATGATATGTCTATCACATTAGCATCTTGCTTTTGTACAGACCAATGTTTGCATGTGGAAGAGCTAGCTTTAGGTGTCCTGTACCACCTAGTGGTCTAATCCAACTGAGTCCAACATAGGATCAGGATAAACATTTGAGGATCCCCAATACAACAATGGGCTGAATGAATCCCATCTAGCACTGGGGTATGCTTATGTTCTATCTAATATATTCATTTGCACACACAGGGATAATGAGTATCTAGGTCTTCATAACAAAAACTTTATCCTTCAGAAGCTCTGTATGATCAATATACAACTTTTGATGGAGCAACTAGGGTGTTTGAGTCTCATGGAAAACCTCAAAAATCACCTCATAGCAACAATTCATATCATCACTCGCATCATCAACTTTCTTTAGGAGGTTTTGTTCATTAAAGGGCATCCATGAAATAGGATAGATACGGATGAATGTCAGCAATGATATTTAGATGGCCACTGACTATTTTGTGCATATATTTTAATTTACAAAAGCTAATCAAGAAAGTACATACATATCACATCATCTCATCTCACATTTGGATGTTTAAATGATTAATTCTTATTATAAGAGTTATTATTTATTCATGATTTTTATACATTTTGTGGTGTCGTCCATTAGATTGTCAAAACCCATGTCACATCATACCATATGTTTTAAGTGATTAAAGCATACAGGTTCATTCACATTAGATCATCATCATAATACATTACATACATTTCATTTACCATATCATAACAACATAAGTTAGATGCATACAATAGACCAAAATTAAACATGCATTTAACAATAAGTCATCCATATATGCATCCATCATCATCATCTAGATCATGCCATCTAATCATCCATGCATCATAAAGCATAAGTCATATAAACCACACCATATAGCATAAAATCACAAAGTAGTCCACCTACACATCCACATCATAACATCTAAAGCATCACATCACATCATATCAAATAATATCATGATATTGCATCACATAAACATAAAAACATAATCATAAAAGATACACATAATGAGTCTCAAAGTCTAGATATCATATAAATGTGTGTCAAATAAGTACATGTAGGTACAAAATCACCATAAGGCTACAACTGTGTAGGTCACCCGACCTTACACTCAAAAATGAAACTAGTACAATAAGATCATCAACCTAGGCCTGCACCCCCTGCCTCGCCTCCGCCCTCGGCTCTGTCCCTGTGCGAACGATGGGAGCTCCATAGTCCTCTCTATGTAGGTCCTGGTCCTCTGGCTAGGCTAGATCGAAGACTGCCCTGATGTAGTTCACATACTGCGCTGTGACCCCCTACTATGGGTCTCTCCCTAGGAGTAGCACCTAGTAGCCAAACTTGAGATCTCAGAGTGATGATGTAGGTGACATCTGATACCATCTGGTCCTCATTCTCCTCGATGATCCCCTAAAGTCATCTCACCTCAACCCCTATATCCAAACCTATAGGAGCCTATACCATGGGAGTAGCAACCACAAGCTGAGCCCACGGTGGTATCTCGCTCGGTAGTAACCTAAGCAACCTATGCCTAAAGAGCAGCAATAGTAGCATCCCACTACTATACCTAAATATGTGATGACTGGAGCTCAACCTCTACCTAGTGCAGTTGAGCCCAAAGAGGGGACTCCTGCTCCTCAAGAGCTAACTCCTCCTCATCAAATACAACCTACTCCTATGCAACCTGCTCCTCTACCACTTGCTCCTCCACCTGCTATTCCATCTACCCCCAGCCCTCTGTCCAAGCCTACACTCGATGTCCATCAAGATCCTCAGCCTCTGCCTCATCTGCAAACTACCCAGGTGATCTCCACCCTACCACAATTATATACCCCACCAGTGGGTATATGCCTTTGTAACCCCGACATCAGCCATGCTCGGATCAACTACAGGAGGGTCATCCTCCTCTAAAACTATTGTAACTCAAGGTGGTGGAATGTTCTTCTCTATAGAAATCTGATGGTATACAACTGGCTCAAGGGGGACATCTTGCTAAATTTTGAGCTATTGAAGCACCCTAGAATAATAGAAGAACTCTCTAATACCATCCTTACGATCGATAACCCATTGGTCGTGCTGAGTCTGAGCTATGAAGCTAACTGGATCCCTCCAAGAATGGCACTCATAGTAAGGCCTCTAGATGATATCCTGGGCCTGCAATCCCATTAGATATGTTGTGTAGTGAGAGAGCTCTCCCACACATCATTGGCTCCTACGCTCCTTGCACTCTCAAGGCCATCTAGCCCCATAGCTCTGAGCCTCCTCTGCTATATCAGTGAACTCGATAGGTAGACCTCCTGGATGGTCCACCTTGATGTGCTCCCATCCCTAGATATGGAGGAGCAAGCTACAAGCAATGCTGGCCCAACCGTGGAACTAAATCTAGTACAACTCATCATAGCACTACACCAGTAGTGCACACCCCCAAGCATAGATGATAGGCTTCATGCTATCCACCAAGTCCTAAACCATAGCCAAGAGGTTCCATGGGAACCTCGCTCTAGAGAAGTCAGGCAATAGGATGTTGCAAATGACCATCAACAACACAACATGTCTACGGGAGAAGACATCCTCCTGATACCACCGAGCAACTGATACCCCACCAGATCGAGTATCCCAGAAGGCAGCAATGGCATGTCTCCCAAAGACCCGTGCAAAGACTGCATCTCTGGCATTAGTGGGGGAAGACACAATAGGCACTCCATCAAAGGGGATCCTGAAGATCCTGTACACATCCTTCAATGTAATGGTCATCTCATCGGTAGGAAGGTGGAAGGTATTAGTCGGTAATCCCACCTGTGGGCTAGGGTAGTCAAATAGGCTTGATCCGACATAATCATTGGAAGCCTAGTAACATACTAGAGGTCGTAAGCATCAAACCATGCCCAGTCCATGGTAGTTAGGGTAGGAAAGAGGTCCACAAGCAACCATGGGTCCCGAGCCCATGCAGACAAAATCTAGAAGTGCAAAATAAATGCCTAAATCAAATGCACTAACAAACTAATAAATGCATAAAACAAAAATGGTGCAAGATAATCTAAGATAAGCTTAAAGTTAGTAAAACAATGATAGAATGCACCTAAACATTCATAAAAATCAAAAACTACACTTCAAAATCGTAAAATAATCAATTAAATTGCTTCAAAAATACAAAAATCAAAAAAATAAACTTAAGGCCTCCTGGCCGCTCGCGCCAAGAGCGGCCACGAAATGACCAATGATTCCAACAATGACCAGTTTCCAATGGTCAAAAATTTGACCGTTGGATTTTAAACTAGTCGCTGACGGTGACAGCGACCAGCCTCAGGCCAGGCTAGTTGCTTTGGGTGGCAGCGGCCAGTGGGTGACACGCCAACGACATGCCCCTTGGGCCAAAAAGCATGAAAAATTAAAAATTCCTAAAAACTAGCCTAGACCCACTAAAACTAAACCTAGCCTAGACCTATTGATAGGTTATGTTCATTTCTAACAAGTTTAGTGAGGTTCCTTTACCGCATTACTTAATTGGGTTCCTTTTACCAAATTAAATGAGTAAGATCAAGGTTTGGCAGAGTACCCATGAAGCTCCAGCTCCTCCGCTCGTAGATGCCTCCCCTTGCTCGGCCATCGTGTCCAATTCGAAGCAAATCCAATAGCACTCTGCATCACAATCACACTGTCTCACCTCAGAGCTCTAAAAGTACAATTGACAGCTAGAAATAATGAAGGGTAAAACCCTAAAATTTACTTTTATATTTTCCACTCAAGCCTTGGTCGTTGCTAGCATCAACGACCCGCATTTCCTAGCCGTTGGACCTGACAACGACCAAGAAGCAATAATTGGGGGTCGCTAGACCTGACAACGACCAACAAGCAAGAAGAAATTTACTCAATTTCTCATCGTAAAGCACCTCAAAATGGGTCATCAAGCATACCTAGTGGTCCAAAACAACCAAAATATGCACAAAAACCAAAAAAATTACATATATCAAAATCCAAAAACATCATAAAAAATAGATTAACACAAACAAAATCAAATAACAACAAAATCCCAATTGAGCCTCATAATCAATTATTTTCTCTATACACTTGGCGATTGCAGTGACTAGCACTCCATGTAATTCGACAAGATGAGTAAATTACCATAAGGCCACTTGGGGCAAAATAGTTATGGTCGAATTGAGATGCTTCACTTCAAACCCGAAGAAGGCCATGATGGTTGGACTACCCCACGGGAGCGAGGATCCATCTCATTTCTCCTATAGCAAATAGTGATTCAACATAGGTTTAAATAGAATTGCTAACATCTTAATTCCCTAAGAAGGCCATTATGGTCGGACCGCCCCAAGGGATGGGGATGTGCAATTACCAAAAATGGTTGAAATCACACCTGGATGGGAACAACCCTATAACAACAAAAGCAACCCTCTAAGGAGGTCCAAACCATTCATCTTGGTCAAGTGACTCGTCACTTTATTAAATCCATTTCCTCATCGACTCATCGCTTGAGGGGGTAGTCAAAATTTTCAACAATCATAATCAAAGTCAACAAAATATCACTCGATAGATCACTCAATCATGTCGAATTGCGTTCGTCTTATGAATCATTGCCAACAACTATCATAAGCTTACCCTTTTTTGGGAAAAAAGCAAACATGATAGTTAAGTTTGTAGCTCTCCTCCTTTCGGACCTATAGTAGTACTAAAGCTACCCGATCGCTTGATGAACGAGTGCAAACTTCCACAAATTTAAGCCTTCCACCCTATTGGAAGCAATGATTCTAGGATGCGCACCTCCTGCATGACTAGGGCATCCAATGTTGATCAAATCAATGATCATCATCCAACCTACAATGTGACCCTAGGTGGTCTATTTTTGCTTTGTGCTATGTTTTCCCACAACGCATCCCAAAAAGGGGTATCTGTAGACACCTAAAATACATCATGTTTAGGAGACTACCCATATGGACACATTCGTAGACCATATGAATCCTCTTGGATCTCTCCAAGAGCAAGCAGTGGTCCTAACCACTCAAAAAGGGTAGTTCTAGCCCATCCAGGCTTGGTCGCTCTCAAGCAGAGCGACCGCCACATCTGGTCATTGAAGACTACAACGGCCACACCTAGCCGTTGAACCTGATAGTGGCTAGCACCATGCACAATATGGCCATGAATACGGGCCCAGATCATGCAGTATGACTGCACTTTGCATTGTTTGTGGGTGGATTTTGGTGAGGAACTACCTGAGTTCCTCCTAACTGCCCCTTCAATGCCAGTTTGTGACTGATGCTTTCCACTCGGGATGGTCAGTCGCATGAGATTTGGATTGAAGCTTCTCCAAGAAGCCAAGTTCCAGATCTGGAAGAGAGGGAAGTCTACATATGGACTCTCCCACAAAGAGTAAAAGAGATCCACGATTTTTAGAGTTTATGCAACGAAGCCCTGTCAGATTGGAGAGCAACTCTACGCACCCTTGAGGAGCAACGAAGTGCTATCCGGATGAGGAGAGACTATGCATCCGCTATTCACATCCATTACTATTCACCACCATTTCATGTATTTGACACATCCGATGACCCTTGAACATCAATTTGAGTAGAGAACCTGGTGCTACAACCCTTGGATCGCGAGGAGGAAGGTCTATTTCATGGCCGCTATCTTGGACAGTGGCCCGTAGGCATAACCTAGGGTTTTGACATTAGTTTCTTTGTTTTAGCATTAGATTCGATTACTTTTTGCTTCAACATTTATTTCTAGTATAGATCTGATTTACTGTATGCATTTACATTATTGTTCCCTGAGATATGCCCGCATTTTTCATTAGTATTATTGCATTTAGTCATATTATGCTTCTCTATCTTGCTTATCAGGTTTCATACTAACAGCCTCATTCGAGGAGGCATCCTGGACTACTAAGCATGCTTTGTTGTTTCCATGTATGCAGATCTGTAGGTTTATAGGACCAAATTAAGACATTCGAAGCACGAGATCCCTCCTGGATGAGAGAAGGAGAAGGAGGCATCTGTGAGCCCTCAGACAAGTTCGTGTGCGGAATTGGGAAGCCTACGAAGCGCACCACCCCTTTGCAAGGGGATTTATCCACCATGTGTCCCGCTTGTAACTGATTGTATCAAAAATTGGGTATCCCTCAGAGGGATGAATATGTAACCGGATTCATTGTTGAAATTAATAAAAAGAGGATCTTTCTTTGTTATTTTTATTTTTGAGTTACGCATATTGCTTTGTGTCTTTTTGTTCCATTTGATATAACAATTATTTCATTGCAAGCGGGGTTGTGGTGCGCGCTCTCTGAGGTCGCACAAGCATTATTTGGTAGTAGATTATAGAAGATACCCAAATATTTGTTGGATGATGATTGTCATTCAAATCCATTAACAATCTAGCCCTTACGAATGAATTCTTAGACCATACTTTAAATGCCCATATACTTATCGATGGGGTAGCCATTGACTTAATGAAAGTCATAATACTCAATTGGACTAAACCAATGATTCTTTTTCCCTCTAGGTTAAATAGGTGTAATAGATGCAAATCCATATTGGCATTAAGGATTTGTTCTAAGACAATTGAAAGAGGTTCATCTAACCTAGTGTACTTTCTTGTTGGCCTTTGTTGGGTTGCTTTATAAAGGATGATCCTTTATTATTCTTGACAACATTAATATTCTTGATTTTATTTTGGGAATTAGTGATCCCATCACCAACATGTATATTTTTTTAAAAAACCTTCTAGTATGAAGAGTAAGATGAATTATCCTCTTCCTTATGTGCTTTAGTTTTTAATTGCCCTTATTTTATAAAGGTTATCTCTATTCTCTTAGCCATGTCTACTATATTTTCAAAAGAAGATACATTAGACATTTACAAGTATAAGGCTAACTATCATTATAGATTAGAGATGAAGATGTCAAATCCTTTGATGGAGGTATGTATTATAACCTTCCAACCAAGGCTCTCCATCTTCTTAGAAAGTTGAGAATACTTTCATATTTGGTCTACTTAAGCTAATATAAATCATCAATGGCGACTTTGTCTTTAGTATATACTAAAATTTGTTTTATAAATATCTTGAATAGGTCTTTAAGGCTCTTTTGGGAATAACTAGATATTTGATAATGTCATTGTAGTGATGGACCACTTAGACCCTTAGCATAAATATGTAATGTTTCATCATAGGCAATGTCACAACAAGCAATCCAAAATAATATAATATGATGAATTGCATCTTCCTTCCCCTTGTATATTTTAGACTTTGGATTTTCAA
The DNA here is from genome assembly GCA_028583015.1 of Wollemia nobilis. Classification (NCBI taxonomy): domain Eukaryota; kingdom Viridiplantae; phylum Streptophyta; class Pinopsida; order Araucariales; family Araucariaceae; genus Wollemia; species Wollemia nobilis. Next base: position 21,093,377 of record JAQPPZ010003356.1, read on the forward strand.
AGTTTTTATGAAAAAGCCTACTCATAATAGCATGATCTAAGGGCTAGTTGTATAGTCATCATAGGAGTACCTTTGCCTATATTATAGACCTTGTATAATGGTCATTTATTGTTTTATTTACTTAGGTTGAGTTGTAAGATCTTAAAGATCTAGAGAGATAGGGTTAGAATTTGGCATATAAATAGATTAAGGATTTTGGAAAATAGATTATGGATTAGATTGTGACAAAGGCAATTGATATTGATATGCTTGAGGTTATGATTGAGGAGCCTAAAGAAATGACAAATGAAACTAAAGTTGATACAAGATTGAAGGTTCCTGATACACCTGAGATTAAGGAGTTGATTTGGATGGTAATCTATTGAGAAGCTAATGGAATAAGATTAAAAAATGGATTAACATTTGAATTACAATTAACATTTAAATTACAATTAACATTTAAATTAAAATTCATTTTATTGAATGATGTTGATGTTCTATTAATCCATTTAAATTAACATTTAAGATAATAATTTGAATTCATTTAAATTTACATTGAAGATAAGAATACATCAGATTAGAAATAGAATTTAGATGTATGTTAAGCAAATAATTTTTATTGAAATTTTGAAGGTTTGACCCCACATTTTATAAGGTAGGATTATTTTGTAATAGTTCCTCTAAAGGTTGTGCAAGACATGAAATTGATGGAATTTCATAAGAAACTTGACTCCTATTTTCCATTATTTCCATGTCAAGATATGGGATTAATTTTATAAGATTAGGTAATGATCCATGAAGTCTAAAAATAATAACATTTACTAAAGCATTCTAATTTATCTGATTGATTAGAATGTTGATAGCTTGAAACAGGTTATTGGGTTGATCCATAAGTGAATCACCCCAAGAAACCTCTTGAACTTCTTTATATTCTTAAAAAAAATATTTATGGATTACCTATGCATGTGGAGGAATCAAGCCATATCAATGGATTATTAGCCTTCTTGTTTCATCATGGGTTGGGTTAGATGGATTGGGAGAGGGAAGTTCCTCATCAATTGAGTCAAAATTGGGATTATCATAGTTATGGAATTGGCCTTTAACCTCCTCATTATTTTTATTATTTTTGCATATACTAGAGGAATCGATAACTTATTACATTTTTATCACCTCTTCGTGGGTTTGCATCCTGCTCCCTGTTGCCACTATAACCTCTAGTTGTGTCGGGTAAACTTTTTAATGTAGTCGGGTGCTAAAGCGACACCCCCTCAAGTACTACAAGGCCTTGAGATTTAAATCGAGGTTACACATGCCAAATGAGGTGCTTTACCAACTGACCAAATCCTTGAACCTCTTGAATCTACTCACTATTGATGACAAGAGGGTTAGATTGATTATCCATTTTATGGGTGACACTATGGGTTGTGTAGCATATTTCAACCATGGCTGGAAGGGCCATTAGAGATAGGATGTAAGTTTAATCTAATAAATTTTATTAGTTTTTAGATTTGATTGGAGAAGAAGAAGAAGAAGGTGTTTTGTGACCCTTATCACTCATCCCCTTGATATATCAATCTTATCTATATACCTCAAAGACCTACCAATAGACTGTAGACTCCCTATATACTTGACCCATTAATGCATGAGAGTAGAGTTAGGACATGGAAGTTTAGTGATACATGGAAGTAGACTCTAGATACATGGCAAAGACCAATACATGAGGGATGTCAAAGCTTCCTTATGACTCCCACTAGTTCAACATTATATAATCCCTATCAATGTAAGTATGTATAAGACCTATGTGGGTGACTGATAATCTAAGTTCACTATGTACACAATGTAGCCAAAGAATCCATACTGGAATTGCTTAAGGGATTTAAAAGATCTCTAGTAGAACTAGTAATCTGGTTACACTCTTGATTATCTTTATTAAAGTGTGTTGAGGGTGATGTCAAAAGTCACCCATAATTATTAAACTAATATGTGAGTTATAACTAAAATAAAGCACATGCAAAAATATATTAAATTTGGGTGCTTTATTTATGCCAATTAAGAATTTTAGTTAATTTTAAGATAAATAAAAAACAACATGCAAAGTGGCATAATAAAAGTTTTTTTTTTTAAAAGCTAGTTTTTAGATTTTTTGCATGACCAAGGCTGATTGATCATTAAATATTTTGTAATTGGACTCTTTTTGAAGAGAAGATTCAAAAAATTTTAGAGTGCACTATTTTAAAGCTTTTATGTGGAGTTTTTTTAAAGTTTATATTTGTGCGCTTTTTTTTCAATTCAAGATCTAATTTTCCGATTTGGACCAGCGACATAGTTTGTTGAAATTGGAGCTTTTGATTGAGGATATTTTATCATTTGGTATTCAAAATTGGTTTATATTAATCACTAAACACTCCTAGATTATTTTTGGGTGATATCCATGCTCCATTAATGTTCTTTTTATCTTAAATTAGAATTGTTTTATTGTTGTCTTTTTATATCTATACCTCAAGAACTTTCATTTGGTATTAAAGCAGAGTTTGTTTGTGTTATTTCAGAATTTTTAGGTGAAGCTACAGCAAGAGAGGGTGAATATTTCTAATTTTCAACATTCTTTATGAGATTTTGAATAAAAAATACTTGTGGTTATTCATTTGCTATCATGGCAACAAATAGTACATCCTTAAATATGCCTACATTCAAAGGAGATAACTTTGAGTACTAGAGAGATCAAATGAGAAGGATATTTGTATGGAAGGGAGTTTGGAAAAGTATAGTTCAGCCATATACTCCACCTAATGATTGGAAATCTCTTCCTCAAGATCAAAAGAAGACATTGGAAGAAGAAGAAAAGAATGATGCTCAAGATTTCTTCTACTTGCAGAGTGCAATAGATCCAAGCATCTATCCAAGGATAGTTGGTTGTAATGATGCCCATGAGGCATGGACAACTTTGGAGACATCATATTGAGGCTTAAAAAATATAAGATCAAAAAATTTCTCCACATTAAGAATAGATTTTGAAAATATGAGAATGTTGGAGACTATTGTATTAGAGTAAATGACATCGTGCATAGAATGAGAGTGTATGGTGAAGTCATTGAAGATAAAATAGTAGTAAGAAATATTTTGAGATCCCTAACTCCATAGTGGTTGCATATTGTCATTACACTTTAGGAGTGTAAAAATAATGGATCAAATTAAGGTTGAAGAGTTAGTGGGTTCTTTATTGTCCCACAAGGATAAAATGAAAATTTACTCAAATGAATTTAATCATGCACTAGAGTCCAAAGTATGGGTTTTGAAACCAAATACAAAGCACTCAAATCAGAATGTAATTTTTTTCAAAGTTCAAATCAGAATGTAATTTTTTTTCAAAGTTCAAATCAGAAAGGTAAAAACCAATCAAATTCAAAGTGGAAGGGTAAGAAGATCATCATTTTTCATTATTGTAAGCTTAGTTATCAAGTTCGAGTTCGTGTTCGAGTTCAACATTCTTGAAGTTTGAAAGAAGTTCAACATGTTTAAAAATTTGGAATAAAATTTGACATAAAATTCCTGTGCATATATCCTTTCAATGTTATTTAAATAAATTAGTAACTAAAAACTCAAACGGAAACTTGAAACATACATTAATAATTCCCTTGTCATATATTTCCAAGCTTCTGTAGTAGATTCTAATGGTGTCATTTTAAATAATTTTTCTCAAAAAAATGCCATTTAATTTTACTTTCAACATTTAAATATAAAATTTTATTTAAATGTATTAAAAGAATGTAAACCTACTTTCTACATTTTTAATATAAAATTTTTAATTAAATCTATCAAAAATTTTAATATAAAACTTTTACTTAAATGTATCAAAAATATATATATAAACATTAAAACTAAATGTAAAAATATCTTATTTAATTTTATTTTTTATTTAAAAAATATATAAAGCAAATATGAGAAAATTCATATAAAAACAATAAATCTATTACAGTAAATCACAACAAATTTATTTAACCTACCAAAACTACTAAATTACAGTATAGAGAAAAATTAATGCAGTTGTAGAAGCTACAACTTGCAGTTGCATGCAGTTGGCTATTGCCAAATTCGCAGATTTTTGGATGTTGTAAATATTTCCAAAAATAAAATATAAAGGGAAAACACTTGTCAATCCTGCCGAATTTAGGGTTGAAAATACATGTGAAAAAATTCTTGCATGCATTTTCTCCTTCCCGCGTGTGTTCCCCGCTTGTTTTTTGGACAATTTTTTCTTACCAAATTTAGAGTTTATTTGCCGAACTTATTCGTTAGGGTTTTAAATTCGATTAGTTTCAAATTTTATCTAAAAAAATTGATGAATTTGATAACTAAGATTGTAAGAAACTAGGTCACATGATAAAAGATTGCAGGAAACTAGCAGTCAAAAATCAAAGTAAACCAAGATGGGGGTGAGAAAAAGGCTTAGCAAGTTGATAATAATGATGATCAAATTAATTATTCTCTTTCATGTAATTCAGTTTTGGATGATTAAAAGAATATGTGGTTTCTTGATTCATGATGTTCTAACCATATGTCATGTTTTAAGGACTGTTTTGACAAGCTAGATGGTTGATTCAAGAGCCAAGTTCACTTAGGAGATGGGAAGGTGATTCATGTAGAATGGAAATGGAGTATGCCTATCACCAAAAATCATCGGAAGGGTGATATCAAAAACATTTATTTGGCTCCAAACATGAAGTACAATCTCATGATTGTTGGACAACTAGTAGAGAAAGGATTCAAGTTACTTTTTGATAATGGAGAATATTTGATATATACAAAAATTAAGGTAACAAATTGATTGGAAAGTCTATTATGTCAAAAAATAGAATGTTTCCATTGAGAATATATATGTTAAATCAGAATTCTTGTTTTCTACCATTGAGGAATCAAGCATGTTGTGGCACTCTAGATATGGTCATTTAAATTTCCGAAGTTTGCATGTTCTTTATAAAAACAATATGTTTGATGGTCTTCCAAGGATTGAATCCAAATTCAAGGAAGCATGCAAGGCATATATACTTGGAAAAAATCATAGAGAAATATTTCCAACCAAAAAATAGAGAGCTACCAATAAATTGGAATTAGTACATTCAGATTTATGTGGGCCTATGTCTTGTCCTTGCATAGACAAAAATTTGTATTTTATTTCCTTTATTGATGATCCTGCCAAACTAATGTGGGTTTTCTTCTTGAAGACCAAAGATGGGGTATTCTCAACCTTCAATACCATAAATTTATTGGCTGAAAATAAATCAAGTTTTTCTATCAGGGTGTTAAGAACTGATAGAGGTGGGAAATTTTGTTCACAATAATTTATAGATTTTTGCTCTTGGTATGGAATAAAAAGGTATTTTATTGCTCTCTACACACCACAACAAAATGGTGTTGTAAAGAGAAAGAATAGTACAATAATGGAGTCATCAAGAACCATGTTGGAGAACAAGAAGTTGGAGAGGAAGTTTTGGGCCAAAGCAGTGCAAAGAATAACCTACATCCTGAATAGAATTCCTGCAATGGCGGTGAAAAACAAGACATCCTATGAAGCATAGTATGGTAAAAAGCCCAAGGTGGATCATCTTAGAGTATTTGTTTGTTTATCATTTAATCACATTGATGATGGTAAAAGGAAAAAATTAGATCCAAAGAGTGAGCCTCACATTTTTATAGGTTATAATGATGGTAGTAAGGCTTACAAGTTTTTTAATCTTGTTAGTAAGAAAACTGTTGTTTCTAGGGATTGTAATTTTTTTGAGAATGATGTGTTTACTGATCATAAATAGAATAATGCAGAGGTTATTAGTGAAGAGGAGAAGCATTTTAATGGAGAAATGGAGGTCAATCAAGATACTCCACAAGTTCCTAGTGTTAATGGAAACAATACGAGTTCTTCCCAAGAGACTAGTTTACCACCACCTTCAACCCAAGTCAAAAAAAGAGGTTGTTATTTCCACATCTAGCAAGTCGAATGTTGGATTAGAAATATTAGAGGAGAACACCAAGACTTCAAGATCAATCAAGTAATAATCTTGAAGATATTGAAGATGTAATGACTTACTATGTCTTATCTTGCATTTCTAGTGAACCGATGAACTATGTAGAGGCTAGTCAAAGAAAATAATAGATTGAGGCCATGAATTTTGAGATGAAAGCCATTGGGATAAATGAGATATGGAATCTCATTAAGCCTAATATTGACATGGATTTCATTGGTACAAAATGGGTTTACAAGATCAAGTTCCATAGTGATGGAACAACTAACAAACACAAAGCTAGAATAGTAGAAAAAGGGTATGCACAAACATATGGAGTATAGTATGAGAAGACTTTTTATCCTACGGCTCACCATGATACTATTAGATTGATGCTTTCAATTGCTACTCATAAAGGATGTGAAGTTCACCAAATGGATGTCAAGAGTGCATTCTTGAATGGTGATATTGAAGAAGAGGTATATGTGGAGTAGCCACAAGGTTATGAAATAAAGGATAAAGAGCATTGGGTATACAAGCCAAAAAAGGCTCTTTATGGACTGAAACAAGCTCCAAGATCTTGGTACTCAAATATATATGGATGGTTCTCTGGAAATGTCTTTGAAAGGAGCAAAAATGAGCCAACTCTTTACATGAAATTTGTTGACACTAACGTTTTGTACGTTTGTCTTTATATTGATGATCTCATTTTTACAAAAAATTCCAAAGCTATGATGCAAGACTTCAAGGAAGGCAAGAAAAGTGATTTTGAGATTTTTTATCTTGGAAGGATGAAATACTTTCTTGGCATGGAAGTACAGTAAAGGGAATATGAGATCTTCATATGCCAAGCCAAGTATACCCAAGACATGTTGAAGAAATTTTTATTTCTAGACTATAAGGTGGTTGATACTCCTATTGCTAGTGGTAAGAAGCTTATGAAATAGGATAATAGTCCTCTTGTTTATGAGAAGAATTTTAGAAGTATGGTGGGTGGATTGATGTACCTTACATCCACAAGACCTGACATTACCTATGTAGTTTCACTAGTTTCCTAATTTATGAGCTTGCCAACTCAAAGGCATATGCAAGCGGTGAAACGAATCTTTAGATATATGAAGGGAACCTTTGATCATGGCATACACTACAAATCAACAAGATATTCAAGGATGATTAGGTATGTTGATTCATATTGGGGAGGTTCTATTGATGAACAAAAATCCACTATAGGGCATTGTTTCACCTTGGGAAGTGGGTTGATTTCTTGGTCATCCAAGAAGCAAAGTACAATGGCTTTGTCTTCCACTGAAGCTGAATATGCAGCCCTTACTTCAGCTTGTACTCAAGGGATTTGGCTGAGGATAATATTGAAGGATTTTGGTGAGACTCACATGAACGTACCATAATATTTTGTGATAATAGTGGGGCAATACAATTGTCCAAAAATCTAGTTTTCCATGCAAGTAACAAACACATTGAGTTGAAGCACCATTTTGTCAAAGACTTGGTACATGGAAAAAATTTTACCATCGAGTATGTTAAGAGTGAGAATCAAGTTGTTGATATACTCACAAAGGATATGTTGAAGGTGACTCATGGGAGACTCAAAAAGATGTTGGATGTTTCTTCCTTTGACATCAAAGGGGGGATTGTTGAGGGTGATGTCAAAAATCACCCATACTTTTTAAATTAAATATGTGAGTTGTAACTAAAATAGTTCATGTAAAAATATCTTAAATTGGGTGCTTTATTCATGCCAATTAAGAATTTTATTTAATTTAAAAATAAATAAATAAACAACATGCAAAGTGGCATAATAAAAGTTGTTTTTTTAAAAGCTTTTTTTTAGCTTTTTTTTTTTTGGCTTATTTGCATGATGAAGGTTGATTGATCATTATATATTTTGTAATTGAATTTTTTTTTAATAGAGAAGAATTAGAATTTTTTAGAGTGCACTATTGTGGAGCTTTTTTAAAGTTTATATTTGTACGCTTTTTTCAATTCAAGATATAATTTTTTGGTTTGGACCAGCAACATAGTTTGTTGAAATTGGAGCCATCATTTGGTATTTAAAATTGGTTTAGCTTAATCACAAAACACTTTTAAACTATTTTTAGATGATATCCATACTCCAATAATGCTCTTTTTGTCTTAGATTTGAATTGCTTTATTGTTGTTTTTTATCTCTCCACCTCAAGAACTTTCAATGTGTACTAATTTAAGAAACAAAATATAGTGACTTTGTTTAATTTTTTTAAGAAGTTATTAGGTTCTTAAGTTTTTTAAGGTAAGTTGGGAAGAAATATTTGGGACCCATGTGATATTCATGTTGGATTCTCTAAAATTATAAGAGGGTGATTTTCATAGGCATGTGTAAGCAAGCTATCACAAGGGTACCCAAAATCCTCTCTTACTTTAAGAGATAAGGGTATTTTTATTTATGCAGGATGTCTATGTTTGATGTATTACTTGAAAAACATGACCTAGGTCTTCTTCTTAGATTTCTACCTATTTCTACCCCTCTTGAATAAATTTAAAAGAACAACAAAAACTTTATTAACTCTAGGAATACAAAAAGATGTAAAATTCAAGAAAACAAATTCTTATATAACATGCAATTTCATTTCAATGCTAACAAGAAATAAAGAAATATAGTTTTCTCTTATAAGCAAGGTGTCAAGGGATTTATACAACATATAAGAGTCTAATCTATATATGCTTTTGATTTCTTGCAAATGCAACCCTAACTAAGTCAAATAGTGATTCCTATTAATCAATATCAATGTTGATTTGCTAAATGTAACTAAAACAAGGTGGCACTTGACAAAGGCGTCTCTTTGTGACAATAAAAATAGAAGCATAGTAATGCTAACAAAAGTATTATAATGCTTTCGAAAGCATTGATAAAATAATAATTCTTTTACACAACATTTTACGAAGTCAACTAGAACAAACAACAAGATAAAATAACAATGAAAATAAATCTAAAATTCATATAATTAAAAAAAACAAAGACATGGATTGGATCAGTACCCATTTATACCTTGAATTTATTTCCTCACCTTTTAACCATCGCTCCATGTGAGAGATTCTACACACAAGCACACTAAAAAATAAATTCGGTGTGTAGGGGTTTGCTTAGTCAAACCCTTGTTTATACAAACTTGAACCTTTAGAAATTTATAAAAGACTTGAGTTTTTTATTAGACTTACAAAAGTGTTGCAACAAAAACAACACTAGCGATAGCACACCTACACTTTAACACTATTGCTTGTACTTTTTGCAAAGAGAAATCTTGATTTGAATCCTATAAGAGAATGGACTAGACAATTCCTAAATAGTGATATGAAGGTTCTTCTATAAGGGTTAGATTAACAAAAGGAACAAGCTATCCAGATGTTAATAAGATTTAAGGTAGAATAAAGTAAAATAAAGTATAGATAAAGATAAGCAAATGTTAAAGATAGATGAAAAAAATATATTAAGCTAAGAATGAAGAAAAGGGGAAGATTAGAGGCATTATCACTAATCCAAATATATAAGTTGGAAATAAAAGCATGACGACCTATCATCATGGTAGAAAAACTTTACCCTTTAACCCACAAGCTTGGGTGGCTTATTGATATTTATCTATAGTAACTTTGGTAGAGCTTCAAGAATATTTCTTAAATTTTGATGCAAACCCTTTTTGGAAGTGTTATGATATAGTTTCCTTTTATTATTTTTTGTGCTTAAAGAGTGATAATCTTATATACTTAATGAATGCTACATTGGAGAGATTAATTGGTAGATGATTTGAAATGATTGTGTGATTGATTTATTTTGGTCATATTTTCTTGATTGGATGCTAACACTTGCAAGATTGACTGGTAGTTGTGATATAAATGACTAAGCCTTAGTTATAGTTTTATCTCATGGTTTATAGTCAAAAGATTTTATATGGTGGTTGAATGAGTCTTAGTCTTGTTCATGGGATTTGATGGCACCAATCATGCTTGGTGGATGGAGATAGGGGATCATAATGATAAATAACCAAATTTAGTTAGTTGTTTGTTTCCTTTTTACTTCTAATTTTGCAATAACATTGGAAGTTGAAAGTGCTACAACACAAAAGTTGAGTCAATGTTATTGTGAAAGAGGAAGGTTGGCAGGTAAGCTACATAAGAAATAAACATGTTCAAAAGTTAAACAATAGTCTTGATTTGTATATCAAAATTAGTATGGTGCTAATGCTTTTGGAACATTACTTTTGATGTGGGATACTTTAATTCATTTTTATCAGTTTTAGTTTGATTTTTCACTTGTGATGTTTGATGTTTTTGATGGGCTAGAATGTGCTTTAGTTGCATTGTAAATTAACTACTCAAAATTAAGTGTCTATATAAACATAAATTGAAGAGAAAATATGTTCATGGTCTAATCAAGGACCAACTCACACCAAATTAGATATAAAACAGATAAATTAAAGAGACCAAAAAATAATGAGAGGAGAGGATACCTTTTGTACACTAGGGATAATTAAAATAGAGAAGAAATTAAGCATCTCCATCTCATCCAATAAGTCTCTATATCATTATCATTGATAAGGAGATTCCTTAGGACAACAAAAATAATAGAGGTAGTGGCGACAATAACATAACATTGTGACAGTGATGACAGAATGTTGCAACGATGATGGTAGAATAGCCACAAGCATCGACTGTTGTGACTAGGGTTTGGAAGTAATTATGAAATGGAGCGTGGTTTGGGGTGTGAGGTGGAGGGTAGCTTTGGTGGTGGAGAGGAACAAAGTTTTGGAGGCATCAACTCAGTAGACACACCAGATCCAAGTCTGCAGCAACCTTCTCCAGCTAGGCATGGTGACAAAGAAAGGAATGGAGAAGCGGGAAGAAGCTTCCAGCACCAAATTTTTGATCCGAGGGTAAAATCATGGCTTAATGCAGTTAAAGGAAATCAAAGGAAGCAAATCAAGAGTTTTAACCTATCACTGGAGGAAGGAAAGCTGGTAATACCAGATGAATTGGTAGAAATGGGTGTTGCGGAAGGGATCTCTATTTAGTGGGGAAATTTTTGGGAGTGAGACCAGATCTAGATATGATTAAAAAATGGGCCAATGAAAAGTGGAAGCCCTTAGGGCATATGGAAATTGCAGCCCTACCCAAATTTTTTTTCTTGGTAAGATTGAACTGTGCAGAGGATATTGATCGAATCTTGCAAAGAGGACCTTGGTTTTTTGGGAGGAGGGGTTTGTTTTTGAAGTGTTGGACTCCAGAATTTGATCCTTATAGTCAACCCATTCTGCAAGCACCGATTTGGGTCAGGTTACCAGGACTACCATTGCAATTTTGGCAGGAGGAGGTTTTCGAAGGAATTGCAAGAGATTTCGGCCAGCTCATTGTGGTAGATCCAACAACAGTGGCAAGATCGAGGCTGATTTATGCTAGGTTTTGTGTTAATACTAATTTGGAAAGGGATCTTCCAAATTCGTGTGAGCTTATCTCAAAATTTGGCAAATGGTTGCAAACAATAGAATATGAAAATGTGCCAACCAAGTGTAACATCTGTAACAAATTTGGACATCTTGGAAGATTCTACCCTAATCAACTTGGGAGAAAGCATTATCAGAATATTTGGCAAAAGAAACAAAGTAAGGAGGAAAGGAATGATGAATATTATGATGCGAAGGAACAAAGGACTGTTGATCCGAAGGAGATTCAAGGAAAATATGCTTTGGAAAATGCCACATATGAAGAAGGTGAGATTGTTGAAGACCTGGACAAAGTAAGTCAACTTGCTTCTGATTTCAGTAATACTAGGAATGAAATTTTAACTAAGAATTCTTTTGAGTCTTTGGAAATTTTAAATGTTGAGGAAGATAATGCAAAGAAAGGTGGGAAAGGGGTAAATGAAAATAATGAATCTATTGAAAAAGAACCAGATATACCCGATGAAATGGAAGGAAAAAAGAATTTGGAACCAGATAATATGAGAATTGGCCAAAATAATACTTCAATAAAAGGAAGTAAAATCCCTACTCCAAACAAAATAAATAGGAATAGAAGAAAGGGTGGGATTGATGTTGGAGTGGAGTCAAAGCCAGGAAGACCTTCGAAGTAAAAAATAATGCAGAGAGAAACAACAATTGATGTGGCTAACGGAACCCAAACAGTTCTTAATCTAAGTGGGAAAAGACAACCCACTAGATCTAAGAAATGAAGGTTATTTCTTGGAATGTGAGGGGTCTCAATGCCCCTTCAAAACATCGGTTGGTGTTTTCATTGAGAAAAGAGACAAAACCATGCATTTTAGCTCTACAGGAAACTAAGATCTCAGAACATAATTGTGACAGTATAAAGCAAAGGATTTGGAAAGAAGCGAAATTTGCAGCCAGTCATGCTAGTGGGCTTCAGGAGGTCTAATGTGCTTATGGGATCCAAATAAAGTGGAAGGAACAGTGATAAAAATAGTAGAAATATTTATCTCAATTTTTTTCTATTTTATTGATACGAAATAGAGTTGGATCTTAACTACAGTTTATGCACCAAATACAGTTGTAGGAAGAAGACAATTATGGCAAGAGTTAACTTATGTCAGGAAAGCTTTTGAAAATACTCCTTGGGTTTTAGTTGGGGACTTTAATTCTCCACTTTTTCCTTTTGAAAAAATGGGAGGTAATTCTTCAATTTCTGATGGCATGATAGATTTTGAAACATTTGTGAATATCAATGAATTGATGGATGTGGAATTAAGAGGTATCAGATTTACATGGAGTAACAGAAGAATTGGTGATCAACTTATCCAAATAAGGTTGGATCATTTTTTTATTTCAAAGGAAGGGTTCCTTACATTTGGGGATTCTATACTTTCAGCTCTACCAAAGATTGGATCTGATCATAATCCTTTAGTTTGGGAAACAGAAATAGGAACAAGGATTTTTAAAAGTCCATTTAGGTTTGAATTGATGTGGTTGAGACATGATGATCTGGAAAAGAGAATTGAAGAATGGTGGAAAAAAGACTTTTTGGGGCCCATAATCTCATAGGTTGCAAAGAAACTAAGGTACATAAAATAGAACCTCAAAATCTGGAATAGGAATATTTTTGGAAATCTATTTGTTAAGAAGAATGAATTAAAACAATAGTTGATGGATATTGATGTATCTCTTAACAATGGGAATCTATTGGCTGATATTCGAGGAAAAGAAAAACAATTGCTATTAGATTATCATAACATACTAGCTAGTGAGGAGGTTTTTTGGAAACAAAAATCTAGAGTTCTATGGCTTAAAGAAGGTGATTGAAACATAAAGTTTTTTCATATTTCAGCTCTTAAGCATAGAATTTGTAATAATATTAAGGAAATTATTAGAGATGATGATAGAGTTATTGATAATATCCTTGAAGTTAGAGATGAGGTAGTTAAATTCTTCACATATCTGATTGGAAGAGAGGAGATGATAGATGAAGAAGCAATGAATTTACTACTCCAAAATATTCCTTCTCTTATTACAGGTGAGCACAATAATTACTTGATTAGTCCATTCAAAGAAGAAGAGATTAAAACAATAGTGTTTGATATGTGTGGGGAGAAGGCTCTAGGTCCAGATGGTTTTCAGGTTACATTTTTTCAGAGATTTTGGAGGATTGTTGGGTCTGATGTAATAAGAGCAGTTATGGAGGTTCAAAAATCTAATTTTATACCAAGGGATGTCAACTCTACTTTTCTTGTTCTAATTCCAAAAATTGTAGGTGCTAAAGCTTTCAAAGATTATAGACCGATAAGCCTTTGTAATACATTATACAAGATTATTACAAAAGTAATTGCTAATAGACTCAAGTATGTGTTGCCCTTTATAATTGATATGCAACAAGGGGGTTTTGTGATGGGTAGACAGATCTTGGATGGTATTATAACCATTCATGAAGTCATTCATTCTATTGAAAGGAGTAAAGAAGCAGGGATGTTGTTGAAGCTGGATATAAATAAAGCATATGATAGAGTGTCATGGGTTTTTTTAGTCAAAGTTTTGGAAAATTTTGGTTTTCATGTTGATTGGATTGTTTTAATCAAGGAGTGTATCACAACAACAATGTTCTTAGTAATGATTAATGGGGCTGCAGTTGGTTATTTTAAGAGTATGAGGGGGTTGAGACAAGGAGACCCACTATCTCCTTATTTGTTTATAATTATGGTTGAAGCCTTGGGAAGAGCAATTTTAGTTGCTACTAGAGAAGGTAAATTGGATGGAATTAAGCCAACTTCAACTTTAAATCTAGTTTCACATCAATAGTTCATAGATGATACGATTATTGTCACAAAATCCTCCATTCCCCAAGCAAAGGTAATAAGGAACATATTGGGTATTTATGAGAATGTTGTTGGACAAAGGGTGAATTTTCTCAAAAGTAAGGTTTTCTTTATCAATACTCCCATTTTAAGATAGAACAGTATTGCAAGGATCTTTGGTTGTGAGATTGGGAATTTTCCTGCTACCTACCTTGGAATGCCTCTTTTCAATGGAAGAATGAAAGAGGAAATGTGGAATCCGGTAGTTGAAATATTTGCTAAAAAACTTACAGGTTGGAAGGGTACACTTCTTAGCCAGGCAGGTAAGGCTCAATTGGTCAAATCTACTCTCCAAAGCATTTTGATATACTTTATGTCCCTTTTTAAAATGCCTAGGAAAATTTGGGAAATAATTGAACAAATTCAAAGGAACTTCCTATTGACTGGAATGGAGGAGAAGAAAAGAATAGCTCTTGTTGCTTGGGATAAGGTTTGTTCTAGAAAGGAGGTGGGAGGCCTAGGTTTTAGGAAATTAAAACAAATGAACAAAGCTCTCATGGGAAAGCAGGGGTGGAAAATAGTTACAGATGAAAAAGTAGGATGGATTCAGATCTTGAAAGCAAAGTATATGAGAAATGAAAATAATTTTTTGGTAGAAGAGAATGTAATAAAAGGATATTTCTTCTAGAATAATCTTCAAAAAACTAAACCTCTTCTTCAAGAGGGGTTAATATGGCAGATTGGAAATGGAAGAAAAGTAAACTTTTGGAGAGATAGATGGATCAAAAATATCCCTTTGTGTGAAGACCCTGAATTTGCAGAACTAGAACAAGAAATTTCTTATTAGTATGGACAATGGGTTCACAATTTTATCATTGTAGATACTAATGGAAAAATATGGAAACATATATATGTTGAGGGTATGAATGATAGGAAAAGACAAGTGGTAAAGAAACTGAATAGAATGTTGCAGGTATATTTTCTAAATCAAGGTAGACTAGAGGATTCTCCAATTTGGAAATGTAGGAAATATGGGAAGTACTTTGTAAAATCTGGGTACTTTCTCTTGGAAGATGTAGGATTGGGATGGCTACTGGTAAGCAAGATCTGGCTAAAACATCTAACTCCAAAAGTGGCCTTCTTCTCTTGGCTTGTAGTTCAAAACAAAGTTCTCACAATGGACAATTTGCTTAAGAGAGGTCTACAGATCCCTAACAAATGCCCATTATGTGAAAGGGATTGGGAGGAGGTATGGCATTTGTTTTTTGGATGTTCATTTTCAAATGAGGTGTTTAACAACATCCTTGACAAATTTTGTACAACATGGGTCTTGCCAAATTCTATTGTTGATCTATACTTAAGTTGGGAATCACCTTTTAGGAGCAAAATACTGAGTACTTTATGGAACTTTTGTTTACCTCACTTTATGTGGGGTATTTGGAAAGAATGAAACAATAGATTTTTTAAAGGATGCAAGAAAGATGTGATGTCTACAGTGATCAAGATCTGCAATGCTGTGAAGGAGAACATTTTGATAATCAATTTCAAGGACTCATGGGAAGATGATGGTGAAAAATTTATTGCAAATAGTTGGGGGTTGGATTCTTGCAGTTATCAACCATTAATTTCTTCCAAGCTTAAAAGACTTCAAACAAAATGGGAGCCTCCACCGCAGGGTTGGTTAAAATTAAATTTTGATGGTGCTTCAAAAGGGAATCCAGGTATAGCAGGTGTTGGTGGTATTTTTTGGAATGAAAGAGGAGAAGTGGTATTATTGTATGCTGAGAATCTTGAAATTCAATCTAATCATTTTGCTGAAACTAGAGCTTTGTTCCTAGGCATTAGGCTGATTGATAGAATTGGAGTTAAAAATATCATCATAGAAGGAGATTCATTAAACATTATCAACCTGATCAAGGGTAATCAAGATTCAAGTTGGGATATAAATGATATGATTCAGGAGGTTAGACTACAAATTAGGAATTTGGAAAATGTGCAAATTGTACATATCTACCGAGAAGGAAACAGGGCTGCAGATTGGGTAGCCAATTGGGGAATTCATAATGAAGGATATGTAATCTTGGAAGATAATTTTCCACAAGAAATTATGGAAATTAGCAATAATGAATTTCAAAATGTAGTTATTTGATATAAGGATTAGGAAAAGGGATTCACAAATGCAGGATAGTAGAGAATGTAAAAGAAATAGTTGTTAAGTATTTGTCTCAGTGTTGTGTTTCAGTTGTTAAGTTTTTGACTAAGTTTTTTTTGGTTGGATAATAAGGGGTTGTACTCGGGTCCCCCACGCTTGACAAATTACAACTATCTTCTTTAGAGCTTGAGATTTTACAAATGGATACGCTTCTCATCTCAATTGAGATGCTATAGCTAGAAGTCTACATCATTTTACATTAACTATTTGAATTCTTGATTTTCATTTTTTAGATATTTTCAAATTTTTATATGAATACAAATATTCCAGAATTCAACATCCTTCTTGAAATTTTCCTATAGCAGCCTTTACAATACAAAAATTCACCTCTACTATCTATGCATTGCATCTAAGTAGAGTAATATTTCCAAAACATCACACTATCATAGTCCACTTTATCAAATATGGATTGCTAGTTTCCTTCCAAAACACAAGTGCAACCACAAAAATTATAATAAATAGTTTATATGAAAACACATTATTGTTACAAAATAAAGCAAATATTACCAATGGAAAACATTAAAGTAAATCTTAATCATTAATTGATTTAGGAAATCAACATTTTCTTGTCATCTTCAACTAAACTTACTACTTCCTCTAACCATGGAAAGGAGAATTTAAATTTACAATCCTCAATCATAACCCCTCTATTGGCTAGCCTATCTGCACATTTGTTTCATTCCCTAAATGTATGTGTAAACCTGATTTCTTCAAAATCTTTAGCAAGATCTTGAATTTCCACAATTATGTTCCATGGAGCCTTAGCTTCATCAAAATTTCATTTATTACTATGAGATGATCATCTTCCATCCATATTCTATTCCATTTCATTTATTTGCATATTTTTAACCCTTCTAAAGCCACCCAAGGTTCGGCTTCATTATTTGTCTTAAATCCACTATTGAAAGCATAATGAGATAAAATCTCTCCTCTATTATTTCTAATAATTCCTCCTTCTACCGGTCATGGATTTCCTTTAGATGCTCAATCCAAATTTAATTTAACCCACTCCATATCTGGTGGTTTCCACTTTATGTTTTTTGCCTTCTTTTTGCTTATCTTGTACCCAACATCATATTTCCATTTAATGACTTGACTCCATCTATCAAGGATCTCTGATTCCATATTAGGGACTGGGTGAGTTGATAGGGTTGGTTTAGACTCCTCTATGGCTAAACGTATCTTCCTTTTCATAACTCTAAACTACTTTCATTTCCTTTAAATATTCTTCTATTCCTTTCTAGCCATACAATCCAAAGTATTGTATCTTTTGAAATATCCCATATTGTCTATAAAGCCTCACTTTCATAAGTGCTCTATCATTGCTTTGACCAAAAGTTTTTGACTAAGTTGGCTTTCTATAGCATAAGCTGATATAGGATATGTGGGCTGTATTTTTAAATTGATGACTCACTTTATATCACATTTTGGGCTTTGTATCGAAGTATTATTTTTTTGTTTATGACAATGTAAAAGGGTTAGGGCCCTTTCAATTACCCCTTCCTCCAACATAATAAAAAATAAAATAAAATAGAGAAGCAATTTATTTTGGAAGGCAAGACATAAATTGATCTTTGAGCTGGATATGTTGATACTTTAAGAGTGTAATAATTATCATACTTGTTTAAAGATAAGAAAAATAAAGAAAATAACAAATTTTGTTATCAAAAGCACTAGCAAAAGATCAATGTTACAGAAAGGAAAATAATTAAATCATATTTCAAGGTTGGTAGCTATAGTTCTTTGTGAAGTTCCTTTTTCATAAGTTGTTTTTCATTTCGTGGATGTTAAAATCTTATATTCTAATATTTTCACCATGCTTTTGTAATTGGAGTATGGTTTGATAACCATATATTAGGTAAACAAAATCCTCCATAAGCATTGTTCCATATGGCCTCATGAACGTCAAAAACTACTTTACCTTTACCTTATAATGTCTTATATGGCCTCTTTTATTTTCTTTTGTGGTTTCTACTTTCTCTTTTTATCCACCTCTTCTTTCTTTTTTCCTTTTTTTTTTTTTTTCCTTTTATGTCCTCTTCCTCTTCTTGCACGTTTTTCTTTCCTCCTTTCTCTAACCTATTTCTTGTTTTTTTACAACTTAAACTTTTAATAGTTTTATTCTCTAGATTTCTATTATTAGATATTTTTTCAATGAGTTTAGAATTTACACGGGTTTTTACGAGGGGTCTCGACCCCCTCATACCAGGGTTTGAACTTGGATCTCTTGGATGAAAACTCAAAGACTTACCACTACGGTATGTCTCCTAGATGAAAACCCAAGGACTTACCACTATGGTATCCCTCGTGGGTCTAAAAATGTTAGGGTAAGTGTGGGTTTTATGATGGGTCTTGTTCCCCTTGTATCGAGGTTTGAGCTTGGGTCTCCTAGATGAAAACCTAAGGACTTACCACTACGATATCTCTTGCGGGTTAAAAATTTGAGTTAAAAATGCGGGTTTTTATAAAGGGTCTTGGTCCTCTCATATTGAGTATGGTTTGAACCTTGGACCTTCCCAAAGAGAAGCCAAAGCCCTTAACACAACAGTAAGCTTGCAATTTATTATTTTATTAAATATTATTAAACTATTAAAAATGAATTTAACTATCTTATTATGATTGCAAAAATTTGGAAAAATAACAAAAAAACTAATAAAAATATGACATTATAAAATTGTTAAATAACCTTAAAAATAATATTTTTTAATAAAATAAGGATATATATATATATATATATATATATATATATATATATATATATATATATATATAAATTAATGGGTTGTGTGGGATTGAAACGGGCCCCAACCCACACATATTACATCATCACCACATAGTGGTATTACAACAACAAAACTTGGATATTATCCATATATCATTTGGAAAGATTCAAACCTTGGTCTCCTCCTTGAAATGTTGAGGAATTTAATCGGTTGAGCTAATGCTACTTGATCTTTTATGAGTTTACATAGGATTTTATGAGGGGTCTGAGGGATCCCTCATACTAAGTGGGGTTTGAACCTTGAACCTCCCAAAGGATGACCAAATTCCTTACCACTACAATAAGCTTGCAACTATTAAATAAAAATATTTTTATGAAAAGAAAAAATTAATTAATTTATTTATTGATTATATAATCTCTAAGCAAATAAAATGACCTTAATATACCTAAATTTAAAAATAAATATGTTATGACATTTTAAAATAAGAAATATCTTACTAATACCACTATGTGGTCACTGAAGCAACCAATTTAGAAGTGTGAATCCTAGTAATGTATGGAGCAATACAAATTTCCAGGAAACGGCCATGGTGACAACTGAAGATCCATCTACAATTTTTTTGTGCATGTGAACAATTGTTTGAAGAAGTTTGTTTGGTTAGAATCATGGAGTGCACGCACAAAATCTAGGATTTGCAAAGTGAAGCACAGAGGAAAAAACACAAGTGACAATAATTTACTTTTTTGGAAAAATCTTTCATTTGTTGGAGGAACGGATTTGGGGAAAGATGAAAAATCTTAGTATTGATCAATTTTTCCAGGAGAGATTGCGAGTATCATTTCAGGTGTGATACTTCTTTGGCTTTAGCTTTGAAAATATTTCATTGGTCAAGTCTTTAAAAATAGGGACCTCTTATTTGGGATCTTTTTTCAAACAAGTAGGCAATGAGGCCTTCTCCATGTCTTCACAACAATTTCCCTTTGATGAGGAGAAGTTGGGTCATATGCATCAAGTACTTAAGAAAGGAAAGCACACCATCCAAAACTACCTACTTGCTCTAACAATGGTACCTTTGTGCCCAAGTTAGATGAGTCTCCTGTGATTGAGGTACCTCCAGCCCTCATCCAACAGTATTTGCTCATGCTTTCCACCTAAGCCCTTGCATGCAAATTTGTGGGAATATTGCATAGTCCAATCACAATCCAAAAATGGATTAACATGCATTAGGAGGGTAAAGTCTCCTCTTATGAATTCATGATGATAGGTAGGGGATACTTTATCATTATACTTTCCTCTATGGAGGACAAGAGCACTATATTTCATGGAGGTCCTTGGTTTCTGGGATCCAACCCAGTCTACATGACCCCGTGGAGCACGACATTCGATCCTCAAGAGGAGCTTGAAGATGTTTCTATTTGGGTGAGGTTGTCATTTCTAGCACTGCACCTATGGAACATACCTTTGATGAAATTAATAGAGAATTTTATTGGAACGTTCATTGACTGGACTCCTGTAAATACCAATAACGCTATATGCGTACGCATATGTGTGCAAGTCAATCTAAAAAAGGGTTTGTTCAAGCATATTAGAATAAATGTGTTTGATCAGATATATAACCAACCCCTGGACTATGAGCATATACCATTCAAGTGTATAACTTGCCATGAGCATGGGCATTTCTCTCAAAACTACCCAATTAGACAAGCATAGGAAACAAAAAAGGAAGAACTAGGATTCTAGGAAGTCAAAAGGAGACAACACAGATCAAGAAGTAAGAATCAATAACCTCAACCATAGGATAAGAAAATCTTCCAACACACAAAAAAAATACAAGTCTTAATTAAGGATAAAATGAAATCACCTCTCTAGATGTGATGTCTCCTAAAGATAAAGAGAAGATACCTACAATTGAAGCTAACAACTTACCAGAGATCTTAGAAGATACACCAAAGAACATAATAGTTGGAGAAGAAACTGATGGGAACTCAGAGGAAGAGGTAGAAAAAACACAAGTGGAGGAAATAGTGATTCTCGGGGCTTATCGACCACACAATCTATAGCTAAGGGAAAAAAATTAAACCAACAACTCATAAATGAGCAAGCATAAAAATACTTTCAATCCAAAATGAAGGTCAAAATTGAGGAGAGCTTCATAAAAAATAAGAAGCAATCCAAAAAATGAAGATTATATCATGGAACTATAGGGGATTGGGAAGTCTTGTGAAAAAAACTATCTCAAAGTTCTAATATAGGAGCAAAAGCTAACAATAGTCTGTATTCAAGAAACAACAACAGTAGAGGCAAAATTGACTACAAAATAGCAAAATATATGGGCACAATCAAAATTGATAACTATTGATTTTGTAAGAGATTCAAAGGGACTGGCTTTGACTTGGAATTCACAATAATTAGTTTGTAGTTTACAACATAAGCACGGTAACTGGATAGGTACATATTTTGTCTTACTAGATGGAACTAGTGTAGTAGTAATAAATTTTTATGGTCCAAATCATTTTATCCAAAAAAGAGAAACATGGCAAAACTTAACACAATGGCTAGACAATGAGAAGTTTGACAACATAATACTAGGCGAAGATCTCAACATGATTCTCTACCACTGGGAGAAGGTTGGGGAAATTTTAGCAAGGGATCCAAATAGATATTTGCTCAATCAAATTATGGTAGATGACAGCTTATAATACATTCCACCGACTAAAGGAAAGTACACTTGGAGCAAAAGAAGAGCAAGGAAAAACTTTATTGTAGAAATATTGGATAGATTTTTGATCAGTTATAATCTCCTAACACACTTTTCCCTCACTTCTAGTAATATCATTTAGAATTCTATCTCAAATCATAAGCCAGTTCTCTTGGATAGCAGCCAAAGCCTACAATCTCAAAAAAATCCTTTTAAATACAACTCTAAATGGGTAGTAGAAGAAGATTTCAATGAACTTGTGGAAAGCACTTGGAACCAACAGGTCCAATCCACCAACCCCCAAGAAAAATGGAAAAGCAAAATTCAAAAATTGAAGCACATGATAAAAAAATGGTTGGCAAAAAAAATGAGAGTCAAACTAGACAAGAAGCAGTTGATGCAACAACTAGAGCAACTAGAAACATAAATTGGGGATCATCCTCCTCAACCATGGCAAGAAGATGCAAGAAATTATCTGATTCAGAAGATTGATAAATTAAACACTGAAGAAGAAACATATTGGAGGCTTAGATCCCGAATGGTTTGGCTAAGCAAGGGGGATAGAAACACCAAATATTTTCATATAAAAACCATGCAATGTTGCCAAAGAAACACAATCAAAGATATAGAGCATGAAGGAACCACTTATACATATAGGGAGAAAATTAAGGAACTTGCCAATCAACATTACTCAGCTCTGCTCTCTAGAGAAAATGGTAACCCATGTTTCCAGGGAATACTACTATAGCATATACTAACAACATTAAATTTGTAATCTAAACAGGATCTCGATTAGCCAATCACTATAGAGGAACTTAAGGAGATTATAAGAGCTCTACCAAAGGATAAAGCTCTCGGACCTTATGGATTCACAAATAAATTTTACCAACAATACTTACACATCATCAAAGAAGATTGGCTATGCATTATTGAGGATGTTAGGGTGAAAGGTAATCTTCTTGGAGCCATCAACTCCACCTCTCTAGCATTGATTCCTAAATAAAAACGCCACTACTTTCTCTAGATTTGGACCAATTTCTATGTGTATCTCTTCCTATAATATTAATACCAAACTGTTGGTCGATAGAGTAAAGAAGAAACTTGACAAACTAATATCCGAAGAGCAAGGGGATTTCATGCCCAAAAAACAAATATATGATAATAGCATAAGAGTGCATGAAGCCCTCCATAGTAGTAGAAAATAAAAAAGAAACAAATTGTTATAAAACTTGATATGGCAAATTCCTTTAATCAAGTTAAATGCAATTTGTTGAACAGGTCCCACAAAATTTTAGATTCCCACATTAGGTCATCAAGTGGATCTAAGCATGCATAAAAAACCCATGGATAGCCCTCTTAATAAATGGAGAACAAAAAAAATTCTTTCAAGTTACAAGGGGAATTAGACAAGGGTGTCCACTATCACCATACCTTTACATATATATTTTTTAAGCAAAAAATCCCTTGCGGGGTCGCCTTGGTCTAAGAGACCACGACCAAGGGGTTCTACACCATCAAATTCACCTAGGAGTCGTGCTCGACCCTACCCGCACCAACATTATCAATTGGATTTTGGGTACCCAATTCAAATTTTTGGTAGGGTGGAAATTCGAACCTAGGACCTCCCTTGGAGGATTGTCCTCTCCTCTCCAACTCACCTACAACACTTGGGTTACCTTTACATAATTTTAGTTGAGACTATTGGAAGATTAATTAACCATCTTCAAAGAGAGAAAAATAATAGGGACAGAGGTTGCAACAAGATGCAAAGCTATAACACATGCCCAATTTGCAGATGATATCATTCTTCTAGGTGAAGCCACCAAGGAAAATGTTATAAAATTCAAACAATGCTTGGATTGGTTCGCACAAGCTATTGGGGCTCATATAGACACTCAAAAGAGTCATTTCTATACACAAAATATTGCAACAATAAAAATCAAACTCTTTTGCACTATCCTAGGATTTCAGTCTAGCATAGAAAAATATTTTAGATATCTAGGAGTGCCCATGAGCTTCCACCTCAAAGCCTTAGACCGTTAGATCCCAACATTGGACAAGATGGGTAGGAGGATACAGAGTTACAGTAATAGTTGGCTCAATCTTGCAAGAAAGGCAATATTGATAAAATCGGTGTTAGCTTCTCTTCTAGTCTATCAACTATTAGTATATCATGCTCCCAAGTTTATTTTGCAAAAGGCAGATGGAATCATATGCAACTTTCTATGGCAAGGAGGTAGGCAATCAGAAAGAAAAAGTTCCACTTGGTCAATTGGGAGATGGTCACCAAAAGTAAAATTCAAGGACTAGGAACCAAAAAATGGAGATAGTTTATAAAGTACTGGGAGAAAAAATTCTCTAGAACATGCTTAAATACAATCGAGCATGGCAGCGCATACTAGTCAACAAGTATGTAAATAATCAAACAGGTATTCAAATGCTCAAACATATAGACAAACTTCCTAGAGCCTCATTGGTTTGGAAACATATAGTGGCTGCAAAGAGCATAATAGAGGATATAATTACTTGGATACTAAGAGATGGTAAGTCAATTAATCAATGGGAGGACCCTATCTTAGGATTTTTACCATTAAGAGAGAGAACTTCAATCGAATTGCAGAATCATTTGGAAAGCCAAATAATACTCAAATTAAGTGACTTGTTTTATTGGACCTCAAAAACTCTGAACTGGATCTCCCCTCTCATTCCATCTCAACTTCAAGGAGATTGGGATTATTTTAAGTCCCACATGGCAAGCATTATACCTATTCATCCCATGATACAAAACAAACTTATTTGAGGTAGCATCAATAGTAATGGGTAATACTTAGTGCATCTAGGAGCCCAACATCAGTAGATTGGGTCTACTAACAAAAACTATTGATAGTGTGGAAAACTAGAGCACCCCCTAAACTGTACGTATTCAGCTGACCAATCTCTCAAAATAAAATATTAACAAGTAATAATCTGCAAAAGAGGAGTATAGCAGGGCCTCATGTTTGTTACAGGTGCAGGCAGAATAGTGAAACAATTTTCCATATTTTTTTTGAATACCCAAAGGTAATTTCAATTTGATTAGAAATAACCAAAAAATTTTGCACTTCCTACTCTGGAAGGTTCACCATAGACACATGTTTTACCAAGTGGAACAAAGAATATAAAGGTAAACTGACAGGTAAGCCCTTCCTAAAATATCTGTGGAGCTCTATATTTTTTCATCTGGCACATCTGGTTGGATATAAACTAGAAGATTTTTTATGGTAAAGGTAAGGACAACAAAACTCTAATACGAAGGATAAAAGGAGAGTTAGTCCTAAATGTCAAATCTAGTTTCTTTCAACAATAGTATGAATAAGATCTATCACCCACAGAAAGAAGAATGATCTACCAACTTAATCTCTAAGCTTTCTTGACATAGAGAGGTTGCAAAGCAAACAATTCTTTGCTTGACATATGTTTTTCAAAACTTTTCTTTGATGGTGCCTCAAAGTCCAACCTTGATCAAGCAATGACAGGAGACTAATTCTTATAGGACCCTATGAGATCTTGGTCAAATACATGATCAACTTGGGAACAAAATATAACAATGTGGATGAGTCTATTGGATGTAAAATTGACTTAAAATTGATGGCAAAGCAAGGAATCACTCAGGTCATAGCTTACAGGGATTCTAAACTGATAATAACAACTCTTACCAAAAATAAAGATTTTAGATCTTTACAATTGAAGATTATTCAAGACAATATTAGACAACTAGGTAGGATAATTGGCAAAATATCCTATTAACACGTAAGATGAGAATTCAACAAAGAGATCGATACACTAGTGAATCACACAATAAATATAACCCCTAGTTATTGCCACCAAATCATCAAGAAGTAGAAGGGCAAGGGTGGTATACGAGGATGACGAGGACTCTAATAATGAGATCATTTTTTGTCTTCATGTTCCGTTTTTTAGAATGCTTTGTTCACTTTGATCTCTCTGATCAAAGAGTTTTGTACCTTTTTGTTAAGTAAATAAATATTTTCCTTTAAAAAAGAAAGATCTTAATATTCCTTATATGAAGACACCAAATACATAACAAAAAAAACAAATACAAAATATATTTTAAAATTATTTGGAAATTAAATAATCAATAATAAAATTAGATTAAGATGTTTTTTAGTTAAAATAAGATGCTAAGTATAATTAAAAGTACAAGCAAAATACATTAAGAAACATAATAAAAAAAATCCAAAAGATATATTTTTACTTAAATTTTTTTATACATAATTAAGGTTTCCTCTAATTTTTTTCATAAGTTTGAGCAGTTTATAACGAAGTTTTAAGAATTTAAATCCTTATATTTCCATAATAAACCTTTAAAAATTTGTAATTGTTGTCGTCCTCAAACCAAAGTTGGAATACATGAAGATCTTTGTTGATTAGGCCAAATGGTTGTATCTTGACTTGGTCTTAAATAGTATTTTAATTTATTGGTCTTAAAGTTGATCGAATTCTCAAGCAGTAGTGGTGGAAAGTTGATCGAATTTTCAAGCAACGGTGACTATAAAGGGTTTGAAGCACAACGAGGTAAGTTTTGGCCTCTTTGATTTAGTGCAAAGGGGAGTATTTTCCTTTTATTTTGTGTGTGGGGACAAACAACAAGACCAAAAAAAAACATCCGCTTCTTAGAAGTGGCTCTAGAGGGTTTGAAGCCAAACAATTGTGGCTTTGGAGAGTTTTTAATCGACATCCGAGTCAGGCGGTGGTGACTATAGAGGGTTTGAAGCCAGGCAACAATGGTTTTCAAGGGTTTTAATCCACATCTAAGTTAGGCAACAATGACTGTAGAGGGTTTGAATCAAAGCAGTAGTGGCTTTAGAGGTTTTTTAATCCACAGACGAGTCAAGACCCGGTGAGAGGATTTGAAGCCAAGCAGTGATAACTTTGGAGGGTTTTTAATTCACATTTGAGTTAGACAGCGATGATTGTAGAGGGTTTGAAGTCAGGCAACGGTGGTTCTGGAGGGTTTTTTAATCCAAAACTAAGTCATGTGACAATGGTTGTAGAGGGTTTGAATCAAAGTAGTGGTGGCTTTGGAGGTTTTTTAATCCATAGTTGAGTCAAGCGACGGTGGTTGTAGAGGGTTTGAAGCCAGACAACGATGACTCTAGAGGGTTTTTAATCCACAATTGAGTCAGGCGATAATGATTATAGAGGGTTTGAAGCCAGGAAGCGACAACGAGGTAATTTTTGGCATCTTTGATTTAGTGCTTGAAATTATTTAGGTTTTAGGAAATTTTGACGAGGAGTAGGAAAGAACAAAATAGTAGTACAGGGGTGGATTGATAATGGAAGAAGGGAAACAACAATTACAAGAACAAGTAGAAACCATAGGACAATTGGTCTTTGTGAATTCACATATTATTCCAATTAGCGAAGCTAACGAAACACAAGGATTGAAATATGCATAAGCAATAAGGCATACAACAATACTACCATCAGAGACACCCAAAGAATGAATGGAAAAACCTATATATGTCAATGCAAAACAATATTGGAGAATAATAATGTATCGACAGCTCGAACAAGGGCATCAACAATGAAGAGGACTAATCGAAAAATAACAGTAACAAATATTATTCCACATAAACATGTGGAGAATAAGGAACAATCAAAGGCACTAACCATCATCAAATGAGGAGATTAGTCAGACCAACATAGGGGACAAAAGAAAGACAAAAGAGACAGAAGTAAAGCGAAAACACACAAGAACATAGAAGGAAAAACAAGCAAGGATAAAACAATAAAAAATGAAAGCAAGAAAACATTTAGCATGGAAAGTGTAGGCCACCAAAATGAGTTTCAAGATAGAGAAGAAATTTACAGTCCCACAACCACGCCACTCATGTGGGTACCAAGACTTTATGTGCAAGAGCTAATAAAGATGAAAGAGAAACTCGAGATCATAGAAAGCAGGGAGAAAATAAGAGATACTAAATTATATGAGGTCATAAACATCAATCAGATGCTGGAAAAGGAAAACAACCAACTCAAGGAGCAAGTGTCAAAGCTACAAAACCTTGCGAACATGGTTCAATGTGAATGGTATGTCCTCAAACAAGCCATCCACTCCCTAATAAATAATACAATAGAGGTGGAAAAAATAAATGCAAGACAAATAAAAGAGGTACGAAAAACACTCCAAAACATAGAAACAAGAGAAAATGAGGTGTGAAATGAATTAGCAAAGGCAAATTCATGATCTCAAGTAGTAAAAGAACCAGTCAATCAGCAAAAAAATTTGATAGAGAAGCAAGTAAAAATTCAAATAATATAAGAGAAAGAATAACATGAGAAGTTATCAAACATAATCGTCAAAGGGTTAAAAGATTATGGCAATAGGGAAGACACAAACTGTTTAACTAGGGACTTCTTATCAGATCAGTTACAATGGAAAGGTCAGATCAAACAAGTAGGCAAAATTGGTAAGTTGAGAGGAGGAGGTAAATATAGGCATATTCGGGTCACATTGATGAGCTATGAGGATAAAATAAGGTTACTACAAAACAAAGGCATGTTGAGAGGGTCACAATTATGTTTAGATGACGACCTAACCTTTCTACAACAATTTGAAAGAAATAATGAATGGAAAAAGGTGAGGGCGGTAAGGAATGAAAGGAGATGGGCATATTTAAAAATGGAAAGGCATACATCACATATAAACAAACCCAAAATAAATAGGGAGTATGGCCCACCCAAGAATATCTTACGATGGTAAGTTGGAACTGTAGAGGTTACCCTTGGAGAAGAGGACCCGGGTTAGGGCCCATTGCTAGAGACAGAGATATAATCATCCTGACGAAAACACATGAGCATGATGGATGTAGGACTCCAGTCTTTTTGGGATACAAGAAAATAGGAATATAGAATAAAGTAGCAGAAAATGGCAAGGAGCAGGGGGTATTATGATTTTAATAAAAGAGGAGTGGGATAGGGTCATTAAAATTGAAAAACAAGATGAAAACAAACAATATATTTGGATAAAGATCTTAGAAAATAAGTCAGTTATTAGTATAGCAGCATGTTATTTTGCTCCCAAGAATTCTAAATTTTATAAGAAATGTGACCTTAATAGAGAAGACTCATACTCCTCCCTAAAAAGAGACATTTTGACATACAATAAGTTGGGGGAGATTATATTAATTGGAGACTTCAATGCAAGGACAACCAAAAAGTAAACTAACATTCTAGTAGGTAGAAAAGATATTGATATTAATCCTCTTTGGATTCCATAAGAGGAAAATCAGCAGTGGACCAGGACTTTAGAAGATGAGCATGGGGCTATCACGCAATATGGAGAAGAGTTGTTAGGCCTTTGTAGCATACACAACTTGGTTATTTGCAATGGGATGAAAAGTTGGAAAACTTCAAGAAAGTATACATGCAAAACATATAATGGACAAAGTGTAATAGACTATGTCATATGCTCACAAAACTGCATGCCAAAAATAGAGGAGCTAGAAGTGGAAGATTCCCCAATGGAACTTATAAAACTTCAAATGCAAGGAGACAAACCAAGGGAAAGACACAAGTAAGGCAATCAAAACAAACTTCCTCACAAGGGAAACATTCTCTTAATAGAAGAAAATCGACAGAGTTTGAGGGCAACATTGAATAGTTATTAGAAAGGGAAAGAAAGGGACTATCTCATGGTAACAGAGATTACAATAAAAGTGAATAGTTAATGCACGTTATCCAAGAAGCTCTAAACAAATGCAAGAGAGATAAACCTAAAAAGAAAGAAAAAAATAGCTTCCCAACCAACCCGTGGTTCGATGAAGATTGCAAAGAAGCATGAAGATTACTAAAGAACCAACGGGTAAAACAAGAGCAAACAAAAAAGCATATGAGAAACTGGTAAGGGCAAAACAATAATACACTAGAACAAGGAGGAAATAATTGATTTACTTAGGGAAGCTTGAACCAAAGAAAATTTGGGAGGAACTAAGCATGAAAAAAATGCAATATGAAAATAACATAACAGCTAGTTTGTGGTTGGAGTATTCAAAACAATTGTATGAGTGTAGTAACCAACATGAGACACCCTCTACTATCATTGTCAAAAAGAACTTTTCACAAATGAAGACATTATTCAAGAGATAAAAAAGTTAGAAACTGGTAAAGCCCGTGACATAGACAATCTTCAGGTAGAGCATATAAAATGGGGAGTAGATATTCTTACATCGTAGATCGAAGAGATTTTCAATGAGGTCATACAAAATGGCTTCCATACATAATGGACAACTAGCTTGACCATTCATTTGTTTAAAAGTGAAGATGTAAATAATCCCTCAAACTATCGAACTATCAATATCAACCCTCTATTTGCAAAGTTGTTTGAAAGTATGATAGAGTGTAGCATCAACATATGTGTGAAATAAAATGGAAAGATGAGGCTTTTTGTTGTTTTGTAGACTTCAAAAAGGCATTTAACATAGTACCAAGGAAAAAATTATGGAGCAGAATGGAAGAGCTAGAGGTTCGAATTCACTACAGGGCATTAGTTCACAGATTATATGAGCATGTAAAAGCTAGAATCCAAAGGCAGGAAGGGTTATCTGAATGTTTTAGGAGTGACATAGGTGTCAAACAAGGTTGCCCTCTATCTCCGACATTATTTGGGTTGTACATTGACAAGTTAGAAAAATGAATAAAAAAATTTGGGGGAGAGGGTGTGCACTTAGCCAAATATGTGGTAAAACTCCTCATGTATGCAGATGATGTAATTCTTGTGGTCGAAATAGCTAAAGATCTAGAAGATCACATTCGAGCTCTAGAACTCTTTTACTGGATGAATCTAAAGCCCTTTGGTCAAACCATCAAAAGGCCCCAAAGGCATCTGTAAGCCCTTTGGTCATCCAATAAAAGGCTCCAAAGGTGTTTGTAAGCCCTTTGGTCAAATCAAAAAGCAACAAAATCTAAAAAAATAGAAAATATCCAAAATTCAAAAATATTTGCATTTCATTTAATTACATTGCATTAGGCATATTCATCTGGTACACTTGCATTAGGATAGTTTGTGTTTACAATCTTACAAATGACACTATTGTTTGTATTTCAATCATGCATCTTTGCACTATCATCATCATCCATCACCCTTGTGAGTAATTATGTTTCTTAACACAACCCCTCCTATTGCTATGAAGAATATACTAGGGTTTTCCGATCATTCAACCATACCTAGTGGTCTTCTCAAGAGTTTGGTAGAAATATTGCTTTACTTTTGTAGATGAGGTCTAGTTTTGATAGCACTTAGCATATCAAAATACTATCACTAATCAAACACATTTAACAATCCTAATTAGGGTAAGGAAGGACGAAAACTACAAAAGTGGTCCGGGTCACCTTAAGCGAAAGGTTTTGTTACTTGCTCATTTTGTGAGGCGCAATGGTCTAGAGTAGTGGTCATTGGCAAAAGGACAAGTTTACCTCCTACCCGAATAAATCCCTTGCTTACAAATGAAGGAGCAAAATCCCATAAAATCAAATCAATATCAAATCCCTTACTCAAAATACAAAATAAACAGTGATTTTTATCACTATACAAAATAAACAGTGATTTTTGTCACTATATATGAGCAAGTATCCCAATAAATTGAAGAAAATAAGGGGGTGAGCTTGAATCCCTGGAATGATCAATGCCTGAAATCCATAGAGTGATCCTCAATCTCAACAATGGGTTGAAAGAATCTCACATGTCATTGAAGGGGTAGTTCTAAGCAATTTACAAATGAGCTAGCTTTAGGTGGCTCGGATTGCCTAGTAGTATAGTCTGACTAAATCCAAACCTAGGATTGGATAGACATTTGATGATCCCCAATCTTAGCAATGGGCTGAAAGAATCCCGCTTGACATCAAGGTATGCTTATACCTTATCTAATATACTCGTTTGCACACACTGGGTTAATGAATAGCTTGGTATTTCAGAGCAAAAACCTTTTTCAAAAGTCTAGTATAGTGATTAATACAACTTTTGATAAGTCAACTAGGGTGTTTGAGTTTCATGGAAAACCTCAAAAATTCCCAAATAGCAACAACCAATTTTTAAGCAATCATCAAATATCAACTTATTTTTATAAGAGTTTGTTTGTTAGGAGTGTTCATAATATAGGATAGATACCGGATGGATATCAACAATAATGTTTAGACTACCACTGACTATGTTGTGCATGTTCTTTTAACTTTACAAAAGCTTATGAATAGAAACAATACATTATTTCATACTACATATGGATGTCTAAGTAATTAATTCTTATGATAAGATTTAACATTTGCATTCATGATTTTTATACATTCTGTGGTGTATTCCATTAGATTTTTAAGCACATATTGCATTCATTCCTTATGTTTTAAGTAATTAAAGCATACAGGTTCATCTGCATTAGTTCATCCATCTTGTAAATAATGCATCACATACATGGCATTCACCATATCATAACATCATAAATTAAATGCATACAAATAAAGTAAATCAAACATGCATTTAACAATAAGCGTTGCATCCATATGCATACAAAATAGTCCATCTATACATATAGATCATGGGATCTAATAGAACATCTATCATCTAGCTAGTGCATGTCATCCGTGCATTGCATACATATAGCATAATCACATCATCATGTAGTCATTACATTCATCATTGCATCCATAACATAAAATCAAAACAAAAACATCTGCAAGCATCAACTGGGGCATTATCAGTATGGATATCCAAAAAGCTCCAAAGAAGTCTAAATCTTTGGTCTTTTCACTCAAGTCATAAATGCACATATTTGCTCACCATAAGGAGTTTCAGATTGGACATTAAAGCATATCTATAGGTCCAAAATTTCAAAAATTGCAAAATTAACAAAAAATTAAATAAATCAAAATTCACAATGATTCAACAAATCATCAAACATAGTGATTCAACACAAGCATAATTAGAATTTCTATCATCTTGATTCCCTACGAAGGCCACAGCGGTCGGACTGCTCCACGGGATAGAGGTGTACAATTACTATTCACATTTGAAATCATGGTTGAGTTAGGCCTTGCCAAGTAGTATCAAAGTGCTAAAACCTTAAATTGTTCAATTCACTCATAGTGGTCAAGCGACTCGTTGCTTCATTCATTGTCATTACCCTCGTCAACTCGTCGCTTGAGGGGTAGTCATTATATCAATTATCATAATTAAAGTCAACAGAAGATCCCTTGATCGTAGATCCCTCGATCTTGTCAAAAGTGCATTTGTTCAAGAATCATTGTCAAAAAAAATCATGCACCCTCCTTGCTTGGGGCAAATAAGCAAAGTATCAAGAGTAAATTCAAGTAAACTGGGCAGCTTGTCTCCTAATTGCCATCGAGGCTAGAATTTGACTTAAGCTTGTCTCCTAATTATCGCCAAGGCTAGGATTTGACTTAAGCTTATCTCTTAATTGCCATCAAGGCTAGGATTAGACTTAAGCTTGTCTCCTAATTACCACTAAGGCTAGGATTAGACTTAAGCTTGTCTCCTAATTGCCGCTAAGGCTAGGATTAGACTTAATCTTGTCTCCTAATTGCCATCGAGGCTAGGATTTGACTTAAGCTTATCTCATAATTATCGCCAAGGCTAGGATTTGACTTAAAATTGTCTCCTAATTGCCACTAAGGCTAGGATTTTGACTTAAGCTTGTCTCCTAATTGCCACTAAGGCTAGGATTTTGACTTAATCTTGTCTCCTAATTACCACTAAGGCTAGGATTTTGACTTAAGCTTGTCTCCTAATTACTGCTAAGGCTAGGATTAAACTTAAGCTTATCTCCTAATTGCCATCAAGGCTAGGATTTGACTTAAGCTTATCTCCTAATTACCGTTAAGGCTAGGATTTGACTTAAGATTATCTCCTAATTGTTGTTAAGGCTAGGATTTTGACTTAATCTTGATAAAATCAAGTTCTTCAACTCATCGAAGGCATTGATTCAATGATGTATGCTCTTTTCATGATTGGGGCATCTAATGTTGATCAAATCAATGATCATCATCCAACCTACGACATCATTTTAGGAGGTCTATTTTTACCTAGCGTTGTTTGATCTCACAACACATCTCAAAAGGGGCATTTGTAGACACCTAAAATGTGTCATGTCGATGGGACTACTCATATCGGACATGCTAACAAACCATATGAATGATCTTGGACCTCTCCAAGGCAAAAGCAGTGGTTCTAACCACTCAATTTGGGCATTTTGGCCTATCTAGCCTTAGCCACTGGTGTCACACGTGGCTAGGATTCTTAGCTATGGGTGCCACCCGCGACTAGGGTTTTTAATCGCTTTTAAGAGTTACGACTAACCTTGTAACAAACTCGATGACTAGAGCCGAATAAAATTAGTTTCAATAATCAAATTGCAATGGTTTTGGAAGTTGTTCGGGCTTGGAAGCATCTAGAAGCTTCCTCCCAACTGCCAATTCTTGTTCTTGGCTTCTCCATGAAGCTAGGGCAAGGTTTTTGGGAGTCTATTTAAGACCCCAATTTCAAAAAGCAAACCCTAAAGAATTGTTCAATTGCATTATAGCGAAGCCCTATCAAATTGGAGAGCCAATTGCACCTTGTGAAGAGTAACAAGATGCTGCCAAAATCCAATTTGATCATCAACTTTGCAACAATAGAGATCTCAAGAGCTTGAGGAGCAAGCTTGATAATTGACAAACTTCCATTGCCAATTCTAGTGAATTAAATTACCAATCTATTTTAGAACACTGAGGAGACCCTTGATCATCAATTCCTTGGAGGATTTGAGAGTTTCTGGCCCTGGTTTCAAGAGAAAGGACACTTTCACCTTAGCCGCGACTAACAATGCTAGCTGCTTTATGCACCTGCGGCTAGGGTTTGATGCTCTTTTTCCTCCATTTCAATAGTAGATTTCCATTTCCAGTTATGCAAGTAGCTTAATCTAGCATAGTTTAACATTTTAATAGACATTTGACCGATTAATTTAGGATTTAGAGGTAGATTTGCTTCCATTTTCCTTGCATTTGTCAATCTAGATTAGTTTCATGCTTTTCAATTTCTAATGGTTAATTAGGATGTTTCATAATTAGATTCATGTCTTTCTTTATTATGCTTGATGACAATTTCACCATTTCTTGCATAGATTGATAGATTCACAAGCTTTCTTGATTTCATGACATGTTTTGTGCAAGATTCCTCTAAAAGCCTCATCAAGAGAGGCATCCTTTGCTTTTAATATTTCTTGTTATTTCTTGAACGCAGGGTTTTCAGGACTCCTTCGTCAACGCATTCAAGGCAACAAATGCCTCTTCATAGGAGAGAAGAAGGTCATACTTGACCTGGAGTAGTTTGTGTCATTCTGAAAGGCCTGCGGATTACACCTACCCTTGCGAGGGATTTCTTATGATTGTAACATTGTATCACATTGGGTATCCCTAAGAGGGACAAATTTGTAACCATGAATTGATTCAATTTTAATAAAAGACACATTTCTTTTGGTTATTTCAATTTTGTCAATTTATGTATGTGCTTTATGTGATTTTCAATTGTTACTAGATTAGGTGTATGCTTTTTAGGATCGTACAGTAAGGAAGTTGGGATGCAGGTGAACATGAGAAAAACAAAAATCATGATTTTTTCAGTAAAAAAGAAGAAGCAACATCTTGAATTTCACTTTGCAGGAGAACCTCTTGAGGTAGTGATAGAATACAAATACCTAGGCATAGACTTTCATGACAAGCTCAATTGGAATACATGTAGGATGAATAGAACTCTAAGTGGTTGGAGAGCGCTATATGCACTTCAAAATTGGTGTAGGAATGCCGAGTTGTGGGACTGGAAGACCACAAGGTCTTATTTGGTCTACTTGTCACACCGATTGTGTTGTATAGTTGCGAGGTGTGGGCCAGTGGCACGACAAATACAAAATGGAGGCAAATAGAAAGGATTCAAAAATGTCTAATTATAAATTTTCTTAGAATTTAGACCACAGTCCCTTATGAAAATATTCTAGCTGAATATGGAAGGCTCCTTTTAGAGGCAATTGCTATGACCAAACTGTTATGTTACTTGAAAAAAACAGAAAACATAAAAAACAACAGATGACTTAGGGTAGTTAGGGATGAAGAGCTACATAAGCAGAAGAACACATGGATGAAACAAAATCAGAAATAGATGAAACATTGGGAAATCAACATAAATGAATGCCCAAGTTTCAATAAAGACAAAAAACTATGTGAACGAAAAGTTTAGAAGTGGAAT
Source organism: Wollemia nobilis (assembly GCA_028583015.1). Classification (NCBI taxonomy): domain Eukaryota; kingdom Viridiplantae; phylum Streptophyta; class Pinopsida; order Araucariales; family Araucariaceae; genus Wollemia; species Wollemia nobilis. The sequence continues at coordinate 21,129,559 of JAQPPZ010003356.1, forward strand.
GTGCAAAAATGCAAGCAAGAAATTACAATACTATATTGCAAAGTTTAACCCAACTTATGACCACAAGGAAAAAGCAGGGACAAAAATTAAGTGGAGGGAAAAATCCTCATTGCTCGAATAAGGACTAGCTCGAATAGACTTAGATGTGAAATAGGGAGATGGACAACATCCAAGAAACAATGGGAAGAAAGGATATGTACTCTATGCAGCACATGGGCAATAGAGACAGAGAAACATTTCATTTATGAATGCGTGAGTTTTTCGAACATCAATGACAAATAGTCTATGACAAAGTTATTTAAAATCGGTAAAATAAAAAAAAAGTTAGAGAAATGAAATGAAATGAAAGATTTTAATTACGTCCGCGAGACCTAAATATGGTCTATGGGACCTCAAATATGGAAGTACAACTGGTCAAATCATATCATATGATCTTTAATATCTTTGAGAAGGTTGTTCCTTCTCCTGCTGATTTGGGTTAGCAATTCCCCAACTTTTTTTATTTTATTGTCTTCAAATAACTCTGTCATAGACCCGTTTCCAAGTGTTTCTTTGTATTTGCCACGGATGTCTGAAAAACTCGGGCACTTATAGATGAAGTGTTCCTCTATCTCTACTACCCCTGTGTTGCATAAAGTACATATCCTTTCTTCCCATTGTTCTTTGGGTGTTGTCCATCTCCCTGTTTCACATATAAGCCTATGAGAGCTAGTCCTTATTTGAGCAATGAAGATTTTTTCCTTCCACTTGATTTCAGCGCCTATATATGCTTTTGCCTTTTGATCATATGTTGGGTTAAAATTTGCAATATAATATTATCTTTTTATGCTTGCATTTTTCCACATTCCACTTCTAAACTTTTCATTCACATAGCTTTTCATGTCTTTGTTGAAATTTGGGCATTCATTTATGTTGATTTCCCAACGTTTCATCCATTTTTTATTTTGTTTCATCCATGTGTTCTTTCGCCTATGCAACTCTTCATCCTTAGCTGCCTTTGGCCATCTGTCGTTTTTCATGTTTTTTGTTTTTTTCAAGTAACATAACAGCTTGGTCATAACAATTGCTTCTAAAGGAAACATTCTAGTTTCAGCTAGAATAATTTCATAAGGGGTTGTGGCCTTAATTTTGAGAAAATTTGTGATTAGATATTTTTGAATCCTTTATATTTGCCTCTATTTTGCCTTTGTTGTGCCACTAGCCCACACCTCACAACCATAAAACAAAACCGGTGTAACAAGTAGGGCCAAATAAAACCCTGGTGGTCTTCCAATCCCACAGCTCGACATTCCTACACCTATTTTGAAGTGCATACAGTGCTCTCCATCCGCTTTGAGTTCTTTTCATCCTACATGTATTCCAATTGAGTTTGTCATGAAAGTCTATGACTAGGTATTTGTATTCTACTACTACCTCAAGTGGTTCTCCTGCAAACTGAAATTTGAGCTATTGCTTCTTTTTTGCTGAAAAAATCATGATTTTTGTTTTGCTTGTGTTTACCTGCATCTCAACTTCCTTACAAAAGAGTTATAGAGCTCGAAGGTGATCTCCTAGATCTTTGGCTGTTTTGGCCACAAGAATTACATCGTCTGCATACATGAGGAGTTTTACCACATATTTGGCTAAGTGCACACTCTCTCCCCAAAATTTGTTTATCCATTATTTTAACTTGTCAATGTACAACTCAAATAAGGTAGGAGATAGAGGGCAACCTTGTCTAACACCTATGTCACTACCAAAACATTCAGATAACCCTTCATGTGTTCTGATTCTAGCTTTTACATGCTCATATAATCTGTGAACTGTTGCCTGTAGTGAATTGGAACCTCTAGCTCTTCCATTCTGCTCCATAATTTTTTCCTTGGCACTGTGTCAAATGCCTTTTTGAAGTCTACAAAACAACAGAAAGCCTCCTCTTTTTTGTCCCATATTTTTTCCACTATGTGTCTGAGTGTGATACAGTGATCAATAGTTGAGTGCTTGTCCCTTTGCTCTCTTTCCCTTTTCTTTTGCCCATATACTGATCCTACGCTCTATCATACTCCCAAACAACTTTGCAAAGAGAGGGTTGATCATGATAGTTCGATAGTTTGAGGGATTATTTACATCTCCACTTTTAAACAAAGGAATGGTCAAACTAGTTGTTGAGTAGTTGCTAACCCAAATCAATAGGAGAAGGAACAACCTTCTCAAAGATATTAATGATCATAAGCCATATTTAGTTGTTAACCCAAATCAATAGGAGAAGGAACAACCTTCATTTCAACCGTGTGGACTCATCATTCTACCAAAACCTGATGGTACCCAACTGTTAAAAGACTGAAAACGAAATCGTTTGTCTTCTGTTTGAAGTAGAGATACACATTATTGAGAATTAGAGAGATCGAAGCGAAGATAAGATGAAAGGGCTGTCATGGTGGTTGATGTTGGTGGGCATGGCACGCCTCTCGTCCGTTTGGTTTGGCTTTTTTGATATATGGGCCCTTCGTCTTGCTGTTTTCTCCAAGACCGACAGTGAGTTTCTTTTTTTTTCTTTCATTCTACATCTCCAACCGACTATAATAATGATTATTTTGGCTTATTTCTAAATCAAAAAAATGCAATTCGTTATTATATTAGCAGTGGTGGCAGATGCAAACTATGATCTTGAAAACTTATTTTGATTGAAGAAGATTGAAGGAGGAAGGATAGTATTTTCCGTTGGGTGAGTAATTAAATACAAAGTAGACGGCACCACTGGAGGCGGGTGTGGATGCTAGAAAAATAGAATGTTTGATGTGTTGTGAATGGACTCCTTGTGCGTTGTGGGTAGTCACTGCATCTCTACTGCTGGGATGCTGCGTAGAAGGAGGAGGTTGGCAGTAGGCACAAATGTTGAAACCAATATTCAATTCGACTCTAAATTTTCAGCCTTATGTTTGCCTAGACATTAGGGTTAGTGATTACAGAAGAACTAATTTGACTGCACTGCAGTTGCATCTAGTTCTTCTGCCTACGTTCCACATCTCTTTGTCTTCAAATTATTGTTTCCTACTATATGTCGAAGGCTATTGTTTGGGAATTTTGCTGTCTTTTTGACCATGGTTCTGCAGGGGAACCTATATGGTCGTTTTACCTAAGTTGGTTGGACTGTCAAGGTTGGGGTTCCAATGTTCGAATCCAGAGGGAAAGGGGTAGGGTATATATGCGCCCTGCATGCAGATAGTGCAACATCAATGCCTTCTCTGCAGACCCAGAGGAATTCGGGGTTGTCAATTTGACGTGGCCGAGATCCATAACACTGTCTGCATAATCCAAGTCAGTTGTCTCTTTGTTACAAGACATAAATTTCATGTATTCTCCACTGTATCACTTATAATCACATCCACTTGATTCTGCTTTTCCTATATCATCAATGTCATTAGCTCGTACGTGCTAGCTTTTTAGTTTCACTTCCTTCGTATACGCTGTTTGAAGTGCTTGTGACATCCACTTTAATTCTTCCTTTATCAAAGCCCAGGTGTACCTGTATTGACAACCAACAAGAATTCATCATTTTAGATAGCATGGGCAGATGCACAAAATAAGTGACTGTAGGGTTGGCGAAGAAACTGTACTAGATGAAGTGATGGAATGGACAGACAAGATGGACAAGGGGAGTGCCTTCACTTGTGCTGAGGACACCAATGATGGTCTTGGACTGACCGAAGCCACTGCTATAGGAATTACAATTGGTGTTGAAACCAGATGTTGACTTGGCTCAAACAACACCTAGACCAATGCCCTCGTACTAAAGTGTAGTGCGTTGGTGAAAGGTTGAGTGATCTGTGGCAGCTTTGCATTAGACACACCATAGTCTGTTTGTGGTGAAATTGATACAGAAACAATGCGTGTGGTTGACACCATTGTAAACACTGTTGTTGAAACTATGACAAATGCTGATGTTGGCGGTGAAGTAACTTGTGATGATGCCAAAATGGACATGAACGATTGGGATGTTGATGCATGACATGACATTGAGCTCTCTATGAATGGTGCTTGTAGCACGGTGGTAAGTATTCCAACGATGGAGGAACAAGATGACAGATTAGAGGCCAAACAAGACTGCAGTCAATGCAGTTCTGCTCAACATCCTACACTTGAACAACATAAATATTCACTTGTGCAATAATATGATTGAACGACAAAGTGCTTGGATGTCAAGAACTTGGACAATAAGGTGCTTGAATGACAACTCAACTTGCACTAGGTTGGTAGTGTCAGGTTCAATCTTCTTCTATGCTACTTGCACGATAGATTCACTGAAATGGCCATAGGCAATCCACTAGAATGGCACACTCAACTCCATTGGAATGACAACCTCAACAGTTCCACTTGTATGGTGTTCTAGACTGCAACCCCCTTCTTCCATGCTTTGACTACAACAACTGATATTTGCACATATAATCAAACACACAACTACCAACTACCAATGGCAATCATATTGTACACAAATCATACACATATTATGGATAGAAGATGAATCATTTGCATTACTCAATTGTATGGCATTACAGAGTCTCGTATAACAATACAATGCACACAATCTCTCTCCTAGCACATGCTCTACATCTGCTCATACACACATTCGCATACATGATCTACATTGTACTGAAAATGAAGGGGGGTGTCTATTTATGCTTTGGTCCTAGCCTTTGCCAATAATGGCTTCTAGGACACCTTACCACCCAACTGTCTCCCCCTTTGAACTTTCACATGACACTCTTAATACACATTATGGTCTATTGCAATTCATCAAACTCATGATCAAATTGCATTACATTGACATCTCACTTTCATTTACATTTCATTTCACATGCATTTGACTCACATTTGAATTTACATTTCATTACAATTTATTTACACTTAGTGCATATTGCACTTACTTTGTTCACTATTTCTTTTTCTGGTCTAGAACCAATGCCTACATCTGCCCTTGCTTTTAATTTGGTTGATGTCCTTGTTGATGTATATGTTTGTTCTTGGGGACTTTGTTGTTGTTGTTGAAGTGTCGGGATAGGTACTCCTCCCATCTCCATAATCTACAGCTTCAATGCCTCATCCTTGAGTCTTTTAGCATAATTATGTTATCTAGCCAGCCCATTCTATACCATAATGATTGACCCTTTTTTCCATCTCAACCAACTTTGCCAATATTTTTTTCTCCCTATTTGTGAAGGCATCTTTGGCTTCCTTCTTTGCTTGCTTAGTTGCTTTTGTAAGCTACTCATCTCTCTCTTCAATTAGATGGTCTTTGTGCTTCAACTCCTTATTCTATGCTTCCATATTTTTTTGTCTGATTGAACACTCAGATTTCAGCTGTGCAATTAAGTCATTCTGTTCCGCCTACGTCGTAGTCTTCTCCTCAACCTCTTGTTTCAAAGCAGCCAATTTTGCCTCATTTTCGTCCTTTGCCTTGTTCATTTCTTTATACTGGTTAGCTTGCCGTCCTGTGATTGGTGGATCTTCTCCAATCCTGTAGCTAACCACTCAATCCAGTATGCCAAGAAATTAATTCTTGCATACATCTTAACCAACTCAGGTGCAATCTTCCTATACTCCACACCTACTCCATCCTCTAGACAAGGCATCAAATTTGCTTCATCAATATATATTCTAGCTGGCTTCCTGTATATAGTCTGCATTCCTATTGGCAGATTTTTAACTTCAACCATGTTCTATATGCTACCAACCTCCAATTCCCATGGCTGCCTCTGATGGATTTCAACGAGCTTCTTCATCCTCTCTTCATCTTGAGCCCACTGTAATAATTTGTCTAACTCATATCCCATCAACTACGATTTCTTTCATTGTTCACCACAACCAAGCCTGAATTCCAGTCTTGCTCTATCAAAACCTTTTGTCATTTTTTCAAAAAATACAACCTGTTCATCCACATGGTCTCTTAAGGCTGATGATTGTCTAAAGTTTGGCACTTCAATCATGAAATGCTCACTTGTCTCTTGCGGTATTTCAACCTCTGTTTATTCCTCGGTGAATATCTCCTCTCTGTCACTTTCACCGTCACCTCTCAGATTGATGTTTTTCTTTGCTGCCATCTCTTCCTTTATTGGTTACTTCACAACAAGGTTCCACGAGCCTGGGGGACGGGTTTCGAGGACGGTGGGGGACGGCTGGGGGGATGGCTGGTATAATGCTATAATTTTTTTTAGATATTTAGAAGAATCTACAAATTCTACACACAATAAAATTGAAAAATACTAAAAAGTTAAAAAGTATGCATGTTAAAAATTAAAACTAAAAAACGTATTTCAATCCGAAATGAACTCAGCGATTAGCCTATTACTAAGAGCAGCCATTTCAACAAATGTAACTTGAAGGTTCACCAAGGATATCAAGTGCAATCTCTAACAGTTAAGACTGTTTTTTGTTTTTCAGCCATCAATGGTCAATCAAGATTCAATACAGTCATCAGTTTACAACTTTACAACTTTACAGCCCTCAGTATAAATTATAAAAGCAAGACAGCTTCACTGTTTAGTCTCTACTCTCTAGCAATTTTGCACTGCTGTCCAATCATTAAGTAATATTTAAAATTTTAAAATACAAAGAGAACAAAAATACAACCAAATAGTGAAATCCGACATACAAATATCCTCAATGCTCATTTACAAATTACAACAAAAATAGTTTACATCATAAAATTAAATAGTAAATACTCTCATTCCTCTGGAACTTCTGTTGGGCCATCACTATAATATTCTGTATCTGATGAGCTGCCCTCATCATTTGATTGAAGAGCCTCCAATGGAACTCCAACCAACCACCTTGATCCTCATGCTCATCTATCTATCTTGGATCCTCTGGATCAACATCCCATCGTGTAGTTGGAGACTGTCTGTATTATTACTTAACTCTCTCACGAAGGCGAAGAGAGCTATGCACTACAACTAGCTTCTCCGCTCTGTGAGAGGTAAGCCTGTTCCTCCTCACATTGTGGATAAAGCTATATGTGGACCAATTCCTCTCAGCAGCAGAGGAACTAGCAACCTGTGAAAGAATTCTGATTGCAAAATGTCGCAAGTTAGGTGCATCATCCCCATATAGTGTCCACCATCCCATGGGATTTTTTTAGGCAATGGTAGCCCTATCCTCTTTACACTTTGGTTGGCTGAAGGAAGCGCCCCTAAGACTCACAATTTGGAGAAACTCATCTCTAATTTTTGAGCCTTCCTCCTTCGTATATATCTTTTTAAAGGCATTCAAAAACCCTTGTCTTACCTCTGGATCACGATGGGGAAGCACTCTCCCAGGCCTAGGCACATACTACTTTGGGTTTACTGCATATGCTGCCATATGAAGGGGGGTGTTCATCCTATCCCACCAACTCTGTATGATAGGTCTAATTCTGACCTCATACAATAACAAGTGTTCATCCTATCCCACCTCCTCTGTATGATAGGTCTAATGCTGACCTCATACAATAACAATGATGGATCTCTAGCACCAATGATTTTTTTGATCTCCCCAAGCATGCTGTCAAAAGTCTCATAGATCTCTCCTAGATTAGGGGAATCTGTATCAACATATCTAATGATTGCAACAATTGGGGCAATGAAAGACACTATGTACCTACAAGAAATTAAAAAAAATAAAAAAAACTTTAACTATACGAGAAATACAATTTGAAACTAAAAATGAACAATTATAAATCATAAATCATAAACTAATTTGAAAATTTGAAATTTCTTACTTGGCTTGAGTCCACCAACTATCATCCAATACTTTGTCTCTTATTTTCAATCCCTCCTCTGTCTTTGATTCCGACCACCTCTTCCACTCCGTGCATACTACCATGGATTGTAAAGCATCCTGCACCTCAATCAACCCCTCCAATAAAATGTAGAAGGTGGCATATCTGTTTTCTGTTGGTTTGATGAATGCCTTCTTTGGGAAGGATTGAAAGAGGGCTAAGGAAGTGTGATGGTTCCAAACAAACATTTGCAACTCTCTAGCTTCTGCAATCATAGCCCTCACCCAATCTATCTTCCCAATGTCCTTCAATGCATGAACACAACACGGGATCCAAAAAATATGTCTATATGATTGTTCTATCATTTTCCCCGCACGTTGGCAAACATGGGCTGCATTTGTAATCACCTGTAGTGTACATCAAAAATATTTAGAATAGTTTACACAACAAAAATAGTTTCATTTACACAACCATATAGATTCTGATTTTCATAAGAAAAATGAAAATTGTCAAATTGATTACCTGTACAACATTGGAGGGTCCAACCTCCTCAATAGCCTCCTTCAACAGGAGGTATTGGTACTCAACATCCTTTCTTTTCCCCGTGCAATCAATGGCTTGAAGAAAATAAGGAATTGCTGAACATGTAACAATAATATTGATGAGTGAACGTTGACAAATGTCAGTCCACCCATCCATGACGATGGAACATCCACTCGTCAACCATGTGTCCTTCATCTCCTCCATAACCAAACTACATTTGGAATACTGTTTGTCCAAGAGAGAGGCACGAAGCTTAGTTTCTCCAAGTGGTGCATATGAAGTCCTTGCCTTGGCTATTTTTTTTACTGCGTCCTTAAAATAGAGGGAACGTGTAATATGAAAAGGAATCCCATGTGCAAAAAATAATTTTGATGTAGCCTCATTCGCTTCCTCTCTTGCTTGCACATTAAACATGTCACTTACATTTCCTTTGGCATTTTTCCTTGAGGGCAGCGGTGGCATATTGATATTAGAGGTTTGGGTTGATGCTTCTGGCTGTTTTGAGGAGCCTCCAAAGTCAACTCTGGCTTTAGATGATTGGCCAAATTTAGGCAAAGGTGTGTCTAAACTAGGTAAACCTCTAAGTCTAGCATGTTGCACAATCTTATTGTTTTCATTCACTTGTAGCCTATTCATTTTTTTGCATCCCCTAACCCCTGTTCCTGCTTTATCAATTAGATGTGATTCAACCCTTGTATAGATGCCTTTAAACTCAGTTTTACAATAATTACACAACCATCTTCTTGAGCCTCCAATTTTTTTTTGCCTTGGTCAAAGTTGGTTACAAATTGCGCAGAGGTTTTTTCATATAAAAAGGACCCTTGGCAAATTCTTTTAACAATGGTGATGGGCAGCCAAAACTAGAATTATACTTAGTGCTGTCCCCTTTGGAAGTTTGAGGTTGAGGTTGGACAATAGAGGCAACATCCTTAGAAATTTAAATAATTTCATTTTCATTTTCATTGTCACTTGGGTTTCCAATCTCCATATGAATGTCCAAATTTAAAGAGTCCGATTCAAAGCCCTCACTGTTGCTCATGTTGAATTTTGAAATAAAAATATGCAAATTTCGAAATAGACCGAGATGAGGTAATAAAAATTGGAAAACGAACTTGGATCTGTCTGTTGTTGCTATCCCTTCTGTAGCTGCCTGTCGTTGCTCCCTGCTGCCTGCTGTTGCTATCCCTCTTCACTACCGCCTGCTGTTGCTATCCCTCTTCACTGTCGCCTGCTATTGCTATCCCTCTTCACTGCCGCCTGCAGTTGCTGCCTGTTGTTGCACATGAATGTCAAAATTTAAAGAGTCTAATTCAAAGCCCTCACTGCTGCTCATGTTGAATTTTGAAATAAAAATATGCAAATTTCAAAATAGACTGAGATAAGGTAATAAAAATTGGAAAACGAACTTGGATTTGTCTGCTGTTGCTATCCCTTTTGTTAGCTGCCTGCTGTTGCTCCCTGCTGCCTGCTGTTGCTATCCCTCTTCACTGCTGCCTACTGTTGCTATCCCTCTTCACTGCTGCCTGCTGTTGCTGCCTGTTGTTGCTGCTTGCTATTGTTCCCTGCTGCCTGCTGTTGCTATCCCTCTTCACTGTTGCTCTTCTTATTTTTCACTGCTGCTTGTGTGTGCATTGCTGTTTTTTTTCCCTTATTATAGATTAGTTTCTTTTTACTTTTGCTTTTAGGGTTTGGGTCTTTTTAGGGTTGGGGGGAATGGAGACTTCCATGGGTCCCACCCCCCACACCTTTTTTTTTTTTTTAAATTTAAGTTTTAAGTTTTTTATTTTTTTAATTTAAAGTTGGGCATGAGACGCCCAGCCGTGGGGGACTGCTGGGCGTCCTCGGGGACGGCTCGAGCATCCCCAGGGATATGGGGATGGGTTTGAGAGTCCCTTGACGTCCCCTCACAAGGGACGTCCTGGGGACGGCCAGCCATCCTGGGGACGACTCCCCTATAGTCCCCCAAAATGGGAACGGGGGGAAACATCCCCCATGCCGCCCCCCCGTACCGGGGACGTAGGGGACAGGGGGATGCGTCCCTGTGGAACCCAGCTTCACAGTATTAGTCTTTGTTTAGCCAACTATTATTGTTTTCTTCTTTTGCTGCTACCACATCTTTTTATAACTCTAAACTTTCTTGTGAGTTGCTTCCCTTTCTCCATTAATTTTATTGACACCCTCTTCCCTTGCCAACTCATTTGCAGTGGATGTGATCTCAAAATGTACCTCCTCTCGCAATGGAGGTGATGCATAGGGATCTATTTGCTGCTGAAATTCTGAAAAAATATCAGGTGACTCAAATTGTACTTCGCGAACTGCTTCCACCTAAACTACATCTTGTACCTCTTTATCGACATCCACAACTCTTGCTAATTTTTGCGTCTGCTAGACAATTCTTTCTTCTTATGCAACTTTTTCCTAAGCCGTTGCTCTCCCATTGCAGCTTCTTCATGAGTCTATTGCTGTTCCAACCTCTCGTGCCTCTTTTCTTTTTGCATTGGCTGTTGTTCATCATCTTCAGGTCCTTCCTCTTTAGTATTTTCTTTGTCCTTATCAGAGTACTTGATTTTGTAAGTGTCTTCACACTGTTCCACCTCAAGATCGTTAGCTCATGCTCCCCTATCTCCCTTGGAGGATTTAGTCTAGGAAAGTGCAACCTCTCTTGTGCCATAGTATTCATCCATAGGGCAATAGCGTGAAATGCCATAAAAAAGTTCTTAGTATTCTAAGAACTTTACCGTATCTTTAAATTTTTAATGCGCTGAGACAAACACAATGCCCCATCATAAGCAAAACCTTCCATGATTCCTTGCACATATGGTATGAGCTAGGTAGGCATCTCCAAAGATTGTTGTTCTCCTGACAACTTGGACATGATCACATTCATGGCACATTGCAATTCTACTGTTTTCATTTGTTGTTGCCTTACTCCACGACTTCCATGCTTCATTAGCTTTGTTACTTCCTCTAGAGTATTATCGGTGATCTCATGGATTATTTCATTCCACTAGTTCGAATCTACTACCTCCTTTCCAATCGGTAATCCATGATTGCCAATCCTTACTCTACTAGTGTTCTGTTGTGGATTGTATGTTTGCAACATTTGCAACAGATAGCTCTTGAAAAATTCTTTCTCAAAATTCAGAATCTGTAGTATACAACTCACACCTGTATTCTTGAACGTAGCCCTCAACAGGTGATCCATTACACTCTGTTTCTACCAGTTGTGACAAATTTTTTCCGTTGGCAATGACATCCTCTCCTTCCCCTTTTAAGGCAAACCCTCCGCTCTGCTCTTCAAGAGTGGTAGCTTGAGGCTATTCTTGGGGATGTCCACCACGTTGCTTGTTTTGACCTCATTTTACGTTAGAATTGTGTTCCTTCTCTCTTTCTTGAATACGTTAAGTGACAGTCCTTGCATTGCTTCTGACACTTTCATGAATGGAAGGTTCTGGCCGCATCCCTGGGCCTGGTCGAATCCTTCCTTTCTCCTATTCCACCCGCTCAATCCTTTCTAAAATATTTGGCGGCTACATTTTTTTATCTGCAAATCACTCCATTTGACTTCAACTTTTGCTTATTTGGTTTTTGCCGGACACCTCTTGCAGTTGTACGACACTTGCCATACACGTCCTTGCACGTGTATGACAAATTCTTGACTTGTACGACAACCATCCACTTCGATTTGTACGACAACTGTTCACCTCTTTTCACTTGTACAACACATTGCAAGCTTGCACCCATACCCCAATGTTTGTTTGACACCCTCTGACTTGTACGAATTGACATAACTTGCACGACACGATTCCAAGACAAGGTTTTTAGTTGTTTGTATGGCACAACTCACTCGACAACTTATTCACACAACTTGCGTAACAACCTCCCTTGCATGTCTTCTACATTTGCGTCACTTCTTCCATTCAACCTTAATGATGTCCATACCACTAACCCTCCTATGCCTTCAACTTGGAAGATTCCTTTCCTTGATCAGTATGGCTCCACGCCTATGATTTATTCAACAAAACCCTTCTGTGCTTCCACAATTCCCCGTTTGCACAAAAAAATCTCTTGGGGTACCGTCCTACAATTTCTTTGTCGGCAACAGTTGCTTCCTACTCCGTCGATGGCTTCTCCTCTTGCCGACAACTCCTGCAACAACACTTATTTGTACTTCTCTTCAACTCGTTCTTTTGTTGTCCGCTCCGTAGATGTAGCCTTTGTCCTCCGCTCCGTAGATGTAGCCTTTGTCCTCCCTCTCCTGTAGACACTAAGCAATGCAATGCCCAAGCCTCTCTGGGTGCATCTATTAATGAGGTTGATGGGGTGGTTAGCGCTCATGCACAACTATTTTTTGGCCACCACCTCGCCACATTGCATGCAATTGTCACTTCATTTTATTTTATTTCTATTTTTCACTTTTTTTTTTCTCCAAAAAGGAAACTTGCCATTTAAGTGTGAGTGCGTCGTACAATTCCGCTTTGGATTGTCCCTTCCTACTGATGGGGATCTTTTGTGTTGTTTGCTGTCTAATCTCTTGCATTTGTAAGATGATCTTGTCCCTTTGCCGTACCAATGCCTGCATTTGTATGGCTGTCGTCACATGCCTAATCTAAACGGTTGCCGTCTTGTCCCTCATCTAAACGTTTGTATCTTTTGTACAACATTCATTTGTACGATTGAGACTTGTACGACCAAGGCTTTTATGTTCAGGACTTGTACGATAATGTGTCGTACAAGCTTCCTCTTGCCTTGTACGACTGAATATCCTACCTCTTTCTCTAGTATTGAGTGGTTGCCTTGGCACCTCTCTCATCCAATTAGGTTCTTCAGTTTCTCGTCCTTGTCTTTGTCTATGTCATCACCTTCTTCTTTGCGACAATCCAACCTCCGACATGTTTCGTTCTTCATTTCTTCCCTTCGGGCGGGCCTTCTTGACTTGGGACTGCCTATTCCTTCCTCCAGGTTGTTCGAGGTTTGTTCGCACTCTTTGTTGATTCCTTAGCCGTTTATTGCGCTGTATTCGGTTTGGACGTGAACCTAGAAGCGGTCTTGATGGGCCAACCTATTGGTTACGTAGTAAGTGGTTGTTTTGTACATGAATAGAGAATGGTCCTTGCGGGCCTTCCTGCTTTTTAGGTAGCCTATGGGTAGCCGAAGGGAAGATCCTTCCTTGCAAGTTAATGGGAGGAGGACCAACTAAATTCCTCCCTTGGCTGGGCAATCGAAGACAACCAAGAGGATCCGATGACCTTCCCAAATTGCCTATATTGCCTGTTATTGTGATGACATCTGGTAGTCCTTGTGAACTACTAGGGCCTTCTACTTCTAAGATAGCAATTGTTGGCATATCATCTACTCGCCTTCTTGTTTGTCTTCCTTCCTCGGAGGGAGTTTGCCGATTGTTGTCTTCTGGTTTAGGAGCTGGTTGCTGTCTTGACGCATTCTGTTTGGCTTGTCGTGTAAGTGTTGAACTCAAACTATCATTACCGGTATTGAGATTGATTGCATGTGAACTACTACTTGAATCATTGGAACTTGTGGAGAACATACTGCTGGTATTCATCCCCAATTCCTTCCATCTCCTTCCTGAGATGTTGACGTTTCAAAAATGTCTCTCCACAATATCTGAGTTGTTTCCTCTCTACTCCATCTTCGTTGTTCCAAATTTTTCAACACTTCTTGCCTCCTTTCTTCCATTTCGTCAAAATTCTGTTAGCTTTTGAGGATGTATATTAAAGGAAATGCAACCACAAAATGTAAAATAAGCAAGCTATGATAAGTATATGATAATGGCACTATAATATTCAGGAAAGTTAGATGATAAACTTCTGCAATAACTCAATAATATGCCATTAATAAAAGCTTGCGAAAATAGTACAATGCAATATAATGGAGGACTTGGACACTCCAAAATTTTCAATGAAGAACTACATTGTACCTACTCACTACTCTCTATCTTGATATCATTCCTCTCTCTCTTTCTTTATACTCTCAAAGGCCTATATATAGGAAGATATGTTCCTTGGCCTTTCCTCTACCCATGACTCTTCATCTACCTATCCTATGACTCATGTACATGTGGACTACATGCACATTTACATCATTGCACATTCTAACACTTGTGCATTTATTACATTGCATGAAGTAACTACTCAAACCTTAATCTAAGATAAAATCCTAATCTAGAAATGTACCCAAGGTGGTACATTGGCATGTACCAAATAATGTAATATACTCTAACAAAATCTGCATCGTCCTTGCAATCTCTTGAGCAATTTGTGCCCTCATTACACCTTTGCAGGTTTTTATACTCCTAAAAAAGTTGTGTTTCCTGGCGTATTCCTTGTTGTAGGATGTCAAATTGTGTTGGCCGACTCTTTTCCTCTTGCTCACTGTCTTCACTTTGAGGTTTGTGTTTAGGTCGCTCTCTACTTGTGACACATTTGCATTTGTAAGTGATCTAAGTCTTCTTTATTCTTCTGTATCTGGGAATCAAACATGCACTCGTGTGCCTCTTCTCCCCGTGGAAAGAGGTTCTAACTCATCTTGTTCAATCACAGGCTACTCCTCTCCATTCCCAAATAATCGCCTTAACCCTAGATCACTTTTCTCCCTTTCTTTTGCATTGTCTTCTTGCTTGGTTCGGCTTGGTTCTCCTTCTTCTCGAACAACAATCCCTTCAAGTTCCTGTGAATACTGATTTGGTGCTTCATCCAACCTTTCTACATTCCTATCGTCCTCTTTTTCCAGCTCGAAACCAACCATATTCACTTCTGCTTTCATTTTGTATGGATTCAATCTCGAACCATCAACTGTTTCGAGAATCACTGTTTTATCCAGTTTTTGCAATTTCACTGCTTTGTTATCCATCATTTCAATTACTTGGAAGCGTCCAAGCCACAAAGTCTTTAGCTTTGCTGGCATGATCTCTCGTTTGCCATTATACTTAAAGACCAAGTCACTTGGCTTCAATTCCATGTTGATTATGGAGCCTGATTAAATCGGAGGCCTTTGTTTCAGCCGCACTTAGACCCACTACGTGAAAGAGGGGGGGTGTAGGGGGGGGCTAATGCCCCCCCTAATGTAGAAAGGGTTTTTACATATCCCAACAGTTCCCTTTCCACGTAAGTAATCTACAGATCTGCAAGCATTGTAGTATAGAAATAATAATACGCAGAAATTCTGCAACAACATTAAATAACAACAGTAATGGCAGAAAATACAACAATAACAGTTAACAGTAATTACAGCAGTTTGTATTAATAATGTTAGGTGTGATACAACATTACAGTTTCACCAATACAATCTACAGCCATCATATCCATGGCTGTACACAGGACTGGACTGCACTTTGCCATCAATCTGCCTGACTTCCCTGCAATACTTCTTCCACGTATCAACCATTCAACCCTAGGCTGAACATCCCTCATGGTTGCACATCATGCTAGACTGCATTCTGCCCATAGACTTCAATCTGCTCACGTACCAATCTTCAGCAACTCTAATGAATGAGGGGGGGGTTTATTTATACACCCACCAAGTAGTTACTTTCTCCAACTACCTTGCAACTACCCTCAAATTACATTTTATGTGCATTTGCTTTGCATTTACATTTCATTTGCACTACAAGACGAAATAGCTTATTTAGCCGACTTACATGATTTAATATGACTTTACATGACTTTATTATTTACGTACAATATTAAATTGCACTTTACAACATTAAAATATATGCATGGGCGTTTCGTCAAACACTTTGCGTGCATTTACAATAAAACACATAATATCAAAACTGGTTCTGCAATTAAGGATATCTCAATATGCCTGTCTACACCTATTACTGCCGCCAGGAAAAAATAGATGTTTTTTCCTCTATGTAAATCTGGACCATTTGATATTAGGTCACGGATCGGACGGTAGATTTTAGGCGGGTTTTTTGCCCTAAAATTGTAATGCATTATTATAAGAGGAGGTTGTACGGCGACTAAATAGGTAATGAGGTGCGCGGTTGTGTACAGAGGGGTTTTCTGGACGGAATACAAAGGGCCTGGTTATTTTCTCCGTGGAGTAGCCCGATTTGGGTGAACCACGTTATATCTGTGTCTATTGTGTATTGCATAATTTCTTCTGTGTTTATTTCTGCATTATATTATTGCTCGTATTTGTTAGTTAATCCTAACAACTGGTATCAAAGCTTAGGGTTTGAAAAACGCACTTGAAAGGAGGGTTTCCAGTTCGAGTGGGAGCAATGGTAGAAGAAGGCAGATTTAGGGTTGAGAAGTTCAATGGCCAAAACTACCAGCTATGGAAGATGCAAATGGAGGATTATCTTTATCAGAAAGATCTTTACCTACCATTAGGCGGAGTAGCAAAGAAGCCGACATCAACGATTGACAAAGAATGGGAAGTTTTGGATAGAAAAGCACTAGGAACTGTTGGTTACGAATCTGCCATGAGGAAAGGATTTTGTGTTAACGCGCCCAGATTCGCCCACCAGCATGAAAGGCCGGAAGGAAGGAATGCCTTCCGTGCCAATCTCCGGAGAAGGAGTGGGGTTTTATGGTTTGAGATGAGAGTGTAGGAAAGAGATAAAAATGCGGAAAGAATTTACAAATGTGATTGGAGTTGGGTGGGGGGAACTAACAGTACAGCAACACATCAATCACCACTACTTACTGCATCATAAATACAAAGCATAACCAGAAATTGCAAAGTCTAAGTATACTTTCTATATAAAGAAATGTACGCACAGCTACAATGGCTCCCTAACAGACATTCCCTACAAGGAACTAACAGTACGACAGCGCATCAATCACCACTATGGACAGTAACATGAATACAAAAAGCAACCAAGAGATATCAGATCCAAGTATGTGTGTTATGCAGAGAATTTGTACGCACAGCTACAATGACTCCCTAACAGACATTCCCTACAAGGAACTAACAGTACGGCAGTGCATCAATCACCACTACGAACAGCAACATAAACATAACACACAAACTGAAGGAACTGCTACCAAGTTTATTCTATGTATCCTCTAATCAATGAAGTCCAAGAGTACTTGGCCACCAAATGCTGAAGTGAATCAACAAGCCATGACACAAGCAATGCCTCAGGAATACCTGATCACCAAATGTTGAAGTAAATCAACAAGCCATGACACAGGAAAACGTAAAGCAGAAATGTAAAGGAGACGCAGCATAAAAAAATAAAAGAAGTAGAATAGATCCAGGCATATACTTTATATTGATAAGCAGAAGCACAGCTACAATGGTTCCCTAATAGACATTCCCCTTCCACCACTTACAATGAAAACATGGTGGGTATTTATAGCCCGAGTCCCTCTCGTTACATTAATGGGCACAAAGTCCCAGTCAAACATTAGCCGACAAAAGTAGCCGCAGAACTGCTGATGCTGACCTTTGTCGGGCTGGACTGTACCTGCAGCATGATCTCCCTGGAGGTTGTACAGATACGTGGCAGCGCGCTAGATAGAAATTCTCATCGGCAGGAATGCGGGTAGCTGAAGCAGGTAGAACCTCCAATCAGCTTTAAATGGGGCAGCTGGCATAAGTAGTGCGGCCCATGCTTGTCCTTTTGCTCGGCATGTCTTGGCTCAGATCCCAAAGCTGGACACTTGTCGGATGATGCTGCTTGACACGTGCTTGCCTTGAAAGGCAGTTTATCCAACTTCTCTCGGGATCAGAGTGCCATCGGGTTGCGCAGGCAGAAACGGCGCGATCGGGAAGGCCTTCATGCCTTGGGTGCATTTATGAGTTTATTTCCCTACTGCGCACCTGTCAAAGGGCGCACTCCGACTTCGTTGCGAAGTCGGGTTGCGCACAGGTGAAAGCTGATTTCTGCCGCCGTACGGACTTCGCCCTGGAAAGGGGGAGCAGTCCGACTTCGCTGCGAAGTCGGACTTCGCCCCAGCACTTAGTCATTTTTCCTGTCAGCCTGCCAGCCTGCTACAAGGTGTGCCCAGAAAGCAGGGCGCAGTCCAAATTCGCTGCGAAGTTGGACTTCGCCCAGAAAACTTGTTCTTCTGGTTGATCCTGTCGCACTGCGCACTTTGTATTCCTGCTGCGCTCCAACTGGAGGGCGCACTCCGACTTCGCTGCGAAGTCGGATTGCGCCCTGACACTTAGCCATTTTTCAGGGCAACTGCTGTCAAATTTGAGATCTGACTGAGGGGCTCAAAAGAAAGAGGGAAGAATGAGAATGTAGGGAAGAGAGAGAAAGGGAGAGAAGAAGAAAGGGAAAGAGAGGAAGAGGGAAAAGAAAGGGCAGCATTCTTACAAAACTGAAAACATTGCACCTCGTGCAAAATGTGGCAACAGGAACAATACGGCTGTGCTTGGCATCGTCGGTGGTCTTCAATATTTCGAAGGAAAAGACAACGGAGGGTTTAATGAATGCCTGGCTAAACTGTATGAAAAACCCTCGGATTCGAACAAGGTATTTCTTATGAAACGTTTATTTAATATGCAGATGTCAGAAGGTGGGTTTGTTACTGATCATTTAAATGAATTTAACAGGGTTACAAATAAGTTAAGCTTTGTAGGAGTAAACTTTGATGATGAGGTTAGGGCTCTCTTGATTTTGTGCTCATTGCCAGAAAGCTGGAATGGCTTGGTAATGGCTGTGAGTAATTCTGTCTCTGGTTCAAATACTTTAAAGTTTGATGATGTTATTGGTGTTATCCTTAGCAAGGAAATGCGACGGAAAAACATAGGTAAAACATCAGGTAATGCTTTGATTGTAGAGAACAGGGGGAGACAAAAGGAGAGAGGAAAAAGCCCAGGGAATCGTGGGAATCAAATAAAGGTAGATCCAAATCCAAAGGGAAGCAGTTGGAATGTTGGCATTGCGGGAAGAAAGGACACCTGAAAAGAGACTGTTGGAATCGAAAAGAAAAACAGGGAGAAGAAAAACAGGGTAATCGGGAAGCAAACGTAGCAGGTGATGTATTGCAAGATGCTTTAATTCTTTCACTAGATAATATTAATGATTGTTGGGTGCTAGATTCAGGTGCATCATATCATGCCACACCCCATAGGAAATATTTTCTAGATTATGTTCAGGGTGATTTTGGACAGGTCTATCTGGGTGATGATAGACCATGTAAAATCACAGGAAAGGGTAACATACAAATAAAGTTACCAAATGGAAACCAATGGTTGTTGAAAGAGGTAAGGCATATTCTTGAATTAAGAAGAAATCTAATTTCCACAGGGCAGTTGGACAGTGAAGGATATACAGTTACATTCTCAGCAAACTCATGGAAGGTCGCTAAAGGATCAATGTTCTTAGCAAAAGGAAATAAGGAAGGTACGTTGTATGTATGTATTGGTAATACTGACCTTTCTATTGCTTTAGCTTCTACAGGAGTGGATACAACTTCTTGGCATCATAGGCTTGGGCACATGAGTGCGAAGGGGATGCAGATTCTTCATTCAAGAAATTTGTTGCCAGGTTTGAAGCAGGTTAATTTAGACTTTTGTGAGAACTGCATTTATGGAAAACAGAAAAGAGTCAGATTTCTCGAGGTTGGAAAAGAAAAGAAGAGTGAAAAGCTAGAGCTTGTACATTTAGATGTATGGGGACAAACTCAGGTATCATCTCTTGGTGGCTCTCATTATTATGTTACGTTTATTGATGATGCAACTAGAAAAACATGGGTTTACTGTATTCGAAAGAAATCGGATGTTTTTGATACATTTAAGAAATGGAAAGCTTTGGTTGAGAATGAGACAAGAAATAAGCTAAAGTGTCTTAGATCTGATAATGGAGGTGAGTACTTTAGCAAAGAGTTTGATAGTTATTGTGCATACCATGGGATTCGTAGAGTGAAGACGGTTCCAGGAACTCTACAAGAAAATGGTGTGTCAGAAAGTATGAACAGGACTATCATGGAACGTGCTAGGTGCATGAGAATACATGCACGATTGCCCTTACAGTTTTGGGCAGATGCTGTGGATACTGCAGTTTATTTAATAAATAGAGGACCTTCAAGTTCCCTAGATGGTGGGATTCCATAAGAGGCATGGATAGGTAAGCCTGTTAATTACTCATTTTTAAAGACTTTTGGTTGTGAAGCTTTCGTGCATATCAGTAAAGAAAATCGAACTAAACTTGAGGCAAAATCCAAGAAGTGTTTTTTCATTGGATATGGAGTTAATGATTTTGGTTATCGTTTTTGGGATTATGCAAATCACAAAATCATTAGGAGTAGAGATGTAATATTCAATGAGAAGGTCATGTATAAGGATCGGTTGCAGGAAAAGAAACAGGAAAAGGAAAACACAGAATACACAGTGTTTGATGAAATTGAAACTCCAAAGGTGCTCGAAAATCAACAACAACAGCAGCAAGTAGCACCTCAAACTCCTGCAACTATTGTTAGAAAATATACCAGGATAAGTAGACCTCCTGTACGTTACTCTCCGTCATTATATTATGTATTATTGTCTGACTCTGGTGAACCAGAAACATATGAAGAAGCAATGCAGGTAGAAACCAAGAAGAAGTAGGAGCAAGGCATGGATGGACTCTTTGATAAATAATCAGATTTGGGATCTGGTTCAGTTGCCTGCAAGAAAAAGAGCATTGCAGAACAAATGGGTTTACAGGGTGAAAGAAGAAGACGGAGGAAAAAAGAAGTATAAGGCTAGACTGGTTGTAAAGGGGTTTGCACACAGAAGAAAGGTATTGATTATGATGAAATTTTTTCTCCTGTTGTTTTAAGCTTAGTGGCTGTAGAGGATTTACACCTTGAACAATTAGATGTAAAAACAACTTTTCTCCATGGGGATTTGGAGGAAGAGATTTATATGCAGCAGCCACAAGGGTATGAGGTCAAAGGAAAGGAGGAATTAGTATGCAGGATGAAAAAGAGTCTGTATGGACTGAAGCAAGCTCCAAGGCGAGTGGTATATGAAATCCGACAAGTTTATGTCGGATCGGGGTTATAGTAGATGTTATTCGACCACTTGTGTTTAGTTTAAGAGAATGGATAATGGTAACTATATTAACTCTGTTATTGTATGTAGATGATATGCTTGTTGCAGGGTCTAACATGCAGGATATAATTGTACTCAAAAGAAAATTGGCAGAGTCATTTGCAATGAAGGATTTGGGTGCTGCAAAGCAAATCTTTGGTATGAGAATAACAAGACAGGAAAAATCGCAAATCAACATTGTCTCAGAGTGAGTACATTGAGAAGGTGTTGGAAAGATTCAGCATGCAGGATGCAAAACCTGTTAGCACACCTTTGGGAAATCATTTCAAACTGACCAAAGAGATGTGTCCTAAGACACAGGAGGAGATGAACTACATGTGCAAGGTTCCTTATTCATCACGAGTTGGCGGTTTGATGTATGCGATGGTGTGCACAAGGCCAGATGTTGCACATGCAGTGGGAGTTGTGAGCAAGTTTATGAGTGATCGAGGAAGAAAGCATTGGGAGGCAGTGAAGTGGATTCTCGAGTATTTGAGAGGTACTGTTAATCAAGTATTATGCTTTGAAGGATCTAATACTGCTTTACAGGGATATGTTGATTCAGATATGGCAGGTGATATAGACAGCAGGAGGAGTACCACAGGATATGCTTTGAACCATCACCCTTTTTACATCCAGTTTGACAAGTGTCATTAGCCTCTCCTCTAAGCTCTCTTGGTCACCAAGACGGTTCTGTAACGCCACCCTCGAACTCGATGCCAATAACTCCATTGACACTATTGCTTCTTGTCCATACATTAGTTGGAAAGGGGTGTGGTTCATTGTCTGTTTAAAGGTAGTTTGGTACGCCCACAAAACTGCTGGCAATCTCTCCTCCCAGTCAGCACCCTCGACTTCGCAATTCTTGTACATGATAGAAACCAAGACTTTGTTCGTTGCCTTTGCTTGCCCATTTGCCCTAGGATAATATGGACTCGATAACGAGTGCAAAATCTTGAATTCCGTGGTCAACTTCTTAATGACTTCATTGACAAAATGGCCTCCTCTATCACTTGTCAGTTGCAAAGGTATTCCAAACCTCATGATCACCTGCTCGTACAAAAATCGAGTTGTACTCTTTGCAAAATTATCCAACAATGCCCTTGCCTCTACCCATTTCGTCAAGTACTCAATTGCCACCACAATGTACTAACACTTTCTTCTTTGGCTTGTTCGCAAAGGTCCCACAAAATCAAGACCCCATCTCTCAAATAACTCTTGTGGTTGTGATGGGTGTAATGGCATAAAGTCCCTTTGTAACGACTTCCTAGCTCGTTGGCATGTATTGCATGCCTTGACAATGTCCTTTGCATTGTGATTGAGGGTGGGCCACCAAAGCTTTGTTAGAAGCACCTTCCTCGCTGTGGCATCTGGTCCCATGTGCCCTCCTGCCATGCCTTCATGAGCTTCTTTGAGCATCACATTGACTTCTTCCATCACACATCTTAAAATCCCATTAGGTCCCATTTTGTACAAGCTTGCAATCAACTGAAAAGGTGTTGACTTGATGATGATTTTCTTTCTTTCTGCTATCGTTATCTCCTTTGACAACTATCCCATTGACAAGTATTGCCTGATCAACTTGTACTACGATGGTATCGTGCTGATTGTAAATAATTGAGCATCAGGACACTTGTTTGATACTCCTTCTGCAGGTTCCCCTAAGCGAATCCTTAACAATTGATCTGCTATCACATGTTTCTTTCTAGGTCTTACCACAACCTGGAATACAAACTCTTGCAACGTGATGAGCCATCTGCTAACTTGCCTGTGAATAGTTGGTTTATTGATTAGATACAATATCCACATAAAAATTAAAAGGGTTGGCTAGTAGCTAATGTCTAAACTTTTGTACTACATATACCATCCCTAACGCTTCACTCTCTGTTGTGTTGTAGTTCTCTTTTGCCCTTGACAACAACTAACTGGAAAAAAATATGGGATGATCCAGCCTAAACTGCTCCCTCCTAGGACAATGCACATCCAATTGCAAAATTGGACTCATTTATGTGGACATAAAATTCTTTGTCCCAATAATGAAACACTTGAATGGGGGTACTCACCAATTTTACCTTTAACTCCTTGAAGGCCTTTTGATGTTCATCCGTTCATTGGAAAGGAACATTCTTACGTGTCAACACATCTAGTGGGTGGGTCACTTGGGTGAAGTTCTTGATAAATCTTTTGTAGTATGTGACAGTACCCGAAAAGGATTTCAGTGAACTCACATTGTATGGCTCCTTCATGTTCATCACGACGCGAATTTTATTAGGATCCGTCTTCAACACTTGATTGTTCACTACATGTCCCAGCAACTTGCCATATGTCACTAACGATTTACACTTTCTTGGATTCAACACCAAACGAGCATTCATGCATTATTCCATTGCTTTTAGATGCTTGTCCTTTCTTCCATACAAAGACCAGTCGTCTAAAAAGACTTTAAACTTTCTAGTGAACATTTTTGAATATATACAAAATGATTATTTGAAACGTTGTTAGGGCATTACACAAACCAAATAGCATTCGATTGTATGCATAAATGTCATCCTCTACGACGAACGTTGTCTTCAACTTGTCTTCTTTGGCAATGCTTATCTGATTGTAGCCAGAGAACCCATCCAAAAATGAGTAAGTTTCATGTTCAAGTATCTCCAAAATTGAATCAGTGAATGGTATTGGAAAGGGATCCTTGATCATCATGGCATTGAGACTTCAAAAGTCTACACATGCGGATTTGATTTGCTTCCTTCTTCAAGGTAATCATGATTGTTGACACCCACTCGCTCACCGTAACCTTGAAGATTATGCCTGTGTCCAACATCTTTTGAATTTCCACATTTACTAAGGCTGCATATATAGGATTCATCCTGCATGGCCTCCTTACTGGTAGTGCACCCAGAATCAATTGAATTTGATGTGCACACAATCTGGCAGTATCCCTTTCAAATCTTTATACGTCCATGTGAAGACATCCTTATATTGCAAAAATATTTTGAAAGTTGTTGCTTTCAACACTAGGTCCCATTCATCACCACAATGGATTATCTTCACTTTGCCTTCATTGCTGAGATTAATCTCAACCATCTTCAACCCCTCTTATTTGATAGCCTCAAGCTCCCTTGCTTCTTTGACTAGATCTATCAGATGTGCTGGTTTTTCATCGATCACCGTGTTGCCATTAGTATATTCCATGAAAATTTTCGGGAATGTCCACTCTTCTTTCTCTTCTTCTTTTGTTGCAGGTTTCTCCCGTTTGCTACTTTTGCTGACCTCGAACACACTTCCTCCTTGTATCATGGTTTTCTTCATCCTCCTTTGCCTAAATGTAGAGACATGTTGGCAAGAACATTTCATAGTCTTTCATCTACCAATGGAGAAGTCCACTATCCAATTGCTCCTCATCCTCAATACATTCTCCCAATTGCAACACTCCTTCATTTTGTTCATATTCGTTGTCTTCGTCTAAAGATGAACTGCCCGATTCATCGAACGTCGCAAGATCTTCACTTTGTTAGGTACCCAAGATTAGTATTTAATATAATAATATTATATCAGATGTAACTATCCCACATGTATGGATAAGTGGGAGTGGGTAGGTAGTTGGGCATTGTAAATATGTGCAAAGACTCATAGAGGATAGGAAGAGAAGAATAATGTATTGTTAGAATCTCATATCGAGATATTGTAAGGAGTGACTTTCTTCCAGTAAGGAGCATGTATGGTGTTGCCCTACCTTAAGGGTTTGAATTATAAATTGAAAGCATTTGAGTAATTTCCATTAATTTCATAAATTGCATTGTGAGATTATTCATTGCAATTGTTTATTTAATATTTTGTAAATTGTTAATAATTTCTGTGGATGAGCAAGGAGGTTCATAACACACTTATGGACTGATTTTTCAAGTTAATCATGTTGGAAATAAAGCTAGTAAAAGGAGCAAAAAGGAGTAAAAAAGGTAAAAAATTTGTTTCAACGGTAAGCTTTGGATCTTACCCCTTTTACCTCCTTGGACGGCAGCTGATTGGGCAGGTAAGTTTGACTTGGACGGCAGCTGACTGGGCAGGATTGGACGGCAAGGGCGGCAAGGCGAACCAACTCATTTTCCCTTTCTCTTTTCCTCCCTATTTCTTCTATTTCCCTAACTTCCCTATATTCCCTAAGTTCGTTTATTTTTACGAGTATAAATACCAATGTAACCTATTATTCCTAAGGTTGAATACAATATTAATTTCCTATTTTTTGCTCCTAATTTCTCTCAAACCACATCTGGTATCAGAGCCGAAGCCGAGAGGGCACGAGGATCGAGGCGAGGGAAGCCCGAGGACCGAGGAGAGAGAAGCCCGCAACACAACCCGTAGCGAGGTCGAGGTGGGGCCCGCAGCACGTAGCTCGAGGCGAGAGAAGCCCGAAGCACGCAGATCGAGGCGAAGTCTGGAGCCAGCACAGCAAGCATGCGGAGACAGGAGCGACGCAGGAGAACCAATCAGAGAGCGGCACGTGGCGAGAGGAGAACAAGACCCACGCTGACTGGACGACTCAGAAGCTGATGCGGACAGACAACGTGGCAACGAAGGGAGCAACGTGGCGAGGAATGGTTGGCTAATCGGAGGCAAAAGGGGTGATCGTTGATTGCCCGAAGGCAATCATTTCAAAAGGCGTGCGCCCAGGGTTATAAACCCTTGCATTGCCTCCATCCTACTGAATGTGGGATTATTATTTTTTTTTCTTTGCAATCGGTGACAAGAGCTTGTTAAATACAAAACCCTCCTCCTCCATACTCAGCCATGGGCGTAGCTCGAGCGGCTAAGGCGCAACGCTTGTGATCTGGGTGTCACGGGTTCGAATCCCGTTGGGCACTATTTTGCTTTGTTTTTTTGAAATCGCCTGGAAAGCATAGTTGAAAAGGATCGTGGATCCTTTGAGTTTTAAATTAAACTCCGTGGCGCATTGGTCTAAGGTTTTGTGACTATCAAGAGGTCACGGGTTCGAATGGGCTAGAGATAAATTTTGTTTAAATTTTTTTATTATTTAAACTTTAGAAATTTAAAATTATTAAATATTAATTTAATAAAAATTAATTTATAATTATTTTAAAACTTAGGTTTTAATGATTATAAAATTATTTTTTTATTAAATATGAATATTTAATGTTTTTTAATAAGTTTAAATTTTAAAATTTTGTTGTAAAAGCCTTGAAGGCTTAATATTGTCATCCACAAAGAGATTGTACATTTCACTTTTTTGTGAAATACTCGGAGATTGAAAGAGAAATTGATAACTTTCCTAAGAGGAAAGAGTGTGTAATAAGCCTAAGAGGCTTAGTATTTTGTAAAAGGCATTTGATGATCAGACCTAATGGGTGTTATCATGCCTTATGTGCAATTCTAGCAAGAGAAGGTGCAGAAAGGTTTGATGAAAAGGTAAGAGGTTATGGACTCAACATTGTGTTTAGTCAACTTCAAAACGTAGTAATCGCACATCAAAGGCATCCTGACTCAGGGTACGAAGCGGATTTTGAAGATAATTCATTTAGAAGTCAATTTGAACAATCAGAATCCATCCAAGCTGCACCACAAGAATCAGAGTACACACACTACAACATTTCAGTGGAAATCCTAGAACCACCATCACCGAAAATCATACCAATAAGTGACGACGAAGAAGAAGTGGCAGATAACTTTGCAAATCAAGAGATCGCATCCCCACATCAAGAGGAGCAAGCAGTCAATGATAGAGTAGAACAAGTCAGATTTGACTTAAATTTGTAATCTCTTCCTTCTTCCTTCTTCTTCTTTCTTTCATTCAGCAAAGTACTTTTGTAACCATGAAATAAAGAGAGTTTTTTGGTAACTATGGCCTCACACAATAGCTTACCTATCCCAGAATTTAACGGTTATGACTATGAGTACTGGTCTATAAAGATGAAGACCCTGCTCATAGGAAGAGGTTTGTGGGACATCATAGAGGAAGGCTATACAGAACCCACAGACTGGACCACACTTAATGCAGCAGACAAGAAAACTCGAAAAGAAGAGAAAAAGAGCAACTCATCTGCTCTTTCTCATCTCCAAGCCGCATTGGAGAAAAGCATATTTCCTAGAATTGCTGCTTGTACGACTGCTCAAGACGCATGGAAAGCATTGAGTGATGGATTCCAAGGTAGTAATCAAGTGAAGCAAGTAAGGCTTCAAACACTGAAGAGAGATTTTGAAAATCTCCGAATGAAAGATGATGAAAAAGTCGATGATTATTGTGTTAGAGTAAAAGCAATAGTAGATAAAATGGTTACACTAGGCGAAGCAATCAAGCCTGAGACAATTGTAACAAAAGTGTTGCGAACACTTACACAGAAATGGAACCATATTGCCATAATTATAGAAGAATCCAAAGATCTTTCCCTTTTAACATTCGATGCATTAATCGGATCGTTAATGTCACATGAAGAGAGGTTTCCTGAAACTCCTTCAACCAGCTACGGAGGCGATGATAAGGCCTTCACTTCCAATGAAAACAATGGAAGAGGACGGGGAAGAGGTCAAGGCAGAGGCAAGCAAAGAGGTAGAGGCAGAAGCAACTACAGAGGAGGCAATCAGAACAGAGGAGGCAATTCCAACAGAGGAGGCAACTCATACAGAGGAGGCAATCAACAAAGAGGTGGAAATCAAAATCGAGGAGGAAATCCAGGACAAAGTGGAAATCAAGGGCGAGGAAGTGACAAGTCCAAATCAGCTTGTTTCAACTGTGGCAAGCCAAGTCACTTCGCTCGCGATTGCTGGTCAAAATCTTCACAAGGCAGCAGTAGTCAATATGGTAATTATGGAGAAGAAGATGATACCTCTAATATTTTTCTATCATATGGACAATCAGAACAGAATCTAAATGACACATGGATTCTGGATACTGGTTGTTCAAACCATATGAGTGGCAAAGAACATTTATTTGCTACTCTAGATTCCACTTATAAATCCCAAATCAAATTAGGGGATGATAAGACATTGCAAGTAGAGGGTATTGGAGCCATGGAGGTTCCAACCAAAGAAGGACTAAAGAAAGTGCATGACATCTATTACACTCCAAAGCTCCAACACAATCTGCTAAGCGTTGGGCAAATGATGGAGAACAATTACAAGCTTGTATTTGATGAAGGACAATGTATCATTTTTGATAAAAATAATTGTAATCGTGTCATCACACAGGTCCCCATGACCAAGAACAGGTTATTCCCTCTCAAATTTGATGAGCCAGGAGGAGCTCAAATTGCAAATGTAGCTATAACAAATCCAAGTGTGCTTTGGCACTTGCGATATGGTCACCTTAATTCCGCTAGCTTGAAACTTCTAACTTCTCAAGCTATGGTGACAGGACTTCCCAAAATCAATGAACAAAAGGAGGTCTGTGAAGGATGTGCTTTGGGAAAGCACTCAAGGTCGAAGTTTCTGAAAGGACAAGCGTGGAGAGCCAGCTATCCACTTCAGTTAGTACATTCAGACATCTGTGGACCAATGCAAACACAGAGTCTCGAAAACTATTCTTATTTTCTCACTTTCATAGATGACTTCTCTAGAATGTGCTGGATTTATTTTTTGAAACATAAAGATGAAGCTTTTGATTGCTTCATAGATTTTAGAAACAATGTAGAGAATCAAAGTGGGAATTATGTAAAATGTCTTAGGACAGATCGAGGAGGTGAATACTCCTCAAAAGCATTCTTGAAATATTGTAAAGCAAGTGGGATCAAAAGGCAATTTACCACTGCCTATACCCCACAACAGAACGGTGTGGCGAGAGCGAAAAAACCGCACCATAGTTGAGATGGCAAGATCGATGCTACAGACTAAGCATCTAACTCATATGTATTGGGTAGAGGCTGTAAGAACCAGTGTATATATTCTAAATAGAAGTCCTACTTCTAGTTTAGATGGTGTCACTCCTTATGAGGCGTGGTACGGAAAGAAACCTAATGTAAAGCACTTCAAAGTGTTTGGTTCTTTAGCATATGCACACATTCCTGATGAGAAAAGGAAGAAGCTTGATCCAAAAAGTCAAGCTTGTATATTTGTAGGGTATTGTGAGTCTACAAAGGCATATAGACTCTACAATCCCAAGACTCATAAAGTTATACTCTCCAGGGATGTAATTTTTGATGAAGGGGGAGAATGGGGTCATCAAAGAATTTTTGTTGATGATGAGTCCCAAGATGTAAATTCTTCACAAATACAACAGGTACAACAGGTGTCTCCCAAGAAAGGCACACCACCCCCTCCAAGGCCAAGCAAGAGTACTACATCAAGTACATCAACCACCAGTCCAAGTCCTTCTCCACAGAGATCAATAAATTCTTCACCGATGGACATTGACTCTCCATCAAGAGGCAGAAGAACTTTACAACATCATCCTTCCTTTCAGATGTTGGATCAAAATTTCCAAAGAAGATTCACTAGAAGCCAAGCTAGTGAAATGAATTCAGTTCTGCAACAACTTGAGAATTTGCAATTGTATGGGGATGATAACTCCCAAGAACCTAGAGGAGATGTAGTCAATTATGCTTTATTGGCTAGTGCACAACTAGAACCAGCTAGCTATGAGAAGGCATGTACTCAAAATGTATGGCAAGAAGCCATGAAAGAGGAAATAACCTCTATAAAAAATAATGATACATGGGAGCTAGTAAAGCTACCCAAAGGTAAAAAATGTGTTGGATGTAAATGGGTCTACAAGACCAAGTACAATGCTGATGGAAGCATTGAGAGGCATAAGGCGAGACTAGTAGCAAAAGGTTTTACTCAAAAATATGGCATTGACTATGAGGAAACTTTTGCTCCTGTTGCAAGACAAGAGACAATCAGATCAGTTCTTTCCTTAGCAGCCCATAAAGGATGGAATGTTCAACACATGGATGTAAAGAGTGCTTTTCTCGAATGGATACTTGACAGAAGAGGTTTATGTTCAACAACCTCAAGGTTTCCAAGAACAGGGAAAAGAGAACCTTGTTTACAAATTGAAGAAAGCACTTTATGGCCTCAAGCAAGCACCAAGAGCTTGGTACTCACGCATTGATGGCTATTTCAGCGAGTATGGATTCACAAGAAGCAAAAGTGAACCAACTTTGTACTACCTAAAGCATGGAGTAGACATTCTCATAGTTTGTTTGTATGTGGATGATCTAATATTTATGGGTAGTAACAATAAAATGAATATGGAGTTCAAAAACTCCATGATGAAACAATTCGAGATGAAAGATCTTGGTTTAATGCGATACTTCCTAGGGATGGAAGTGCATCAATCAAATAAAGGGATCTTCATATGTCAACACAAGTATGCTCGAGACATGATCAAGAAATTTGCCATGGAGCAAGTGCAAATCAGTTGCAACTCCTACTGGACATGGGATCCAATTGAGCAAGGACGATGGAGCATCAAAGGTTGACATGACCACTTACAGAAGCATGGTTGGGAGTCTGATGTTTCTCACCAACACCAGGCCCGATATTCAATATGTTGTTTCTCTAGTTTCAAGGTTTATGGCTAGTCCATCCGAGCTGCATTTACAAGCAACTAAAAGAATTTTAAGATATGTAAAAGGTACATTGGATTTTGGAATCCATTACCAAAAATGTAATTCTGTGAAATTAGTTGGCTTCAATGACAGTGATTGGGGCAGCAACATAGATGACAGGAAATCTACATCAGGGAATTGTTTTAGTCTAGGATCAGGACTAATTACATGGAGTTCCAAGAAACAAACTGTTGTAGCATTGTCATCAACCGAGGCTGAGTATATAGCCATCACTCATGCTAGTACTCAGGCCCTATGGTTAAGAAAAGTTCTTGAAGAGATTGGAGAAAGTCAGAGTGGTCCAACTCGACTGTATTGTGATAACATAAGTGCCATTCAGTTGGCATACAATCCAGTCCACCATAGCAGATCAAAGCATTTCGATATGAAGTATCACTTCATTCGAGATATGGTGGAACAACAAATAGTTGAGCTTCAATATTGTAACACTTTGGATAATATTGCTGACATCTTCACCAAAGGTATAGCTAAAGCTCAATATATAAAGCTGAGAGACTGTATAGTCAGTCCTCTCAACTTTAAGGGGGAGAATGTTGGAAATAAAGCTAGTAAAAGGAGCAAAAAGGAGTAAAAAAGGTAAAAAATTTGTTTCAACGGTAAGCTTTGGATCTTACCCCTTTTACCTCCTTGGACGGCAGCTGACTGGGCAGGTAAGTTTGACTTGGACGACAGCTGACTGGGCAGGATTGGACGGCAAGGGCGGCAAGGCGAACCAACTCATTTTCCCTTTCTCTTTTCCTCCCTATTTCTTCTATTTCCCTAACTTCCCTATATTCCCTAAGTTCGTTTATTTTTACGAGTATAAATACCAATGTAACCTATTATTCCTAAGGTTGAATACAATATTAATTTCCTATTTTTCGCTCCTAATTTCTCTCAAACCACAAATCATGTACTTATGCTGCCCTTTCTTGAATGTGAGTTGATCCTTCTCCTAGTTGTGATTGACCTTCGCCATGTGCAACCATCCTCTCCCCAACAATGCATCATATGTTGGTTTTTGCATGGTTATCACAACAAAATCCATGACAAACTCTTGGTCAGCAATTTTCACCTTTTGAGCTGTTAAGACTCCTTTCATCTCGATTCCATACTGGTCCACACCATACAAATTGAAATTTGGAGACCATAGAAATGGTGCTCCAATCTTTCGCCAAGTCTCCTCAAGCAAAGCATTGATACTTGACCCCTTGTCGATGATCACTTGCATCAATTTATGATGTAGCAATTCAATATGAATTAATGCTGGTTTTTTGCCAACATCAATCATTAATATAGTCAGATCAATAAATTAATCCCTTCTCTTTATAGTTCTTGCCGGCTTTGTAGCTCCATCACTCTCCTTGGCTACATCATGTCTCCTACTGTTGTTTACAGCTCTGGTATGGTGCTAAATAAGCTTGAAATTTTGACCTCCATTGTCGTATTAATTACTTGCGTCACCGACTTGTGTTGATGGCTTTTCTTTCGACTACAATTTTTTCTTTTTTCGAGGAGTCGCTTTTGGCTGGCTTTTCTCATTTCTTCTTCAATTACATTTTGTGCTTCCTGTCATCTCTCCTTCTCTATTTCAAGGTTGGGGTATTAGTCAGCTTGCTTTGCTTGCACATTATTCTCCTGTTGTTGGTTCATTGGAGGCTCCTAAATGCCAATTAAATTGACATTCTGCGAGTTACTTGAACTTGCCTTCTTTGGGCAATTTGCCTCCTTATGATTGCCCGGTCCACACCAACAACACATCAATGTGTTATTATTTTCGGAGTCATCTTTGACTCACTGGTTTTGACAATCACATGCGAAGTGCCCCCACTCGTGGCATCTTTGACGCTGGATGATGGGTTTGCGATTTGCATCATATTGCAATCGACTTTGTCCTCCTTGCTATTGATTGCCTTGTTGCGGTTGTCTTCCACCTTGTCGGCTATTTGTGTATCCGCCACTTGTCGTTGCTTGTTCATTTTTAGATGTACTAGTTTTTTTGTCCTTTGCTTCTTGTTGCACAAACAACATTTGGTGCCTCGAACTCCTTATATTAAATGGATAGTCTCCAATTGCATGTCCTTTCACTTTACAAATGTTGTAGTAGTCATTTTTCAGACAAGTAATATGTGTATGCCCCTTCGTCTTACAATCTGAATGCCAAATAAATTGTCTTTCTTCTTTTCTTCCTTTGCATCTTGAGCCATCCTTTCTAGGTCTTTTCTCAAGGCCTGGATTGCCAATGTTTAAATCATCATGGTCACTATCTGAATCAGATTCTTTGTAGTGACTCAACCCTATTGATGTTTGTCTAGCCTCACTTTCCAACATGATTGCTCTATTATACACCTCTTCGTAGGTAGTTGGTGGAACTACCTTCATCTTCTTGTATTTTGGCATCAATCCGTCAAGGAACCATTGTCTTTGCAGTTCATCTGCTAGTGCAACCTCCATCTTATCGATGAGTTCCTTCAATCTTCTGTTGTAGGATTTGACATCTGCCTTTTGTTTTGTGGTATAGATTTCTCTGATGATCTCAATATCATCTCAGACTCTTCTAAATTCTTTGATGAATGCTTTTGTCAATGCTTCCCATGTGGCAAAGGGTTGATCCTGCTCTTTCTTTACATGTCAGTCCATTGTGATTCCATGCAATATTGCCGGAAATAATCTCAACCACGATTGTTTATCCTCAACTCCACTTGCTTGCCATATGGTTACACATGTTTCAATATGGCGCCTTGGGTCTTCCTTCTTGTCACCTAGGAACGGTGGGCACTTATGCTTGCCTCCAGCTGTTGCAATGCTAGCGATATTTGCCATAGGTGGCTGCAGTTCTTCACATCGTTCTTCTTCTCTTGGCACTTCCTCACCTTGCGCGTTATCACCAGCAAACAATCTTTGACCAATATTAGCACCTGACGACCTCCTTTGCAAGTATACATACGTTGATTTTTGTCTACTTGCCCAAGCACTCTCCTGCGGTTGCCCTGCCACCTAACTCCTATCCTCACGTTGGTGTTTCAACTTGCACGAACGTTCTCCATGTAGCATGACAATGAGTTCCCCAACAGAGGTAAGTATGAAGGAGTTTCAAGGCCAAACAAGACTAGTCAATATGCTTGAACGACATCATTCTGACTAAATGACATAGCTAGCTTCAACTGAAACACAAAACTCTCTTGAATGGCAGGTTTCTAGCTGAACGACAAGTGACTGGAATGTCAACTAATTGAACGAAAAGGTCAAATCTGCTCGAACGGTCAGTTGCTAATCAGACAATTGACTGAAAGGTCAACCTTGACTTGAACGACAGTTGTGTTTAAATGACAGTCTGCACAATACTGCAAATTAATGATGGGCTGGCTGTACTGCATCTTACTTCCCAATGACAGCAACCAACCTGCAACAACTCAGAACACAACTTGCACACACAAGATTGACAATGCAACAATACCACACAAGATTGCACACAAATGGATTGGAACAAGATTGTAATTGCATTAACAATGTGCCCAAACGAACATTACAGTGACAAGGCCTGCAATGTCACGACAGAACCTCTGTAACTTATTTATACCTCTCAATATATGCTTGCAACAACCTGCACTCTCTCCTGTATGCTCTCCTCTATGCATACATTCATAATAAATTGAAAAGGGGGGGTGTTCCCTATAAAGACTTTGGCAGATGGTTAACAACCACTGTTGACTGTATCCCTCATTTTCTAACAAAATTCCCCTTATGGATGTACATTTACTATCCTTACAAAACATTAGACAAATGCAAATATATAATCAATTTACATTTATTTGCATTTTTTTTTTTATTATACTAGAGGAATCGGTAACACGTTACAATTTTCTATGCCTCTTCGTGGGTTCGAATCTCGCTCCTTGTCGCCACTATAACCTCCAGTTGCATCGGGTAAACCTTTTACGTAGCCAGCTACGCTGATGCAACACGCCCACCGGTACTACGGGGCCTAAGGGATTGGAACCTTGGTCTCCGCGCTCCTACAGAACCCTTTAAACCGTTGAACCAAGCCCTCAGACCCATATTTACTTGCATTTACATCGCATTTGACTTTCATTTCGTTTACATTTCATTACAAAATTCATATCCACTAAATTCAAAATCTTAGTGCGTATTTTGCACCCAAAACTCTACTAAATACTATTTTTTCTATATTGCTGTACTGCCGCCTACATTTGCCCTCCCTTTTTGATTGGTTGGCGTCCTCGCCGACTTCTGCTGTGGTGCTAACTTCTCTTGGGGATTGGGTTTTTGGAAAGTATGAGCAGGTACTCCTCCCAATTTGGCAATCTGCAACCTTAATGCTGCTCTCTCATCCTTGAGTTTCTGTGCATAATTGCAGTATTGGGCATACTCCAGCCCATAATGAT
Source organism: Wollemia nobilis (assembly GCA_028583015.1). Lineage (NCBI taxonomy): Eukaryota > Viridiplantae > Streptophyta > Pinopsida > Araucariales > Araucariaceae > Wollemia > Wollemia nobilis. The sequence continues at coordinate 21,164,802 of JAQPPZ010003356.1, forward strand.
TGGCCTTCTTTTCCATCTCTGTTAATTTCTCAAGGAGCTCTTTCTCCCTTTATGAAGAAGTATTTATCTTTTGTTTTAATAGAGCCTTAGTCTTGGCTAAAATAGTTAATTGCTCATCTCGTTCTGCAATCAACTGGCTTTTATGCTCTAGCTCTTTGTCCTTAGCTTCACATAACTGTTCTCAAATTGCCAATTCAGATTTCAATCCTGCAATTAACTCATCTTGTTGCTGCATCTTCTCCTCAAACTCTTGTTGTACTGCAGTCAGCTGTGCATCAGCATCTTCTTTGGCTTTCGTTTTCTCCTCTACTTCTTTTCCTAATGCAGTTGTCGCCTCAAGACTGCTGCTGCTTTACCCCTTGACTTCTGTGTTTTAGCAGTTTAGCAACTTCTTCAGGATTAATAGTGGTGACAATACTGATTAATTCATTCCACTGCACTTCATCCATTTCTTTTCGGACCTCTTTTCTAATAGGCAGACCGTGGTTCGACAGTCCAAAAGTTTTCTGAACATTGTTTGTCGAGAATACCACTCTTACTTCTCTATCACCAATCCATACTATGCTGGTATTCTGCTGTGAATCATATGTCTCTAGCATCTGCAATAAGTAATCCTTGAAGAACTCCTTATTTAAGAGTGGAACTTGTAGTATGCAGGTAACTCCTGCCCTCATTAATGCTGCTCTTAATGGATGGTTGGGTGCACTCTCTTGCCACCATTTCCTGCAAAATTCTCTTGCTGGTTGAGCAAACTTTATTTTTTGCAAGGGTATCCTTCGTTCCTTCTTCATACTTTCCTCTCTCCTTAGAAGCGAATTTTGTTGTCTTGGCTCTAGTGAGTGTTGGGAATGTCGTCTACTTTGTTCTATAGTTGGACCGCGTTCCTTTTCTCATCCTTGAGTATGCTTTGTGGGTCCTCTCCTGCTTATTCATGCTTCTCTTTCTCTTGCACAATATTCTCTGTGTTGTAATGATCGAGTTGAATATTTGCTCCTTTTGACTTCTATCCTTGCAAAACGTTCCCGAATACCTAGTCTTTTGCTCATACTTCTGTAGCCGTTCCTATTTTCTTCAACCCTTCGCCGTACATCTCCTAAGTTGTGATTTGTACGACAATCTTCCTCAGACTGAACGATGGTCTCTTTGGCTTGCATGACAACTATCTTGGTTTGAATGGCCACTTGTATTATGACTTTCTAGTTGAAGGTTTTCTTATTGTTTGTACGATGACTTTCCAGTTGCAAGTTTTCTTGCTATTTGTACGACGACTTCCCACGCTGTAGTCGTGCACTCTTCTGCATGATAGCTCACTTGCATGACAACTTCCACTTGTGCATCCTACGTCACTTTCGTCCATACCTTCAACAGTTTTGCACTTGCAATCTTTGCAACTTTTTCTGATTTGTACAGTCCTTCTATACAAACCCTTTTGCTACCTTTCTTGTGCAATTTGCCTTTGTCATCGCCGTCAATCTCTACCTTCTTCCTTTTTACCTAAATTTCCCATAGAGTTTGTTTTGCTCCTTTACTCATTTTGTACGATTGTATGACTCTTCGTATGCCTACAAATCTCTTCAGGGCATGCTTCTTCGACAGTCTATCAATAATTTATTCTTCTCTTAGGGCACATCCTGATATCCTTTTTTATCTGCAAGTTTCCCTCTCTTTGCCCTTCTTTCAATGATGTTCTCCTTTTTGTTGGCTTGTCGCAGCTGCTCCAAGGCATCTTTTGCCTACTCCATGCAATGATGGATAGCGTTGTCTCATTGCTTCTATTTATAATTTCGTTTGGGAGGGAAAACGGTTGTAACTACTTTTTGAATTGCCACGTCACCTTTCCTACATGGCGCATGTTTCATTTATTAGTTTTTACTTTACCTCTTTTTAAAAAAAATAATTATAATATTTACAACTTTTGCTTTATGCTATCAATTGACGGTGCCGTATGATCCATATGACAGGGCAGGCTTGTACTTCAAATATGTCTGCAGTCGATGAATCATTGGGGTCTTCCTCTCGATGAGCCTCCTCTATCGTACGGTTATTTTTACTTGTACGACCAACATCATTTGTACGGAACCTTGCCATACAACCCTCCTGACCATCGCCTATACGCTACCCTGTCGTATAGTCCTCTTGAATGTCATTTGTACGACGACTTGCCATACAATCCTCTTGAGCATTATCTGTATGGCGCCTTGTCGTACAACCTTCTTGAGCATCATTTGTACAACACTCCTCTGAATGGCCTTCCTCTATATAGCTTAATGTTGGACGACTTCGTGTTAGGCTCATTTTTGGGCCTATATGATGACCTTGTCTTCTCAAGTCTTCTCTATTTTGCTGTACTCTTTCTTGCCTTATGCGATTCCATTCTTTCGCATTTTGATTTCGTTGTTGCCATCTTCTTCGTGATGGTTCTCTCATTACTACTTCCATTGGGCGAACCTCCATAGTGTGGGATTGCCTATTCCCATCCTTTGGCTGTTCGAAGTTCGTCCAACTCCTTAGCCATCTATAATGGCGTCTTTGGTTTCAACATGAACCCCAAGACAGTCTTGACGGGCCAGCCTCGTGATTACGCGAAAATTGGTTGTTTTGTGCACGATCAACGAATGGTCCTTGTGGCCCACCTTGTCAACCCTGTGGCCTAGGGGTAGCAGGAGGGAAATTTCTTCCCCTCGAGCCACTAGGAGGAAGGCCAACCAAACTCCTCCCTTGGTTGGGTAACCTTGGACCACCAGAAAGACTTGCCTAACTTACCTCCTTGTAGTACTACACTTGTGTAATAACCCTCCCTATCTAGTTCTCTAGAGGTTTGCCAATTCTTAACCTTTTTCGTGAGTTTTTGATATACAAAATCACAAACACAGAGCAATCCAGAATTCTCGAAAATATTGCTTTATTCTTATATTAAAACTAGGGCACAAATTACAATGCAAATACCTCAAATGCTGATGAAACCCTAGCTGCTCCGTACTCTATAAATGATGATGAAGGCTCAACCCTTCTGATTTGAATACTGTGTGGTGTCCCGCTCCAAATATTCCCTGTATAATCTCTCAATGACCCTGTGTGGTAACCCAACTCCGAAAGTCTTTAAAACTGAAGTCCAACCGCAATCCCTGTGTGGAAATGCCTAGATTGACTTGAGGGTAATCTTGCAACCCCGAAGCCAATGTCCCCGTAAGAGGTTGTCGTCTCTCACAAGCTCCGGAATCTCTCGTAAATGGCTCGCGCGAGAGTCCTCCAAAAAACCAGAGAGAAAAATAATAATCTCGCATATCTCCAAATGAACTCAAATCCTCCTTTTATCTCCTCCATAGGTCGACTTAGGGTTAGGTCACTTTTAGGGTGGGCAAATATAATTTTATCAATTTTTAATTCCACCTAATTTCTCCTTAATTTATTCACCCCCTTATGCCTAGGCTTAACGACTTTTTAAGTCGTCACTTAAAATGGCCCCTTTTAAGTATAAAATGATTTTATAATAAAATAAAGTCACCGACTTTACAAAATTAAATTAAATAATCACTTTATTAATTTTATCTTCGACCATTAAAATTTCCAACCTCTGCCCATCCGAATTGAAATCCGCGAATGGTTTTGGACACCCATTTCACTGAAGAATATCACTGCACTGTTTGTTGTCCACTGAAACCCTAAAAACGGACATGGCTAAAAATAGTAACTTTGATCAAACAAATCTCCGAATGAGCCCAAACGACCATCAATCAATAGCTCTCTGGGTACTGACAAAGATTTTGATATCTCCAATGGCTCCCCTCCATCCGACTTAGCCTACGGGAGCTCGTGTATAGGCTAATCTGCTCTGCACCTGACTGCATAGGAAAGAGGACATTACAGTCCGCCCTTCCCAAAGATTGCTTGTCCTCAAGCAATACGTATACATACTCCAGTCAGATGCTACATCCCGGCTGAGATCACATCAAATCCCCTGGATCCCATAACAACCTCAAAAAGGAACCGCCATGCTGACGCTGCGCCACTCTGGTCATCACTACCCCTCTGACATGGTTAAGTGGTAGAAGTCTCAACTGCAATAGCATGATGAAATCTCTCTCCAGTCTGGCACTGACATGTCTGTCTGAGCTGAGATGTAATATCATGTACCACAACATACCGAAGGAAACAACGTCATAGATTACTGCAAACACAATGCTGGAAGTGCCTCCATAGTCATCACCTAACCAACTCAACTCGGCGTTCACACTCCTGGAATCTCCCAGATAATTCCATGTAGCCCAATCTACTTAGTCAATGTAATATCCTCTGGAAATATGATGTCCCTCATCATACTCAACCAAGTAGGGTGTAAATGTATCTGTATAATTCCTGAAAGATCAACCACACTCCACTCTGGCAACTCAATAGGAAGCTCAGCCTCACCATCAAAACTGGTATGCCCATTATGACTGCACCCTGTGCCAAGTAACATCTCATGCATAGGTGACTCAACCAGGCCTATCTCTGCACTTTCACGGATTAAACTGACCCCTTGAGAGGGCACTGTGTTCAAATAAGAAGTAAGATACTCCATGTAATGCCAACCAAATTGCTGACCAATCTCCATCAAGTAAATGTTATGGCTGCCCAAAAAGCGAACAGCGCCATATCTCTCATACCCATGATCAACTATCACCCATATAAAGCTCCTACCATCTCCCTCGATGCTCATCAATGCAAGCATACGATCCTGGGTAAGAGAACTCAATCCCCGATCATCATGATTAGGCTGGAAAATGCTCATGAAGACTCATGTCGAAATAGACACCCTGTCTCAAACAATGTATCCTCATGATCTATCAGAGGAAAAGAATCAACACTCTTCATCTCAAAAAGAGGATTATCAAAAGATGTATCATGATCCATCTCATACAGCGGATTGTCAATCCATGAGAAATTATTATCACTCTCGTGCTTATCACAGCCAATCCACTGATCCGAAATTGTGTAATCTAATCTCATGGGACAATGTGTTAACTTATAGTCCTCTTGAATGCAATCTAGTTCGACAACAATCCACCCAATCTCCCTGGCTCTCTCCTGATTCAGTTGTTCAGTGGATTCTAAAACAAAATTGAGTTTCAACTCTGTCTCATGCAATGAAAGACGAATCTCCGACAAAGAGCTTCTAGTCTGCTCAAGCTCTTCAGTTAGCTGACCTACTTCTTCTTTGCTCCTGTATGCACTAGGGGTCTCTTCAACAAGCTTGGCATAGTGATCTCTGTCTGCAAGAGTGCTCATGAAGTCTGACTTCATAGTTTCTAAGGCTGCCTTCAAATTTTGTAAATCAGCACTAGACTCATCATGCATTGAATTTTCATGGCTGTCCTGGTGAGATGAAATATCATCATAAGCTGATTTAAAATCAGCAACAACCTTAGCTGTGTTATGATCTGAAAAATCATGTTTGTCTTCTTTTTCCTTCAATGTAATAAGAGTCTTTTCTGCAAGCTTGATGGAATGATCTCTGTCTGTAAGTAACTCCAAGAAACCTGATTTCAAATTTTCTAAAGCTTCTATGACTGTCTGCAACTCAACAATGGAGGTTACTCCTTCAACACCCTTCTGTCTCTTTTCAATTTGAGCCTTCCAACAAAGTTTTTCAATGACCTTGTAGGTGTTATCAAAATGTGTAAAGGCAGCAACAATCTTATCTTCACTAAGCATTTGATAAAAATCAGCTTCATGTAATAAATTTTCTAATTTGCCTTGTAAATCTTGACTCATAAAATCAGCTTCTTCTATGTTATCCACTTTGCATATTTCATGTTTTGAAGTTTGGGCAGCAACTATTTCAAAAGGAAATTCATCTCCACTTCCCAAAACTAAAATAGTCTCAGGTTCATTTTCTAGGCCAGCACTCTGCTCAAGAGGAAAAACATCATCAATTGCAGCTTCATCTTTTAAATCTGTAATAGTCTCCATCACATTGGAAAAATCTCCTTCCAAAAACCTATTGATTTTGTCTACTTCAGATTTCAGCTGAGACTCATCCTCAACAATATTGATTCTTTCATCAAATTTGGGGTTTATAGAAACTTCATCATGAAAAACATCAACATGCATTAATGAACCGATGCTAGGAGATTCATCATACCTCATATCAAAAATCTCACAATCCTCACTGCATTGTTCTGAATGCATTTCCAAAGCTGTTGTTCTGTATTTTTCATCATCACTAAAATCATCCTGGTTCCCTGTTATGCATGATTCCTGCAAAAAGGCATTTTTTCCAAACTCAAGGGTCTCAACTTCACTACTGTCCTCAACTTGATTTGGCTGCAACAAGTCACAGTGTTTGTTGTTTCCACAGATGTGACCAAGAGTCCAAGCCTCTTGACATGTGAAACAACGTTGCTCTCTCCTCAGCTGATTCTTGCCGATACGCGGAAGACCTGCAACCTGTGAACCATAAGAATCAACTTTCTTTTCTGTCAACTGCTTTTTCAACCTTTCTGGGGCAGCAAGCTCATTTGTTCCAGATTTTACTTCAGTTGATGAGTGTGGTCTCAACCACTCAGGATGCTCTAACAAAGTTGTTAGATTTTTTTGGTATGCCATAAAATTTTGCTTAAATTCATTCGAGATTTTTCAATTTTCACACTAACTCATCATCAAGTGACCTCACGAGTACCTTAAGAAGGAAAGTAGGAAACTGCCTGTACATACCTGAACGCGGGCAATATGTTATTTTACTGTTCATCTCTGCACTCTGAATTGATCACAAGCCTTAACTGTAATATCCCCTACTGGATTTAACCCAACACATGCAATCTCGCACTCAGATTCAATTTTTCAAACAGTTTGCTGCTGATGGTGATCTGTAAAATCTGTTCTATTGTTTCCAGAAATTCTGATCTCTTATAGAGATTTTTCCCAAATACTTCCCTTACTATTCAAGGTTTTATTATATTGCAGCAGTAAGGTTCGGATATTTGCTTAAGCATTTGACTATCAGCTCATATAATTATTTATTTCATACATAATACCAGAACAGCAGACATTTTTATCAAATAATGAAATTTATATGCAAATATACAAGGAGGCAAAGTCTAAATTATATTGCAGCGGTAACAATGCTGACCTGTGATTTGAGGGTGTTGAATGATACATCTAATTTCATAGATCCGTAGCTTCAATCCTGAGATTACATAACTCTATCAATCGCTGGAAATGGATGCTCAGGGAACTTATATGATAAATATTCCCAATTTATCCCGTGACAATCTATATTTATTACATGCAGCTGTATGAATGAAAATTGCGATGCCGTTATGTTTCCTTCAAGCTGGCGTTGCTCTGTTTTGTAAACAATCCACAAAATCCCTCTCTTCGTCATCAATTAATAATCCTTAATATCCATGTCGTTGAATGATCTTCTGCCAGAAAAATAACATTTGCGGCTCCTGAATGTTCTAATGAAATATACGATGCCAAGGACAAATGTTATTATGTGAAATCCAAAATCCAACTTTAAACTTGCATAATCTCACTGCTGCATGACCATTTCAAAGGGAGACATGACACCTAAAAAATAATCATCGGCTCTTTGTAAAAAATCCAACTTTGACGGCAGCAAAGGAAAACTCACACGGACTCCCAATAATAATAATGCCAGCAAATAGCCCTTAAATCAAACTGCACAACACTCTGAATATATATTTTGCAAATTTAATCGATGTCTCTAAAAAAAATTCTTGAAATTATCTACGCTATAAAAACTCTAAAATTTCTCCAAATGTTGCTTGTGAACACAAATCCTCTAATTTCTGCAACTTTCACAATCTTGATAAACCAGAAATTTGTCTTCGAACTACCCAACAGGTTGGCAGAAAAAACCATCTCTGATACCACTGTAATAACCCTCCCTATCTAGTTCTCTAGGGGTTTGCCAATTCTTAACCTTTTTCGTGAATTTTTGATATATAAAATCACAAACACAAAGCAATCTAGAATTCTCGAAAATATTGCTTTATTCTTATATTAAAACTAGGGCACAAATTACAATGCAAATACCTCAAATGCTGATGAAACCCTAGCTGCTCCGTACTCTATAAATGATGATGAAGGCTCAACCCTTCTGATGTGAATATTGTGTGGTGTCCCAGCTCCAAATATTCCTTGTATAATCTCCGAATGACCCCGTGTGGTAACCCAACTCAGAAGTCTTTAAAACTGAAGTCCAACTGTAATCCCTGTGTGGAAATGCCTAGATTGACCTGAGGGTAATCTTGCAACCCCGAAGCCAATGTCCCTGTAAGAGGTTGTCGTCTCTCACAAGCTCCAGAATCTCTGTAAATGGCTCGGCCAGAGAGTCCTCCAAAAAACCGAGAGAGAAAAATAATAATCTTCGCATATCTACAAATGAACTCAAATCCTCCTTTTATCTCCTCCATAGGTCGACTTAGGGTTAGGTCACTTTTAGGGTGGGCAAATATAATTTTATCAATTTTTAATTCCACATTATTTCTCCTTAATTTATTCACCCCCTTATGCCTAGGCTTAACGACTTTTTAAGTCGTCACTTAAAATGGCCCCTTTTAAGTATAAAATGATTTTATAATAAAATAAAATCAACGACTTTACAAAATTAAATTAAATAATCACTTTATTAATTTTATCTTCGACCATTAAAATTTCCAACCTCTGCCCATCCGAATTGAAATCCGCGAATGGTTTTGGACACCCATTTCATTGAAGAATATCATTGCACTATCTGTTGTCCACTGAAACCCTAAAAACGGACATGGCTAAAAATAGTAACTTTGATCAAACAAATCTCCGAATGAGCCCAAACGACCATCAATCAATAGCTCTCTGGGTACTGACAAATATTTTGATATCTCCAATGGCTCCCCTCCATTCGACTTAGCCTACGGGAGCTCGTGTATAGGCTAATCTGCTCTGCACCTGATTGCGTAGAAAAGGGGACATTACAACTTGGGGTTCCTAGTAATCCTTGTGAACTACTAGGCTCACTTTTTTCTTCATTAACAATTACCAATGTATCTTCTAGCCTTCTCGTGGTTTGTTTCCTTCCTCGGAGACTTCTTGGACGCCTCTTCTCTCCTCTACTTGAGGGATTGGTCGAACTCTAGTCGAGTTCCTCATACATCTCCTTGCAACGGTGGGCTGGATTTGCTACTATTGTTTATATTAACTGCATACGAGCTTGACGAGGAACTGCTTGCATTTATGTAGAATAAACTACTACTTATCTATCGTCTTCCTTCCTCTTCTTGAGACAGATGTACTTCATAGATATCTCTTCACAATGCATATGGTTCTTGCTATCTTGTCAACCTTTTTTGTTCAATCTCGTTTAGCTCATCTTGTCTTTGAGCTTCTCTTTCATTGAGCCTTTGCATCGTTTCATCTAGCTCTTGAACAATTCGATCCTTCTTTCTTGCATTATATCTATGTAGAGTTTCATACTCTTCTTGGAACCTCTGTGTCTCCCTACGTATCATTTGTTGCAAGATTTCAAATTTTGTTATCTGTCTTGCTTCTTCTTGTTCGCTTTCCTCACTCTAAGGTTCATCATCAGAATCTTGTGTTGTTTTAGGTTTTGGATCAGTTCTTTCCCTTGCTTCAATCTCCATCCTTGGCAAATCCTCATCTGTCAGTGATCAGTGTCTTCTTTCTTCTTCCGTGTTTGGGAATCTTACATGAACCTACATCCTTCTTTGTTCAATTGGTTTTAGTTCCAACTCTCGTTGTTTGATCACAGGTTATTCACCTCTGTCATTCCCAAATAGCCGTCTTAATCGAAGATTGTTTTCTTCTGTGCCAAGTTCTCGATTGATTTGACTAGGTTCCCCTCTCTTACGGATTACTCTTTGCTGTCTTTCTTCTCATCTCCATACCTCATTGGCATGGATGAATAAACATTGTATCTTTGCCTTATAAGGTTTCAGTCTTGATCCATTAACTATATGGGGAATTATTGTCCCGTTTAGTTTTGCAATTTCATTGTGCCATTCTCGATCATCTCAATCACTTGGAAGAGCCCAAGCGATAAAGTTTTCAGCTTTTCGAGCTTGATTTCTCTTTTGCCATTGTACTTTAAGATCAAGTCACATGGTTTTAATTCCATCTTATGCAGGTGCTTGTCATGCCACAACTTTCTCTGTTGTTGGGCAACATTGTGCCATCACCTGCTTTTCGTCTAGTTGAATTATTGTCGCTAGCTTTTCCTCAAGGCTTTCTTAGTCACCTAGACGATTTTGCATCGCCACTCGTAGACTTGGTACCAGAAATTCGATCAACACTATTGCTTCTTGCCCATACATCATTTGAAGTTTGTTGTTGGCTTAAAGGTAAATATGCCCACAAAATTGCTTGGCAATCTTTCTTCCCAAACTACACCTTCCACTCCACAAGTTTTATACATGATCGAAACCAAGATTTTATTTGTTGCCTTCCCCTGCCCATTTGCTTCAGGGTAAGACGGACTAAGCAACGAGTGTAAATTCTTGAATTCTATAGTCAACTTCTAGATAACTTTATTAACAAAATGACCTCCTATGTCACTTGTTCCAAATCTTGTGATCATTTGCCCATACAAGAATTAGGCTATACTCTTTGTAGAGTTATTTGGTAGGGCTTTTGCCTCTACCTATTTTGTCAGGTACTTTGTTGCTAGTACTATGTACCGACACTTCCTCCTTTGACTTGTTCACAAAGATCGCACAAAGTCCAAACCCTCTCAAACAATTATTGTGGTTGTGATGGATGTAATGGCATGAAGTCTCTTTTTAACAACTTCCTAGCTTGTTGACACGTATCACATGCCTGGACAAACTCCTTTGTGTCGTGATAGATTATGGGCCACCATAGCTCTGCCGGAAGCAGCTTCCTTGTGGTTGTGTCTAGTCCCATATGCCCTCCTGCCAACCCTTCATGAGATTCCTATAGCGTCGCCTTGACTACTTCCATTTCACATCTTCTCAAATTTCCATCAGGTCCCATCTTATACAACAATCCCGCTGTCAATTGTAAAGGTGCTGACTTGATGATGATTTTTCTTCTTTCAACTGTTGATATCTCCCTCGAAAGTTATCCCGTTGACAAGTATTCCCCAATTATCTTGTACCATGACAATATGAAGCTAATTGCAAACAATTGAGCATTAGGAAACTCATCTAATACTCCTCCCCCTGCAGGTTCTCCTGAGTGAATCCTTGACAATTGATCTGCTATCACATGTTTCTTTCCAGGCTTGGCCACTACTCAAAATACAAATTTTTGCAGCGTAACGAGCCACTTGCTAACTGGTCCATGAATAGTCGGTTTATTTATTAGGTACAAGTTACAATAATACCTAATGATCCACATAAAAAGCAAAAGGGTTGGCTAGCAAACGATGTCTAAATTTATGAACTGCATAAACCATCGCTAGTGCTTCTCATTCTGTCGTGCTATAGTTCTTCTTAGTTCTTGATAGCAAGCGACTAGCAAAATAAATAGGCTGATCGAGCCTAAATTGCCCCTCCTACGCCAACGCACATCCAATTGCAAAATTGGATGCATCTACGTGGACACGAAATTCTTTATCCCAATCTAGGAATACCAAAATGAAGGTACATACCAATTTTGCCTTCAACTCCTTAAGGGCCTTTTGATGTTCCTTTGTCCATTGAAAACGAACATTCTTTTGTGTTAGCGCATACACTGGGCAAAATTCTTGATAAACCTTTTGTATTATCCTATTGATCCCAGAAAGGTTTTCAACGAACTCACGCATGTGGTTCCTCCATATTCATCAGAACACAAATTTTATCAGGATTTATGTCCCAGCAATTTGCCATATGGCACCAACAACTTACATTTTCCTGGGTTTAATTCCAAGCGAGCATTCCTGCATAGCCTTGTGCATTCTTCCGACGCCTTTAGATGCTCGTCCTTCCTTCCATAAAATGACCAGTTGTCCAAAAGGACTTTGAATTTCCTCTTGACATTTGCTCTACTATGTAGAGAATGATTCTCTAAAATGTGGTTGGGGCATTACACAACCCAAATGGCATTCTATTATATGTGTAAATGCCATTTTCTACAACGAACATTGTCTTTAATTTATCTTCTTCGACAATGCTCATTTGATTTTAGCCAGAAAACCCATCCAAGAATGAGTAAATCTCATGTCTAGCCACTTCCTCCAGGATTGAGTTTGTGAAGGGTATTGGAAAGGGATCCTTAATTGTTACAGCATTTAGATTTTAAAAGTTTACACAGATGTGGATCCTATATGCTTCTTTCTTTAAACTAATTATGATTGGCGACACCCACTCGCTCACCTTAACCTTCAAGATTATGCCGACATCCAACATCTTTTGAATTTCTGCATTAACTAAGGCTGCATACTTAGGATTCATTCGGTATGGCCTTCTTCTCACTAGTAATGCACTTGACATCAATTGGATCCAATGCACACATAATTCTGAGGGGCTATCCCTTTCAAATCTTTATAAGTCTATGCGAAGAGCTCCTTATACTGCAAGAAAATATTGAAAGTTGTTGCTTTCAACACTAAGTCCTACTTGTCTCCACAGTGGATTATCTTTCCTTCACCTTCATTGCCTAAATTTACTTCGACCATCCTTGGTCCTTCATACTTGATACTTTCAGGTTCGCTCACTACTTTAACCACATCTATTGGGTGTGCTGGCTTTTGGTCGATAACAACATCACTGATAGTATATTCCACAAAGTTTTTCAGAAATACCTATTTCTCTTTTTCTTTTGGTGTGGATTTCTTTTACTACTTTCGCTGATTTTTCCTTGTTCACCATGGTTTTCTTCATTCTCCTTTGCTAGTATGCAGAGGCAGGTTGGCGGAAATATTTCGTACACCATCTACGAATGGAGAAGTCCACTTTTTGATTGATCCTCATCTTCAGTACATTTATCCAAATACAACATAACTTCCTCATTCGGTTCATATCTACCATCTTCATCAAAAGAACTACTTGACTTGTCAGATGTTGCCAAGTCTTCACTTACAGTCTTATTTTTCAAATTAATCATTTTCTTGTGCTACCTTTCGTTGAATGTAAGTCGATCCTTTTCCTAGTTGTGATTAACCTTTGCTATTTGCAGCTATCCTCTTCCTAGCAATGCATCATATGCTGGTTTTTGCATGGTTATCACAACAAAATCCATGATGAACTCTTGATCAACAATTTTTACTTTTTAAGTCTTTAAGAGTCTTTTCATTTCATTTTTGTACTGGTTCACACCGTACAACTTAAAATTGGGAGACCATAAGAATGGTGCTCCAATTTCCTTCCATGTCTTTTAAGGCAAGACATTAACACGTGATCCTCCATCGACAATCACTTGCGTCAACTTGTGGTCTAACAATTCAATATGGATTAATGCTGGCTTTTTGCCAATATCAATCATCAATACTAAGGGTCAATAAATTGATCCCTTTTCTTCTAAAATTCTTCTAGCTAGCTGTGTATCTCCATCACTTTTCTTGGCTGCATAACTTCTCCTACCATTGCATATAGCTCTGGTATAGCGCTAAGTAAACTTGCAAGCTTGACTTCTACTATTGTATTAAGTACTTGCAATGCCAACTCTTGCATTGACGATTTTTCTTCTAAAGCAAATGGCTTTTTCAATTTCTTTTCTTCAAAAAGTTGGTTTTGCTTGGCGTTTCTCATTTCTTCCTCAATCACATCATGTGCTTCCTGCCATCTCTCCTTTTCTAAGGTAGGGTTGGGGTACTGATCTACTTTCTTTGCTTGCCCCCTTGTAACTACAAGCACATTATCCTCTTTTTATTGCTGGTTTGTTGGAGGCTCTTCAATGTCAAGAAAATTGACATTTTGTGAGTTACTTGTACTTTCTTTCTTCGAGCAATTCGCTTCCTTATGATTGGCCGGTGTGCACCACCTACACATGTGCATCACATTATTTACAACTACACCTGCTTAAAAGTTTTGGGCAATTTTTCACAAAATGTCCCCATTCTTTTCAATTCCGACATTGAATAATGGGACTTCCGTCCGAATCGTATTGTAATTGACTTTGACCACCTTGTCAATTACCTTGTTGGTATTGTCGTCCTCCACGACGATTATTTCTATAACCATCATTGCTTGTGCCTTGTCCATTCCTTGAGGTATTGGCCTTTTCTTCTTCTTCTCCTTGCATCATCATTGTCTAATGCCTTGTACCTCTCATATTGAATGAACATTATCCAATAGCATGCCACAATACATCACATATATTGCAATATATGTCTCCGAACAATTGACGTTAGTGTGGTTTACAATCTGAGCACCACGCCTTTCTTTTCTTTCCGTTTTTCACCTTTCATCTTGTTAATCATTCTTTCAAAATCCTCCTTCGTTGATTGAATGGCTATATGCAATTCTTCCTTGTCACTGTTAGAATCCTTCTTCTGAAGTGACCTAAACTGGCTGCAGTTTGTTTTGCTTCACTCTCAAAGTTTCTTGTCCTCTCATAGGCTTCCTCATATGTAGACCATGGTATGATATTCATCTTCTTCTTATATCTTGGTAATAGTCCGTCAATAAACCATCGTTTTACCATGTCGTTTGCTGATTGCAACTCCATCTTATCAGTGAGTTGCTTTAATTGTCGACTATAGGTTTTTATTTCTTCATATTTTTTCTGTTTAGTGGAGTAGATCTCCGTTATGATTTTGGTATCATCCCTTAATGGTCTGAATTCTTTCTTGAATTCGTCCACTAAACTTTCCCATGTGGTGAAAGGTTGTGTAGCTTCTCGCTATAGATGCCAATCGATTGCGATCCCTTGCAATGTCACTGGAAATAATTGTGTCCATGCATTAGGGTCTCTTACTCCATTATCTCTCTTTATTGTTGTTCACATTCCTATATGTCATGCAGGATCTTCCTTCCCTTCTCCTGTGAAAGGTGGGCATTTTTGTTTTCTTGCCTGATTCGTAATATTAGTCAGTGGCGAGCAGGTTTCTTCTCTTGATTTGTCTCCATTCAATGATTTCTCAGACAACAATTCAACCCAATGTGCTTCCGTCCTAGCAATTCTTCTCTTGGTGCCTTTGTTCTTGGCACTTCATCAATGCTTGGTGCTTCTTGACCTCGTTGCTTCCAAATAGCCTTCGTCCAAACTTCGGTGCACCTTCACTTTGTAAACTTCGAGAATATGAGTGGTGTGGATCTAGCCTACTTGCCCAAACACTTACATGCGGTTGCTTAGGTACCTGACTCTCGACCTTTGTACCTCTTGGCAAACTCCTCCCCTGCTTGCTCTGTTGTTACTATCCACCATTCCTCTCCATGTGCATGCTCCACGCTGGCGTCTTGCCTTATGCGAACGTATTCTTCGACTATTTGATGTAAATCACCTTGCACCTTGTCCTCCGTAGTTAAAAATAGGGTCTGCCACCTTTTGTTTTCTTTGCTTGTACTATCCTCTTTAGGATTCTAAACTTGTTCAACTATGGGTTCTTCAGTGTCATGAGATTGCAATACTTGGTGATAGTTTGCTCTCGTTTCGGAGCAATCCCCATGCTTCTTCTCATAGGCACTTGAATACCTCCATGACTTCGTCTTCCACATCCTGGCGATAGTGAATTTGTCATTCACCTCCTTTCCTTTCATGCTAATCCTTCATCAACTCAACCACTTCGATTCAACAACGACAATGGCGCCAAATGTAGCACAACGATGAGTTCCCCAATAACAGAGGTAAGTATGATAGAGTTTCAAGGCCAAACAATATTGCAATCAATATGCTTGAACGACATCATTCTAACTGAATGTCATAACTAGCTTCAAATGAATGACAACAGGCATATGAATGGCAAAACTCTCTTGAATGGTAGGTTTCCATCTGAACTACAAGTGACTTGAACGTCAACAAACTGAATGACAAGGTCAAATCCGCTTGAATTGTCAGTTGCTAATCAGATAACTGACTGAATGGTCAACCTTGACTTGAACAAATGTCTCCACAATATTGCAAATGAACGATGGGCTGGTTGTATGGCATCTTCCTTTCTTCCCAATGGCAGCAACCAACCTGCAACAACTTAGAACAACTTGCACACAAATGGATTGGAACAATATTGTAATTGCATTAACAATGTGTCTGAATGACCATTATAGTGACAAGATCTGCAATGTTACAACAAAACCTCTGTAACTTATTTACCCCTCTGACTGTATGCTTACAACAACTTGCACTCTCTCCTGTACGCTTTCCTCTATGCATACGTTCATAACGAATTGAAAGGGAGGGGGTGGGGGTTCCTTATAAAGACTAGGGCAAACAATTAATAGCAACTGTCGTCTATAACCGTCGTTTTCTAAGTGAAGTCCCCTTATGGACGTATATTTACTATCCTAACAGAATATTAGACAAATGAAAATATTTAATCAATTTGCATTTACATCGCATTTGATTTTCATTTCATTTACATTTCATTACAAAATTCATATCCACTACATACAAAATTTTATTGCATATTTTGCACCCAAACTATACTAAATACTATTACTTTTTCTTCTTTTACTGTGCTGCCGAATTGCTGCCTACACTCCACGGTCTTTGCCTCGATTGCTTGTGTGTTACCTTGAACTTCGTCTGTTGTTAACATCAATGTTTGCCACCTCTCTTGTGATTCAATTGGATTATCCTCCTCCCGAGGACTCCACACGCATTTAACTACTGGTTCTTCAAGTACTGTTTCCTTGGATTGCAGTACTTGGTTGGCAATATTTTGCTCAACACATTGTTGTTGAGCAATCCTTGTACTCATAGGAATTTGACTTCCTCTACGACCTCATCTTCCACGTCCTCGTGGTAGTGAATCCGTCATTCACCTCCCCACACTTCATGTGTGCTAATTCTTCTTCAACTTAACGCAATTCCATTTCGATAATGGCAATGGTGCCAAATGTAGAACGGTGGCAAGTATTTCGATGATAGAGGAACAAGATGACAGATTCGAGGCCAAACAAGATTGTAGTCAATGTAGTTCTGCTCAACATCCTACACTTGAATGGCATAAATCTTCACTTGTATGACAAAGTGCTTGAACGACAACTCAACTTGCACTTGGTTGGTAGTGTCAGGTTCAATCTTCTTCTATGCTACTTGCATGGTAGATCCATTGGAATGGTCACAGGCAATCCACTAAAACGACACACTCAACTCCATTGGGACGACAACCTCAACATTTCCACTTGTACTACGTTCTAGACTACAACCCCCTGGTTCCACGCTTTGATTGCAACAACTGATACCTGCACATAGAACCCAACACACAACTACTAAGTACCAATGGCAATCATAGTGTACATAGATCATACATATCATGGATAGAGGATGAATAACTTGCATTACTCAATTGTACAGTATTATAGAGTCTCACATAACAATACAATGCACACAATCTCTCTCCTAGCACATGCTCTACATCTGCTCATACACACACATCTGCATACATGATCTACATTGTACTAAAAATGAAAGGGGGGTGTCTATTTATGCTTTGGTCCTGGCCGTGGCCAACAACAGCTTCTAGGACACCTCACCACCCAATCGTCTCCCCCTTCGGATGCTCACATGACACCCTTAATGCACGTTATAGTCTATTGCAATTTATCAAACTCATGATCAAATTGCATTACATTGACATACTTTCATTTCACATGCATTTGACCCGCATTTGAATTTACATTTCATTACAATTTATTTACACTTAGTGCACATTGCATGTACTATGTTCACTATTTCTTTTTTTGAGGTCTAGAACCAGTGCCTACAGTGCTAATGTAGAGACCTGCCCCTTTGGCATTGCAATGCCACTAGAAAAAAGTGGTGCTTGCACTGCTATTGAAGATGCTAAACTGCTTTGCCTCTGTGCTGAGCTTCATGCTTGTTTAAATTGAATAGGCTAGTCTTAAGCAGATTGAGTGGTGACAGTTGTGTTATCAGCACTGATCCCAAGCTTCCTTTTTGAGTGTCCTGCAAGCATCTAGGACTCAACCACTAATTGGAAAAAGCTAAGCACAACTGAAGGATGGTAACCATTTTGCTATAGAATAGCAGCGCCTTTCCTGTGATATGCTTGCTGCTTTTACTTGACTGCTTGATTTGTTGCTGCATAACATGTGCCATGGTACTTGGAGATTCTTCTTTCTTTTTTTTTTCCTTCGTCTAACAAAGGCTTAGTAGGGAACCTTAAGTGATACCAATGAGAAACTCCTCATTGTAGTTAACCTGACTGGATTTCTTTTCTGCATCCTCCTCACCCAACCACATACACATATTCCACCAAGCATCAATCTTCTTCTGGGTCTAGGAATTGTGTTTCTTCTGGACCTTCCCCTTGAGCTTATTAGAATATATATATATTTTTAAACGCCCTTGACCACCATGTTTGAATATACATATTTCATAGAAACCTTCCAAAACATGCATTCACCACAATCGTATGCCAAAAAGAAGAAAAAGCGATAAAAAAATGGCAATAGTAAATGACGGAAAATAAACTAAGGGAGACAACAAGAATTAGAAGGTGGGTGCTCTTGGGCATCCCAATATATCACATTTTATTCACACTTATAATACAAATGGATCCTCATTGAGTGGTATTTATCGTAACACCAAATCCCCAGTGAGAGGTTAACCTCAGGCCGACATTAACTTAACCTTGAGATTAACTTTACAATAAAAAAATAATAGATTACCCTTTAAGTGAGGTTATCCATAAAGGTGGATTAACCAATACCACTAAGGGTGAAATATGAAAGGGGCCCATAGGCTTACATGAACATGTCCATAGGCTTACATAAATGAGGAATGCCTGTAGGCTTACATAATCACATGCCCTTAGGCTACATCAATGGTGTTCATAAGCATCGCATACACATTTGGCCTTGGCCTACACAAGATCAGATTACACAAATTTCAACAATTCATGGATTGACTAGTCTCTATCTTTTTAGTCTATAGATGTATGATACTAGTGGTTTTTCCTTATTACCCCCTTATTATCAAGATTTAATCCTTTCTATTATCCCCAAGAGGGTACTTGCTCAAACAGTGCCTGCTGTATATCTTTTGCAGATGAACAATTACCATGCTTCCATAAAATGGTCCACGTGTCGTCATCTGATTGTTGTGCTCAGAAGTTTGTGAATAATTTTGCCTGCTCACCTACTGAGCACCTGTTGTTGATATTGGAATTAAAACATTTATCCGATGGCTGGCATCAAACCATGATGACTGCTTTACATTTGCTGCCCCACTAGAACATACCTAATAGATAGCACCACACCTTGTCTCCTCATTCAGGCTTTCCATTCTTACTCACATTATTTTTCCAGTAGCACAAACGAGTGCTAGCTGTTGATGCAGGCTCCCTTCACTCTTGATTGAAGGGTTAGAACAGCACTGGGGCTGACAGACCCATTGGAAGGACTTCACCAGTGTGGTCCCCATTATGCAACTCAACAGTATTCGATTGGGGCGCTCCAACAAATTTTAATCCTTTAAACACATCCTTCAAATAAGCATGGACCATTGATCTGTTCTAGATCAGATGGAAGGACTTCATTAGTGTGGGCCCCATTGTTATGCAACCCAACAAAATTCAATGGGTTGATCCAACAAATTCTAAAACTTTTAATACATCCTTCAAATAAGCGTTGACCTTTGATATGTTTCTAGATCAGATGGCAAGTGAAACTTGCCAATTTCTCTGCTGGGCAGGTTCAAAGCAATATTGGGTCATTGGAAACATAGTGCATATTAAGATTTTGAGTTTCTAATCAACACGATATGTTGATTCGTAGTGACATCCAATGGTTGGTGTTCATAAGCTAGTTTTGCATTAATCTCCAGGTTCCATTGTTTAATTTGTGTTGAGAGTCATTTGGATTCATATGAGCTGAGTGATCCCACGGCACTAGCTTGAGGTTCTCATGCCCACTGGACGGTTATTTTTCAATGCAATCTCAAGGATGCTTCTTGCGTTGAGCAAGGCATTTGACAACACAAATGCAGGGATACTGTCAACAATATAATTAAAGGAGGGCATACTGAAGGGCAAGTATGTGAACATAACCAAACAATCTGATTCAAATAACTATGCATTTAGGCAACAAAAACAAATGTGATCAGTTTAGACCTTTCTGGATGAAATTTTTCCATCATCAACGTTCCAAGCCCTAGTGCAAAATTTGGTGCTAAGACAAGGAATTCATTTCAGATTTTGATTAACTTTCTAGAAGCTTTATCTGGAGTTATGGGGGGAAGCAATGGAGTTAAAATTCATTACCCAGAAAGTTTCTACTCTAATTTGGGTCTCCAAAAGTCCCACATGTGACCTCTCTCTCTCTCTCTCTCTCTATTCTATGAAGGAGTGACAATGCAAGAATCATGAGCAGGCGCGGGAGGGGGAAGAGTTTTCTCCTCCACTCTTTATATTTCTCTAGAGTAAAGTAAATGCATGTATGCATTTTCTTTTTTCCCCTTCCCTCCAATTATGTTAGCTCGTACTCCTTGTCATTCAAACATGGCCGTTTGAGAAGAGGGAAGACTTTTAACAAGTCTTCCTAAATGAGGAAGTTGACTCCATTCCCACATCCTCCAAAGTGACAATGCAAGAATCATGAGCAGGTGTGTGAGGGGGAAAAGTTTTTTCCTCTTTCACCCTTTATATTTCTCCAGAGTAAAGTAAATGCATGTATGCTTTTTCTTTTTTCCCCTTCCCTCTAATTATGTTAGCTCATACTCCTTGTCATTCAAACATGGCCCTTTAAGAAGAGTGAAGACTTTTAACAAGTCTTCCTAAACGAGGAAGTTGACTTCTTTCCCACATCCATCAATCATGGGTTGCATTTGTCCACATCAAATCTTGTCTATACTCCTCTATCCTATCACATTTTTAGATATGAGATATAAAATATTACTCCTCCTGACTCATCCCATACCAACTCAATGTCCAACACTCCAACTTGGTCATGTGCCACATAAACCAAATGAAATTAGAGTACTTCAAATACAATGGAAAATAAGAAAAAAAAGCTATTGAAATTACATCAAATATATAGAGATGTTGCATTAATTCAGTTTCTTGTTTATTTTTAAAGAATGAAAAACAAATAAACTCCTAAGGATGTCAAAGTGAGGGTATTCTCAATATTGATGGAATCTTTCACTACATATTAAAAAAAGGCATAGAGGTCTACGAAAATATTTGAACCAAAATGGTGTCTCAATTAGCATTCTAGGTAAAGATTTACAGTTTAAGCTCGACTGGGTACTGTTTAACATTTGTACTCCATAATGACCATTTTGGGGACACCTAATGCAGCTTTGGATCTACAAAATTTATTGTTTGGGGATGCGTTGTTGAAGATATCTGCTTGCTTGTCCATGCTGGAACATATCAATTTGGACTCTCCACTTTGAATCAGCTTTTTGATAAAATGACGCTGAAGCTCTATGTGCTTGATTCTGTGATGCCCCATTTTTCATTCCCTTGCACTAGGAGGAGGATTTCCTTAATAACATTAATATAAAGTTTTATATGATGATAATATGTGCAATTACCACTATTATATTGGTTAACATTTATACCATTGGTTTTCATGATGAGATGACAGATGTATGTGATAGTTGATTAGTGATAAGACTTTGCACATTTGGTGATTGGTCAATCACAATAGTATGCCAAGTGCAAAATCTTTGATGGTTTCAAAGATAATGTTTTCTATATATATATATATATATATATATGATAAATAATTTGGTGATGAATAAACATTAGGGTCTTGGGAAATAATTTTGCTATTTGAATTCTAAAAACATCATATTGATATGAAGATTATCATTATAATAATAGTAATTATTAAGATAACTAATTTTTTCTTGATCTTAATAATGAATAGAATATCCTTTGTGATAATAAATTAAGGAAGAAGAAATAATGAATATTACAATAACTAATTTTGGAGCAAATTTTGTAAGGAAAAATATCATATTTTTTAATAAGGCTTTTATTTCTGATAACCTGGTTATATTTAGAAAGTAACAATTCCATTGAATTCATTGTTTTGCGTACTACAAAACTAGTGGTCATATTAAAAATTCTAATTAAGTACCGAGGAGTGATGACTTATTATTGTTAAATCCATCAAATCATTATAATAAAGTTATTCTAATAGATGTCATAGTTTTTCTATAATGAAAATAATAATAAGACAATTACAAGTGGATTTTGGTAATAAATAAATAGAAAATAGAAAATATTAAAATATAACTATTTATAATTAATGAGGTTATGAATAATAAAAGAAGAATCTAAAATAAATCAATTTTTTTTTTCTTAATAGGAAAGCAATAAAAAATAAGACGAACACTTTTTTTATATGAAGTGTTTTTGCATGCAAGAAAAATCTAAATAAGGATACTACTATTTATTTTTCTCTAAATTATTAAAAGGAATTTAAAAATAAGAAATAATAGTTTTTTTTAATAAAGGTAATAAAAATAATAATAAAATAAATATCTTCTGAATATATGAAGCGTTGTTTGTTTATGTTATTGTTTTAAAGGAAAAACTCCAAAAAGGGAAGGGGATGCTGTTATATGAAAAATCGTGAAAGAAACTTTAAAAGGTTGAGATG
Source organism: Wollemia nobilis (assembly GCA_028583015.1). Taxonomy (NCBI): domain Eukaryota; kingdom Viridiplantae; phylum Streptophyta; class Pinopsida; order Araucariales; family Araucariaceae; genus Wollemia; species Wollemia nobilis. The sequence goes on from JAQPPZ010003356.1 coordinate 21,187,490, forward strand.
GGGTGAAGCAGGATTATCCTGTGGCTTTTCTGTGGTTTATTCATTTAGGCACTTGCTCTGGGAATTATTGGTAATTTATATTGTTTTAATTGCTTATGCTCAAAGATGGAGGAAGAAGTTATTTAAATTTGAAGATAGACGAGGAATTAAGTATATTTGAAGATAGTCGTGGATATTGAGTAGTTATCTAAATTTTGTCTATTTTATTACCAGAAATTAGCATTCTACTTAAGAATCCATTCGAATAATTTTAGGTGTTAAGAAATTCTATTTAAATGAAGTGTTGCTGCCTATAAAGTAAACTGCTATTGTTAATCCTTTATCTGAATTCCTGGTGATGTGGAAGTTGGACATGTGTTATGTGAAAAGTTGTCTTTACATCATCCTAAATCTGTCTGTATCCATCATGAGACGAAGTAGCTAACCTGTTTCTTTGGGTCTTTGCTTCTGGATTTGAACTTGGGTCCCTATGACATATTCTCTGTTCTCCATAAATAACTCATACAGATGTCTTTGATTAACTTATAATAGTCTCTGCTGGTGACACTAATGTTAACACACTTGTCAAATGCTTCCGTTTTGTTCAATATATGTAAATGTTTGTCTTCAATTCTGCTTAAGGAATAAGTAATATGTATAATTCATTGCACAGCTACACACATACACTTTGCTTTCTATATCATTTATGATATGAATGGCCTCCGTTTAATATTTGCTGTTCTGTTCACTAGTGACTGAAGTGCATGGAAGGACATTTGGAGTTTGGACGCTTCTTACATGTACACTATGCTTTATGTGTGCATTTAACATTGAGAATGGGCCTCTGTATTTGGTTACACTCCTATCATTTTTCTATGCTCTTGGTCACTTCCTGACAGAATATCTTATCTATCATACAATGGCAATAGTCAACTTGGCAACAGTTACTTTCTTTGCAGGTATTTTTCTTTCAAGTTTCTACTTTTTACTTGTTTTTCTGTCCAACTTAAAGATTTGCTCTACTTTATTTTCCTTTCATGTTTGTCAAGTAATAATATTTCAGCTGTTTCCTATGGCTGTGGTGTGTAATATAATGCTCTTGTGGCAATAACACAATTCAAGTCTGCAGTTCTCATTCTATCCTTAATAATGTGTGATGGGAAGGCGGGGAGATAATACTTGTGTCAAAAATGAAAGATTTGATGGCAAGGTGGGAAGATAGTACTTGTGTGCCTGAATCCACTTCTTCCTAGTGCATCTGATTTGAATTTTTTACAAATGGAATAGCTCTTTCTGGTTTTCGTATCCAGATTCATGGCCTGAGGGGGCCAAGGCCTCCACATGTTCTTCCCATCCATCTTCTATAGAAGTTACATCAGGACACCCTTGCCAGATTTCTAGGGATGATTTACTTGAGTTTCTTCAGCAACATGAAAAAAAGGCTGGGGTAAAGCCAAATTTCCTAACAATTCTTATGAATGGAGGCTATCACAAGATGGAGAACCTGTGCATAATCTCCTTCCTAATTGGAGAAGTTGAGCATAAGTTGTGATACCTGAATGGAAAATCAGTGATCTGCATATTCCAGGATCCAAGGCTGCCACGAAATGGGCATATGTGCACTGGAGACAACTGGGGTTGTGGATATCCTCACGATACCAAGGGGATATTTTACAAAGAAAAAATAAGATGCAATGTTCCAGGGAGGACCATGGTTCATTAACAATCTGTTCTTTTTATGAAGCACTGGACACCAGCCTTTAACCAAACTCAAGAATGCCCAAGTATGGTTCAAATTTGCATTCAGCCCTCTGCTTCCAATTGAATTCAAGAGATTAACCACTCTACAGTAAACTGGAATCATGATAAGAGAATATTTAATGGCCTTAGAGCTGATTCTCCAGTATTTACTATTCAAGCGTGTCCTCAATATTCATTTCAAAAAGCCATTATGAGATTGGCTACTTCACAAATTTACAGTACTTAAATGGTAGGAATTAGTAGATTATGAAAATATCCCATTGTGGTGCCTTCTCTGTCATTAGTGCGGGCACTTCTCATGTATTTTCTCGCTTCAACCACTACTACAACCAGACCAAGAGGACACCACTCTGACTGCAACTTAGAGCATATCACAACAGGAGATTGTGGATTGACACAAAGATGAAAGTGGAGGGTGAAGCATACAATCATACAAGAGAGACGAAGGGAGTAACCCATAATAAATACTTGTATTCTTTTTCATTTTCTCTTCTCCAAGATAATAGACCACCAAGCCAAGCCAAAAATTCCGTGCAACACTGTTACTTCATTCCATGCTTTGGATTGCCAGCAGCCAGACAGATGAAGGCTATTGGTCTAGGCCATTCTTAGAGACCTTGAGAAGAGTTGTCAACAATTGGTATAGGGAGCAATATACGAGTAAGCTAGATAATTGAGTAGCACTAAAGAAAGCCTTCGAGAAAGATTTTGCATTGTTGTAGGACAATAAAGATATTATTGCTAAAATTTGTGCGAAGAGTTGTCAACAATTGGTATAGGGAGCAATATAGGAGTAAGCTAGATAATTGAGTAGCACTAAAGAAAGCCTTTGAGAAAGATTTTGCATTGTTGTAGGACAATAGAGAGATTATTGCTAAAAATGAATGACACCTTCTGAAATTATAATAGATGACTGGACGAGTTGATCTGCAAGTTGAAGAATTGTCCAGTGGATGGATTAAAGAAAAGGTAAGTTTATTAAAGGATCGAGACCAAAGGATGGACTGAGATTGCATAAGTTGTGACTACTTCTTTGCTCAAAGGCATCCAGCGCTTGATTATTTATTTTCCAGTGTCACAAGATTTGTCGAATTTATCAAAAATATCCGAATGTTGGTGATTTTCTACCTGAGGAAGCAAATTCAACGAATGGATTTGAATAAACAACAATGAATGAAAAATCATATATAACACCTAAAACTTTTCCCATTTCTGCCATTCATTCCAACATCTTCTTGATTCCAGTCTACATGTAAAGGTTGAAACATAACAGCTAAAGAAAATGTTAAAAGATAGGGCAAGATAATTATAGTGCAACTCATTCATAGAGCCATTTGGAAGTCAATATCATTTTTGTATGAAATATGAAGTTCTTTGTACTTATTTATATTTCTTTTAAATATTTAAATCTTATGTTAATAAAACTATTTATTTTGTTTTTCAAACAACTTATTGAATTCTTCAAGTAACTTTTTGATGACTACTTTTTTTTTTTTCCAACTTTTCCCCTTCTTGTGTAAGATTTCAAAATCTAAGGATTGAATTTTAGTCATCCGCTTTTGTTGTTCAGTATCAGTGTTTTCTATTGAAGTATATATTTGAGGCTATCATGGTCAATATAAACTCAAAATATGATACTTATTAAACTTTACCTCCATTTTGTTAGAACGTAAATACTGTGAGCTTTTCTTCATCATAAACAGATTTAAGCTTCTTGTGAGGCTTGAGTTTTAGACTCTCATATGCAATTGGGTGATCATCTTGGATGAGTACAGCTCTAAGCCTTGCTACAGAAGCATCACATTCAATATTAAATGGTTAAAAAATTCAGGAGTCTTTTACACATGCGTTGAATATAACATTCCTTTATTTTTTGAAAATGTTCATCCGCTTTAGGTGTTCATTCAAAAGAAATCATTTTTCAGTATATCTGACAAGGGTGGTGCAATATGTGCATAGCACTCAATAAATTGATGATAGTATCATGCTAGTCTGGGAAACCCTCTTTTTGGGACATGGTCTTAGGGTTAGGCCATTCCGTTATTGATTTACTTTTTTATGTAGGATCAACCTTAACCTCCTTTCTTGCTCTTATTTGGCCTACATATTCAAGCTTTGTTTTCCCAAAACTGCTTCTGGATTCCTTTGCATAAAACTTTTTATTTTGTAAAATTGAGAGTATCTCATCTACATGCATAAGGCGATCCTTCTAGTTTTGGCTGAATAAGAATATCACCAGAGAATACATGGGACAAACTTCCATAAACAAGGTGAAAGATGTTATTCATAGCAACTTGAAATTCGGTGGGTGCATTGGGTAACCCAAAGGGTATCATCTTGAAGTCATGGAACTTTCATGAGTTTAAAATACTATTTTCAGAGTATCATAGCAACTTGAAATTTGGTGGGTGCATTGGTTAACCCAAAGGGTATCATCTTGAGGTCATGGTAACTTTCATGAGTTTAAAGTGCTATTTTCAGAGTATCTTCTGGCCTTATTCAGATTTGAAGATGCTTGATTTGAGGTCCAGTTTAGTAAAATGCTTAGCACCATGTTATTTATCTAGTATCTCATCAATAAACAGAACTAAGAATCTGGTCCTAATGGTAACTTTGTTTAGGTCTTTGAAATCGATACATAGATGATAGAATCCATCATTTTTTTTACTAGTATGACTGGTGTTGAGTACAGGCTCTCATTAAGTCTAATAACACCTAATTTCAGTAAATTTTGAACCAATTGATCTGTTCTGGTCACATGGTGATGGGGGTAACGATGTGGCTAGATATTAATCGGTGATTATTTTGGCTTAATTTCAATTATATGCTCGATGTCTCTTTTTTGGGGGTAACCTTGACGGAAATTCCTGAAATACTGTTGCTTGTTTGTCAATGATTTGTTTCATTTCATTATTTTTTATATCTTGTTCTGTCAGTACAACATTCTATTGCGTAACATTGAGCAATAATTGTGAATGCTCCCGGCTTGATCAATTTTTCCATTTTGTGTGACAAAACTAGCTGCGAAGGTGGAGCATTAAATCCTTTTAAGGTATACTTTTGAATTTGCCTCTTAAATTTGAAAATTCCATTTTCTTGACTACATTTGAAAAATCTTGAGAGGAGTCAACCACATAATTGAAAAAATCCCAATTTGAACCGATTTTTCTCAATTCACAACCTGGCCGATATTTTCCCAAAAAATTGTGATATGCATGAAAAAAGCTTTTTTTTTTTTTTCAATATAAAATTGCATTTTCTTCGGTTTTTTCAATGAAAACTTTCTGTTTTTTTGCCAAAATTTCCCCTTTTTTTTGCTGATTCCCAATTTTCACCGATTCTTTTTCCATGCTGATTTCCATTTAATTCCGATTTTCTCAATTATGGTGAACCATTCATCTCCTAGTACTATATCGAATCTCCCTAATGCCATGACATAGAAGTTGCTTCGGTATTTATAGTTATTCATATTTAACTCCACTTTGTGGCATTTTGCCTTGCAAGCCAGACGATTGCCTCTTAGAATTGACACAAAACCCGTTTATCGAATTAACAATTATATTTAGTGTTCTAGTAGTGGCTAAATCTATAAAATAATGGGTATTGCCACAGTCAATCAAAACCATAACCGGTTGGATTCTTATGATGCCTTGCACTTTAAAAGTTTGTGGGTCTTGAATTCCTCTTACCACGACTATGGAGATTCCAGGTTTGCTTTCTTTTGTTGGTGGTTTTGATTCTGCTTTAGACATATCCTCACTACCAATATTCTCCTATATCATACTTCCTCTTTAGGATCCATTCTTTCACACTTATATAGCTTTTTAGAATCTTTACAGTTTGAAGATCTATAGGATTATTCTTCCCTTTATTTGTATGATATTTTTCATAATTATAATTTAGTTTATGTAGGCGTTTACACTTCATTGATTCTTATGAGAATTAAAAAATGGCATTATTACTTGCCTTAATTATGTCAAGTGACATCCAACACATAGCCTTAGGATTCTTCTTGGTCAACTTAGAGTATGCTCACATTAGTCACGGGTGGAGATGGACCACCATATTACTCGAGAGGATAGGGTATGCTGTCTTTGCTCTTTTGGGAGGTGGAGATTGAAAAACATTTCATCTTCAAGTGTCTTGTTTATTATGAGATTTGAGGGAGGTAGTATTGCTTGTATAGAGACTCAGGTAGATTGCTTGCCACTTTTTTTAGCTATCTTGTTATGAACCTATCTTCTTATCAACAATAATCATTCACCAATATGCAAAAATATACAACATGCATCCACAAATAAATTGCACAAGATGAATCCACACAATAAAATAGAGATTGATAATACCCTTGAGGTAGGGAAACACCGTACAATGCTCCTTATTGGAAGGAAGCCACTCCACAAGATCTCTAGCTCCATGAGCCAAGACTTCTACAAGAATACTTCATATATGCCCTTTTTACAATGGGGGTACATCTCTCTTTATACAAGAGTATGATGGTTCACCTTCCATGAGTTACAAAGTGCATAATAATATGACAATATTCCTTGACGGTTACATATGTGATTCTATGACATTGTTCTCCTACCTATTTCTAATTTGACATGTGGCCTTCCTTACTCAATAGTTAATTTATGGCTCATACCATTATACAATACATTATTAAATTATTAAGTACCTGTCTTGGGTAACTAACATATCTTGACCAAAGATGCTTGGCTCTTTACGTCAGGGAAGCTATGACTCTCCAACGTTAGTTATTACAGGGGAGACAGACGACTACTCGACTAATCACCTCTTCCTTTCACCCTATCTCTGTAGTTGAGATTAATAAGTGCTGATTGGAAGCTACAACTATCCAAAACATTAATGACATATCTATGCGCCCTTGTATGCATACAAGAGTGGCTGCTAGGGCTTTAGTTCTTTCTTCTTGCTTGTGATAGGACAAGATTGCAGTTATCGGCGTCAGGTTTTGGCCACCCCTCACATACTAAGGAGTTGTAGACAAGGGTGACTTACTAGTTTCTTGTCCTTTTTTCTTGGTTTTACAGCCATGGGTTGTAATGTCCCCTTTTTCTAGGCAGTCAGTGTGCAGAACAGTTTAGCCTACTCACGGGTTCCCGTAGGCTAGGGCAGATTGCAGGGGAGCCTAATTGGAGTTCTGGGAGCGGATAATTGAGCGAAATGGGTATTCGAATCCACTCTCAGATGTTGAATCGGATGGACAGAGCCTTGACTTACTATTTTTAGTAAGTTAGTTTTTAGGGTTTCGGGCAAAACGGACGGTGCAATGATATTCTTCATCGAAATGGGTGTCCGTATCTATCCTCACTTATGGATCGGATAATCGAAGGCCAAGTTTTTAATGTGCGAAGGTTTAATTATATAAAGTAAAATTATTTAAATACTTTATATAGTTTAAAACCTTATTTTATAAAAAGGGGACGTGGGACTTAAAAAAGAGTTATGTTTCATGATTTATCCCACATTGAGCGTGCAAAAGGAGTTTGTTGTGGAGGAGTCTATTTATTCGGTGGCTTGGTCTCATTTCATTATATTCTGGATTTTAGTTATTTCCTCTAGAGTTTGAGGCCAATGGCTGAGACTTCTTCTCCGAAGGGACGGAAACCCCAACGGTGTGGCTGAGGACGAAACCCCTCATATTTTTGGAGCTAGACGAAACCCCAGTTCTCTTGTTGGTGAATTCACACAGGATTCACACTTGGAGCTTCATCAGTCTTCAGAGGTATCTTTCCATGTTTGCTGATTTAGTATATTTCAAGGGTTTGCAGACATATTGTGGAAAGATTATATTTTTAAAATATTGTAATCTGAACCCTATTTTGAAAGAAATTTGAAAAATAAAATTGTTAGTTATTTCTTGTTTCCTGGAGTTGTATTTTCTTTATTTTAAGAAACAAGATAGTGTCCCAAATATTAAAAATATCAGAACAGGGGGGACATTACAGTGGTATCAGAGCTGGTTTTTCCTGCTAGCCTGTTCAGGGTTTGATGAAAATTTCAGAAATGATTTCAGTATTGTGTGAAAAAAATAAAAAAATAAAAATTGCAGCAGCCGTGAGTATTTTTCAGACTTGGAAGTTAGGGTTTGGTTGCCGTTTCAAATCTAGGGTTTCCAGTTTCTGGGTATTGGTGATTTGAATACCCATTTGGTTGATTTGGGCTTTAAGAGTTCTGGGTATTGTTAATTCAGAGCTCAGCTTATTCTGCCAGCCTGTGGAAGCCTAAGTAAATTTCAGACTCATGGAGTCTTATAATGATTGGTCTAGGAGACAGCGTGATTGGGATAGGACTCAGAGTGAGATACAAAAATCCATCAGTCAATTAACTGCAATGATGCAAATTTCTCTACCTACAATTCTTCCTAAGGTAAAGGTTGAGCCTATAGTCATTGAATTATTTGATCAGCTCCAGCAAGAGTGGAGGGCTCATGATGATGATTTTCGTGCCCTTATGTCTAATGAAGATTATATTGATATGCGTATGAGGCAACAACCCAATGGAAATGAAAAAATGAACCTTCTTGAGAAGATCAAAAATTCGAAACACAATGAAGAGCCTGGTTGTCCCAGAAAAGTTGGAGAAGCCAGTTGATAGTGACGTAGATTCCCAATCAGCTCATGATGATATTCACCCATCACATTTTAATGGTGACAGTTCGAAGAACTTGGGTTGGATATTCACACTGAACCCATTATGATGCATGCACCGGATAGCTATATCTTCTTCGGAGATTTGCAGAGTGAGCTGAATATGGAATCAGTTATGCATGATACACATGATGGTGTTGTTACAGGTTACGTGGCAGCCCCTTCTGATGAAGACAGACATGATTTTTCAGATCATAACACAGTTGAGGTTGTTGCTGATTTTAAATCAGCTTATGATGATATTTCATCTCACCAGGACAGCCATGAAAATTCAATGCATGATGAGTCTAGTGCTGATTTACAAAATTTGAAGGCAGCCTTAGAAACTATGAAGTCAGACTTCATGAGCACTCTTGCAGACAGAGATCACTATGCCAAGCTTGTTGAAGAGACCCCTAGTGCATACAAGAGCAAAGAAGAAGTTAGTCAGCTAACTGAAGAGCTTGAGCAGACTAGAAGCTCTTTGTCGGAGGCTCGTCTTTCATTGCATGAGACAGAGTTGAAACTCAATTCTGTTTTAGAATCCACTGAACAACTGAATCAGGAGAGAGCCAGGGAGATTGGGCGGATTGTTGTCGAACTAGATTGCATTCAGGAGGACTATAACTTAACACATTGTCCCATGAGATCAGATTACACAATTTCGGATCAATGGATTGGCTGTGATAAGCACGAGAGTGATAATAATTTCTCATGGACTCGAAAATCCGCTGTATGAGATGGATCATGATACATCTTTTGATAATCCTCTTTTTGAGATGAAGAGTGTTGATTCTTTTCCCGTGGTAGATCATGAGGATACATTGTTTGAGACAGGGTGTCTATTTCGACATGAGTCTGAGAGTGATTTCATGAGCATTTTCCAGCCTAATCATGATGATCGGGGATTGAGTTCTCTTACCCAGGATCGTATGCTTGCATTGATGAGCATCGAGGGCGATGGTAGGAGCATTATATGGGTGATAGTTGATCATGGGTATGAGAGATATGTCGCTGTTCGCTTTTTGGGCAGCCATAACATTTACTTGATGGAGGTTGGTCAGCAGTTTGGTTGGCATTATATGGAGTATCCTACTTCTTATTTGAACACCATGTTCTCTCAGGGGGTCAGCTTAATCAGTGAGCAGGTAGGCCTGGTTGAGTCACCTATGCATCAGATGTTTCTTGGCACAGAGTTCAGTCATTATGGGCATACCAGTTTTGATTATGAGGCTGAGCTTCTTATGGAGTTGCAGGAGTGGAGTATGGATGGTCTTTCAGGAGTCTCACAGATAAAATTACACCCTACTTGGTTGAGTATGATGAGGGACGTCATCTTTCCAGAGGATATTTTGTTGACTACAGTAGATTGGGCTACATGGGATTATCTGGGTTATTCCAAGAGTGTGAACGCTGAGTTGAGCTGGTCAGGTGATGACTATGGAGGCACTTCCAACATTGTATTTGCAGTGGTTTATGATGATGATTTCTTGGATATGACGTGGCACATGATATTTCATCTCAGTTTAGATAGGCGGACTAGTGCCAGGTTGGGGAGAGATTTCATCATGCTATTGCAGTTGAGACTTCAACAACTTAACCATGTCAGAGGGACAGTGATGATCAGAGTAGCGCAGCGTCGGCGTGGCAGTTACTTTCTGAGATTGTTATGGGATCCAGGGATTTGATGGACCTTATCCAGGATGCAGACACTTGACTGGAGTATGTATGCATATTGCTTGAGGACAAGCAATCTTTGGGAAGGGCGGACTGTAATGTCCCCTTTTTCTAGGCAGTCAGTGTGCATAACAGTTTAGCCTACTCACGGGTTCCCGTAGGCTAGGGCAGATTGCAGGGGAGCCTAACTGGAGTTCTGGGAGCGGATAATTGAGCGAAATGGGTATTCGAATCCACTCTCAGATGTTGAATCGGATGGACAGAGCCTTGACTTACTATTTTTAGTAAGTTAGTTTTTAGGGTTTCGGGCAAAACGGACGGTGCAGTGATATTCTTCACCGAAATGGGTGTCCGTATCTATCCTCACTTATGGATCGGATAATCAGAAGGCCAAGTTTTTAATGTGCGAAGGTTTAATTATATAAAGTAAAATTATTTAAATACTTTATATAGTTTAAAACCTTATTTTATAAAAAGGGGACGTGGGACTTAAAAAAGAGTTATGTTTCATGATTTATCCCACATTGAGCGTGCAAAAGGAGTTTGTTGTGGAGGAGTCTATTTATTCGGTGGCTTGGTCTCATTTCATTATATTCTGGATTTTAGTTATTTCCTCTAGAGTTTGAGGCCAGTGGCTGAGACTTCTTCTCCGAAGGGACGGAAACCCCAACGGTGTGGCTGAGGACGAAACCCCTCAGATTTTTGGAGCTGGACGAAACCCCAGTTCTCTGTTGGTGAATTCACACAGGATTCACACTTGGAGCTTCATCAGTCTTCAGAGGTATCTTTCCATGTTTGCTGATTTAGTATATTTCAAGGGTTTGCAGACATATTGTGGAAAGATTATATTTTTAAAATATTGTAATCTGAACCCTATTTTGAAAGAAATTTGAAAAATAAAATTGCTAGTTATTTCCTGTTTCCTGGAGTTGTATTTTCTGATTTTAAGAAATGGTATAGTGTCCCAAATATTAAAAATATCAGAACAAGGGGGGACATTACATAGGTGCTACAAAAGTCTTGAGGGATCAAACTCCATGTCCTCCTAGGGCTATCTAACCAAGCCCTCGTAGTCTTGGCCATTCTCCTGGGAGCATCATTAGATCTGATCCAGGCATGTGACCTTTTTGCAGCATGGCTTTATGCTAAAAAATGCCCAAAAATCTATTTTTTGATCCTAACTGCACTGTTAGGGGCATAACTTTGTGCTTGGGACTCTGTTTTGATCCATTCAAGAAGCATTGGAAAGATTAGAGAGAACAACAATTTCCATAGGCAACTCTATCATAGACATATTTGTCCACACATGTGGAAAAAATGCTCTAGAGGCCCTCAAAAATGCAAAACAAAATAGTTACTAAAAATAGTAATTTTCTATTTTTAGATTTTCATAGCCAAAATGCATCTCTAGCTATGTTGACACATTAGTAGAAGACAAAACACAAAAGGACAAGTCACATGTATGTAATTTTCATTTAATATGCACTTTGTAACTCATGGAAGGTGAATCACCACATTTCCATATGGGTGACCTTCTAACTCATGGAAGGTGAACCACCACATTTCCATATGGGTGACCTTCCATATTCAATACGGTGGATTTCCAACACACCAATTCTTGTATAAAGAGAGATGCACCCTTGACTGTAAAAAGCATGAGTAATGGATGCAATGTTATAGCCTCACATCTCTTCTTAGAGATTGCTTGCATTGTACTCTATTTTTTGAGCAATAAAATCATTATGCTATTTTGCTTATATATTCTTGTGTTCTGATTTGTTATACTCTATTATTTTTGAATTGCACTCTTTCATGATCTTCCTTAACTCAAAATTCTAAGTTTTGGATTAGTGGTATTAGATGCTAGTCTATCTTTTGAGTGTATGTCCATAAACACGAGATCAGGATATCAAAAGTTTGGGTATCAGATGCAAGATCCCTCTGATTACCTCCCTTGTCATTCCAAACGATCTCAAGCAAGAAGTAGAATGGACAACATCGAGACAATCAATCCTTTCAAGGAGATGTTGAACGAAGCCCTCATGAAACAGAGGAATGAGATGATGGACCAATTTGCTCAAATTCTTCAATGACTCCCTACTGCAAGTTCTGCAACCTCCTCTGCACAACCTCTCATTGCCCTAGCACCATTCAGTGCTCCCACACCTTTTAAGGTGTAGGTGAATTTTGATATTCCTACTTTTGAAGGAAAATTTAATGTTGATGCCCTAGAAAATTGGTTGGATCAATTATCTTCATTCACATGGGATAATTTCATGGAGGTCATCAAGGAAGAATATTATCATGTGGGAGCCTATGAAGACCAATACATTTGATGGCAACAATTGCATCAAGGTAAAGACCAATCTATTCAAGATTATATTGATGCTTTCCACTCCATGGCAGCAAAGCTAGGTATTCAAGATACCAAAAGGCATCGAATCCTCAAGTACCATAGTGGGCTGCAATGGTACATTCAAGAGGACATGGACCTCTTCGAATTCAAGACATTGGGAGAGGCATATAAACTTGTCAAATTGGAGTAGAAGCACAAAAACAAAAATAGAAAAGGAGGAGCAAATAACAAAAACCAGAACACTAAGTACCAGCCAAAGAAAGGCAAGAGTGACTCTCCAAAGAATCAGGATAAAGGGGTCAACCCCAAAATCAGAATTGGAAGCAGAAAAAAGACTCCCAAGAAAAGAATCCCTTAAAGGCCAAGAGTGGAAAATGGTGTGATTATCACAAGAGCAACCAACATTCAAGGGAGGAGTGTCGAGCAATTTAGTCATTGTTTGTTGAGTCGCAACCCTCTACATCCACTGCACCACCACCTCCACATCCATAGGCTGAGGATAGAGGGAAGCGAATCATGGAAGCCAAACCAAATGTGACCATTGCCACCACACATGCTGCACCAGAGGAGTCACAAGAGGAGGAATGCCTATTTCACTCACAAATGTGGGTCAAGGGTAAGCCATTACATTTCATTGTTGATAGTGGGAGTCAAAAGAATCTGATTTCTACTCAGATGGTGAAGGATTTGAATCTACCTATCACACCACACCCACAACCATATAATGTTGGATGGTTACAACAGGGGAGAGACATTCATGTCACTCAACAATGTCTCCTCTCTTATGCCATCAAGCCCTTCAAAGATGAAGTTTTGTGTGATGTTGTGCCCTTGGATGTTTGTGATGTGATTTTGGGCCAACCATTTATGTGGAAGAGGCATGGTGTATATGAGTCTAGGCCCCAAAGTGTCATCATCACTATCAGAGGTCAGTGCTTCAAGATCCCAGAGGTATCTCCTCCTACCTCTATTTCCTTAATCAGTGCTAAACAATGCACAAAGATGATAGCCAAAACAAGAAAATTCATTCTATTGATGATCAAGCCACAAAGTAGGAGGACCATCGCTACATCAATTGCAGGCCCTACACAACAAAAGCAGATGGACCAGATTGTAGTGGAATATGATGACTTGTTCAAGTCACCAACTAGGGTTCCACTTCATTATGAGGTAAAGCATTCCATTGATTTAGTTCCTAGTTCTCCTTTACCTAATGCACCTATTTATCATAGATCAGTCCTTGAAAATGATGAAATCAAGAGGCAGATCCAAGAATTGATTCAAAAGGGGCACATCAGACCAAGTGCTTCACCATGTGGTAGTCCAATTGTCTTGGCTCCAAAGAAATATGGAATGTGGAGACTTTGTATTGACTACAGAGCTTTGAATAAAATCATTGTGAAGAACCACTATCCACTCCCTCGGATAGATGACTTGTTGGACCAGCTCCATGGTGCAAAGTTCTTCACCAAAATTGATCTCAAATCTGGCTATCATCAAATACCCATAGAGCCCACTGACATATGGAAGACTACATTCAAATCCAAGGAGGGTTTATTTGAGTGGTTGGTTATGCCTTTTGGCTTGACCAATGCACCTGCCACATTCATGAGGATGATGGATGACATCCTGCATCCCTATACCAGCTCATTTGTGGTAGTCTACTTAGATGACATTCTCATCTATAGTAAGACATGGGAGGAACATCTACAACATGTTCGACAGGTACTTCAGATTCTTTGAAGACACAAGCTATATGCTAATTTGGAGAAGTGCTCATTTGGCATGACGAAGATTCAATACCTTGGGTATATTGTTGACAAAGAGGGAGTCCATGTTGATCCTAAGAAGATTCAGGTAATTAGAGATTGGCCTACCCCAAAGACTCTAACAAAGCTTCGCAACTTTTTGGGTCTTGCCAATTTCTATCAAAGATTTGTATTGGGGTTCTCACACATTGCTTGGCCACTACACCAAGTGACCAAAGGAGGTGCCAAATCCAAGTTCCATTGGGGAGATACACAACAGAGGGCATTTGAGAGGTTGAAGGACCAATTGTGTTCAGCTCCTACACTTTCCCTACCTGATCTGCATCAACCTTTTGAGGTAATGACTGATGCATCAGAGTACGCATTGGGAGTTGTTCTCACATAGCATGGGCATCCAATTGCCTATCATAGTGAAACATTCAATGAAGCAGTTCAAAAATACCCCACATACGACAAAGAGCTCTATGCCATTGTCCAAGCATGTAAACAATGGAAGCACTACATCTTGGGCAAGGAAACCATCATCCACATAGATCATAGACCTCTAGAGTTCATTCAAACACAAAGTAAGCTAAGGAATGAAAGACATCAAAAGTGGGCCACATATCTACAATAGTTTCATTTGATCATCAAGCATAAGAAAGGGAGTGCAAATAAGAAAAAGATTGTTAGAGACAACACCCAAGCACTCACCACCATTCTTGATTCTTGTGGGCATGATACTTCCAATTGGTCCACCTTGTATGAAGTAGATTCTGATTTTGCAAATGCATATAAAGCTCTTCATGTGGGTAAGCATGTTTCTAATTTTTATTTGCAAGATAACCTCCTCTACCACATGGGACATATTTGTGTACCAGCTAGTGAGCGCTCAAAGATGATTTGGGAAGCACACTTCAACAAAGTAGCAAGTCACTTTGGGGTGGAAAAAACATTGGTAGTACTTCAAAAGTACTTCTATTGGCCCAAGATGAGGAACGATGTCGAGAGGTACATCAAGTCATGTACCCCTACGTTGTTGCCAAACCAACCAACAAGAAGCAGGGACTGTATACACCATTGCCAATGCCATCCAAGCCTTGGGAATCTATCTCCATGGATTTCCTCTCAGGTTTGCCCACATCTAAGCATGGTAATGATTGTGTTTTTGTAGTAGTTGATCATTTTTCAAAAATGGCTATCATGATTCCTTGTAAGAAATCCATTTCAGCTGAGGATACTACTAAGCTTTATTTTAGTCATGTGTGGCTCAACTTTGGCTTGCCAAAGTCCATTGTATCTGATAAGGATAGCAGATTTCTAAGTATTTTTTGGTCCACCCTATGGAGCATGATGGACACCAAGTTGACCATGTCCACAGCCTTCCATCCTCAGACTGATGGCCAGACAGAAGTTGTGAATCGATTGATTGTACATCTTCTTCGAATGTACAATTCCAAGCATCCACGCACATGGGATGAGAGCCTCCCCTACATTCAGCATGGGTACAATCGAGCTCTGCATAGCTCTACCAAACACAGCCCATTTCATGTCTGTTTTGGGTTCCAACCCTTGGCACCCACTGATGTAGCTCTCCCTGTGCAACCCATGGAGTACTCACCTCATGGACAAAAAGAAGCAGAAAAGGCAGCACGGTTTGTGGAACAGATTCAGCACATCTAGCAATAGGTCCATGACCTCTTGGAAAAGACAAATAAGAAATACAAGCAACGCCATGACCAACATCGGGTCCCACATCAATTCAAGGTTGGAGATAAGGTATGGTTACATCTTTAGAAAGAGAGACTTGTAGGACCCCATAGGAAGATCAGACCTCTTCGCTATGGACCATACACCATCACCAAGAAGGTGGGAGAAAATGCCTTTGAATTGAATCTTCCATCTTATCTTGGTTTGCATCCAATCTTCAATGTTGAACTTCTTAGGCCCTATCATCCACCTCTGTTGGACACTTCTATAGTAGCAGAACAGTTGGACATTGAAGAACTCAATCCAGACAGCTTAGCACCAATGGAGGAGGATCAGATTGTTGACACATGGACCAGGACCACTAGAAGGCAGTCCACTCAGATGTATAGAGTGGTCAAGGTAGGACAACTTGGTCACCAAGGGGAATGGCTCACAAAAAATCAGATAAAGAAACAATTTCCACACCTGATGTCAAAAGTTGATGCAATGGGGACCATTGCTTTTCAAGGGGGACGAATGATCCAGGCATGTGACCTTTTTGCAGCATGGCTTTATGCTCAAAAATGCCCAAAAATCTATTTTTTAATCCTAACCGCACTATTAGGGGCATAACTTTGTGCTCGAGACTCCATTTTGATCCATTCAAGAAGCGTTGGAAAGATTAGAGAGAGAACAACAATTTATGTAAGCAACTTTGTTGTCGACATGTTTGTGGAAAAAATGCTCTAGAGGCCCTCAAAAATGCAAAACAAAATACTTACTAAAAATAGTAATTTTCTATTTTTAGATTTTCGTAGCCAAAATGCATCTCTAGCTATGTTGACACATTAGTAGAAGACAAAACACAAAAGGACAAGTCATATGTATGTAATTTTCATTTAATATGCACTTTGTAACTCATGGAAGGTGAATCACCACATTTCCATATGGGTGACCTTCTAACTCATGGAAGGTGAACCACCACATTTCCATATGGGTGACCTTCCATATTCAATACGGTGGATTTCCAACACACCAATTCTTGTATAAAGAGAGATGCACCCAACTGTAAAAAGCATGAGTAATGGATGCAATGTTATAGCCATGTAGGTAAGCAAATTAATATGTTTGCTTTTAGTAAGTTTTGTTATTTGGGGTTATTTGTAGTTGTATGCAAAGTGTCTGACAAAATTTGCGTACATATAATTAATAAGGTTATAAAGTGGCAACATAATAATATGTGATAAAGTGAAATATTAGCATGTACGACAAAGTCATAAAGTGACTTAGGAAATGAAATGTAAATGTAAGTCAATGCAAGTGAATGTAATTTCTAGTTGTATAAATAAAACCCTTGCCTCATTCATTGGAGCACGGTGTGAGCATATGGTAAGGATGATTATACCGTACGGTCGTTGGCTGACATGGGCATTATTGGCCCAAGGTGTGGCTGGTATGAAAGTGATTCTGCATAAGGTTGTAGATTGTATGCAATTGTCGTACAAATTGTTGTTAATATAAAATTTGCTTGTCATTTATTTGTTGTTGTTATTATATGTTGCTTGTGTATTGTTATTATTAATTGCTGCAGATTTGTAGATTTATATAAGTAGAAATGGAATTGAGTTTCAGTACGTTAAATTCCATTTTTACATTCTAATGCCGTCACCTATACGAATTTGGGTCAAGTCTGGTGATATGGAGTTGTGAAAAGCAAATCCCTAAGGAAGGAGCCCAATGACAATGATGGAATGCGGAAAATGACGCCAAAGACGTAGATGGAAAAGCAGATTTATTTGTTGATGTTGTTGAAGGGCTGTACAATGGGACGTGTATGGTAGACACGCAAAAGGGAGGAGAAAGGTAGACTACAAAGTGTGTACAATAGAATGGTAGACGGTTGTACAACTGATGGCTATACAAATGATCGTCGTTCAAGTGACTGCCGTTCAAATGCATTGCTGAGTTGTTTAGTTGATCCAACATACACTGTTGTTTAGTCAGTTGTTCGATTAGCAACTAATGTGTGGGTGTACAACTGTTCAATATTTGTGCATCGTACAAATAGAGCTTGCTATATGACTGACATGAGCCGTTCAAGTGGAGGGTGCTACATGAATGGAGGCTACCATACTTGTCATACGAGTAAGGCAGGTGTCGGATTAGCAACTAACGTGAGTGTACGGTTGTTGTTCAAGTAGTGTGCATCGTACAAAAAGAGCTTGTTGTATGACTGACATGAGCCGTTCAAGTAGAGGGTGTTGCACGAATGTAGGAGTTTGCCATACGAATGGAGTTTACCATACCCATTGTAAAAATAAGGCAGTTGTATGGCAGTGCCATACAAGCCAAAATACACCTGCCTTACAAGTGAGGGTGTCGGATGACAAATGCTTTACAAGTGCAAGTGGTTGTACATACAGGCTGAATGGCCATACAAGCCAGGTTTAGTTGACGTTGACGGAAGGTGTACGTGAGGAATTGCATGCCGAGGAAGAGTGTTTGGCACTGGAGCAATTGCAAATGCAGATGCACGATGGTGAGTGGGACAAGAGTCCGACATCGGTGCAAATACAAGATGATGCATCCAATAGTGCATGAGACAGGAGTCTGACACTAGGGAGACTATAGATGAGTGTGCTCGATGGTGAGAGGGACGGGAGTCTGACATCGAAGTAATTGCAAGTTGGAACGTTATCTAGTGAGAAGAATGAGAGTATAATGAAAAGGCAATTGCAGGGTGATGCACCAAGGCTGTTTGTAAGGGATAGATATGCAAATAATTGCTGCCAATGAAAAGCCAACCTATCAAACCAAAGGTCATGTTGGGCATATTGTGTAAGTTTCCACTGTTTCAAGGAGAAGCAACAAATGACCTATCTGGGCATTGGCGAATTTGTCGCACGATGTGGAGAGTTACTGGGTAAAACAATGAGGTAGAGTAGAGAGGTTGTTTCCTATGACATTTCGTGGAGTCGTAATAGACTGGTATATGAAATTACTAGAGGACAAGTACTAGACATGGGAAGAGTTGCACAATGCATTTGTGCAAGAATTTTGGTTGTACGACAATAATGATGTTGTCATTGCTAAATTTTATAGAATGAAATAGGGTGAGAATGAGTCTGTTTGTTCATACAATTGGAAGTTGAGTGGGTTGTTTAACCATTTGGAGGAAGACCCATCAGATGCATTGAAGAGATGGTTCATAGATGGACTTTTTCCTACGTATTAGAAGAAGATCAAGATAGTCCCTTCGAGATCATACCAAGAGGCTTTGGTAACGCCTTGATTTGGGAAAGTGATGCAAAACATCACTGAAGTATTTGTGTCATGTTGGTGCTGAGGATGAAAGTGATTCTAATATTTAGAATGACTCAGATAAAGAGTGATGATTTTGGGTAGGATAATAGTTCATTGTTCAAGCATTGGGGTCAAGAAGTCAGGGAAGGAAGTGACTCCAAAGAGAAGTATAGACAACAGTTATAAGAAGAAATGAAGTGTTTGTTAAAATGTCTACACATCCAAATATTGTACATTGTTTTTACGTACATATGGCATGCAAAATAGTCAAAGTGGTCAAATGTAATGTCATTAGGTAATGTTGAGTGGTATTTTCACCCAGTTGTGAAAGTACAACTCTCCTTTAGGATTTGGGTTCCAAATCCCCTCTTGCAAAGAAGTTAAACAAACAACTTCTCCAAGGTCTCCGCTGTATTAGCATTTGCATATATGTATTAATGATCTCATATAAAGATATTCAATTTAAATGCTTGGAACACCTTAGTGATTGCAAGTAACTGTAAACAAGGGGCAATGCTGGTTTATTTCATCATGAAGCTTTAATGATTGTTCATTGTTTTTTTTTTGGATTTTGTAATTTTTAAATGTTTATTTTAAATAAGTTAAACTTTCTGAAAAAATAAAATGCAGACAATGAAAATGAAATGCAGAAAAAACTGAAAATGAAATGCACTCAGTATGATGCTATCATTTTCTGACAAAACCGAAGATGTGAGGTTTCCATGCATGCAACCTAACCTATTGGACTTGCAAAACATGCACAATCCCCATAGACTAAGTGCTGGTTCCTAGGGTACGAAATAAAATTCAGATTTCAAATATTCGCCTAATGTAACCCACAAAAGTGGCATTTAACATTATCTATAAATCCGAAATCTGAAAAATGAAAGAATAAACATTAAATCCATAGCATGCACAGAAGATCTCCTTCTTTCTTGCCCACAAGATGCAAATTTCTAAACACTTATGCATTAAAAATGTCATGTTACAATAGCAGAATTTCTGGTTTTTCCAAACCAGTCTGTGGAAGAGAAACAACTCAAACAGGCCCAGAATGGCCTTCCTCGCCTTCAGCTCTGCAACTCTGCTTGCAGCGGTTTCCGACCCCCTCTGGCTTCTTTGAATGGCGTATTTAAACTTCTGAACAAATTGCTTCTCCTTCCACGACGGTTCATTTCGTTTTCCAGTGGCTGCTCGTTTCACCTTCCTTGATTGCGTGTGCTTTGGTTTCCATTTTGTGGCCCTTCGCTGCGTTTTCTCCTCATTGGCTTGCGTTCGTTTCCCTCCGTGTGTAACGGTCATCTTGAATGATCATGTAACGCTTTGTCATATTCATTAGATTTTGTCCTTATGTCCACGTCACTATGCAGGTTCGTTACCTTGGCGAAACTGGAACATGTCGCGATATCGCGACACTTCTTGTTTCTCAGCTTGGCTGCCCCTTTTGAATCGCGAAAATGTAACATGTCGCGATATCGCGACACTTTTGGCCCCTTCCGTCTTTTGTTGCTTTTGAATCGCGAAAACGCAACATGTCGCGATATCGCGACACTTTCGGCCCTTTCTGTCTTCTGTTGCTTTTGAATCGCGAAAACGCAACATGTCGCGATATCGCGACACTTTCTTCCTGTACGGCCGCGAAAATGCAACACGTCGCGACACTTTTTCCCTTTTGGCCACGACAGTGCAACATGTCGCGATATCGCGACACTTTCTTCCTGTACGGCCGCGAAAATGCAACATGTTGCGATATCGCGACACTTTTTCTCTTTTGCCTTCTCTCTATGCTTTGAATCGCGAAAACGCAACATGTCGCGATATCGCGACACTTTTTCTTGTTTGGCAGCGATGATGCAACATGTCGCGATATCGCGACACTTTTTTTTTCTTGTTCTTTCTTGTCTTGTACGGTCGCGAAAATGCAACATGTCGCGATATCGCGACACTTTTCTTTTCTTGTTCTTTCTTGTCTTGTACGGTCGCGAAAATGCAACATGTCGCGATATTGCCACACTTTTCTTTCTAGCTCTCTCTCTTTGCTTTAAATCGCGAAAACGCAACATGTCGCGATATCGCAACACTTTTTTTTTCTTGCTCTTTCTCTTTGCTTTGAATCGCGAAAACGCAACATGTCGCGATATCGCGACACTTCTTCCTGTACGGTCGCGAAAATGCAACATGTCGCGATATCGCGACACCTTTTCTTTTTTGGCCGTGATGGAGCAACATGTCGCGATATCGCGACACCTTTTCTTTTTTGGCCGCGATGGAGCAACATGTCGCGATATCGTGACAACTTTTCTTTTTTGGCCGCGATGGAGCAACATGTCGCGATATCGCGACAACTTTCTTTTTTGAGCCGCGATAGAGCAACATGTCGCGATATCGCGACACTTTTTCTTTTTTGCTATTTTGCTTTTTCCTTGATCTTTGGCCTGTGGGCCACTTCAGTCTTCTTGGAACACGTGCAAAAAAGGGGGTCCCCAATTTTGGGGTGTGTTGTGGAGCAGCCACAACAAATGGCGACTCTATTGGGAAATGCTCCTGAGCATTTCGGTGAGAACCCAACCTCGAAAATACAAACTTGAATACAAGCGTTAGCACATAAAACATAACAAGAATGAAAATAGACTAGAAATACATGAAACATTAGAATCATTAAGTATCGGCTCGGTGTGTGCAATGTGTTCCATTTCCTATCGTTTGAAATTGATCCACATTCTGTTGTCAATTTTTTATGAATGCACATGTGAGGTTATGAATGATTTGAGCAGTCTGATAATGCTTGAGATACAACAACCTGCTTTATAAAGGCTTTAAAACTTTCCAGTATCATATACAAACATTTTAAAACTGTCAAACCCTCTTAGGATCAACTATATGTATAATGAATTGATTTATTAAATCCCAAAGTTGGTTATGAGTCACTACTATCTTGAACCCATGTGCAAGTGAAAGTGAAATCAGAACTTTGGGGAATCGGACTCCCAACCTAAGCGAGATGGGAGTTTAACCCTATCCTTACTATCCTGATCTGTAATTCATTACCTCACTTTGAACAAAATAATTTAACCATTTATGGATGAAATGGTCAAGCTAGTCTATCCGTTTGAACAGTCAGTGGTCTTTTTTTAGACAAGACATGTTGCCACGCATGGGCATACCCTTAACCCCATAATCCATGATTTGGCTTCATTCATTCTCTTTTTTTTTTTATTTCTTGGACCTTTGGGATGACTACCCATCCTTGCGAGGGACATGTAGTACGATCCTTCCAATCCAATATTAAGATGAAATGGGAAATATTAGTTAATTTTATTTCTTGGACCTTTGGGATGACTACCCATCCTTGCGAGGGACATGTAGTACGATCCTTCCAATCCAATATTAAAATGAAATGGAGAATATTATCCTTTATTTCTTGGACCTTAGGGATGACTACCCATCCTTACTAGGGACATGTAGTACGATCCTTCCAATCGAAGATTTATGATTAAATGAAACATAGAAGCTTTGGGGAATCGGATTCTCAACCTAGGCGAGATGAGAATTATGTCCTATCCTTACTACTCTATGTAGGTCTTTAAGCTTTATGGGAGTGGTAAAAACCACTGTTTCAAGGATTATGTTGCATGATGGGACAGACGCGAAATACTCCTTTCGCCTGACCTTTTCTTCCAAGCAAGGTTTTGATCATTTTGCTCAAGATTCTTTTTAATGTGTATAGAATGTGCTTGGTTCAAGATAGCTCGGGCATCAGTTCCCAACCTTAGGATTTTTTTTTTAATTTTTTTTATTTTATGTTATAGAATAACCCTAAGAGGATTTGACATATTTTAAATGATTTGTATTTAAAATGCATATGCAATTAAGATGGCATGTATAGGTGAAGTAATATGAATGCATTGCTTTTCTGAATTGCGGATGGAGTATTGCCATAATTTGTAAAACTGACAACTTCATGCATCACAAGATTCAAACGATATTATTTAAAATGTTTGTGTTACTTGTGGAGCTTTCTACAACACAATTCCAATGTTTCATATTCTCCTGATCTTAGGCATAAGTTGACATCTCAATTTTTTTTTTTTTTTTTTATATATAGACCAACCAAACATATCCAGAGGACCAATACACAACTTAAATCCAAACCCAAATAGCAATCCCAAAAATGAAACTTGAAAACACAAACCCAAAAATCGAAACCAAAATCTATATACAATATAGTACAAGATGATGCAAAGCTTGGACTATTACTTTCCTGGATCCCAAACATGATTAGAACATTTCAACAAAAATATAACATGATACGCATGCCAAATGTTGTAGGAATCCAACCAACACAAGATTAGACCGCACCATGCAACAACTTTTAACTTACCTTGCTCACCCCACCAATTAGATTTAATTCTATTAGTATTCTCATAGGCGAGCGTCAAATTACTAAAATGATTAGACAATAAATGATATTCAATTTTATCTTGTCTATTCTTGAAAATATCCATTTCATAATTCGATTCATGATTTAAAATCAGGCCTTCCTTTTCAAATATGAGATGTCGCAAACAAAAGCCTATTTCTAAAAGTCTTGACTTCAAATCATTTTTCAAGATTTTAAAGCAATGAAAATCATTTAAAACTTGACAAGCATCAACAAAATTTGACATTTCCTCATTAATGATATTAGCATCCACAGGGACATCATGTAACCTATCACTTAAAATTTTTGCAGCTACTACCAAAGGTAAATATTTCACCTTGTCATCCATACTCAACCCATCATGATTAAAATTTACCATAACTTGATGAGTGTTAGTAGCCTTTTCTTTTTTCTCGTTGTCTTCTTCATCGTCCAATGCCTGTTCAAAAACACCAAAGTTAGGCACCCAATCAAACAAGTGTCCATCCTTTTCAAAACAAGAGCCTAATTTTTCAAGGTATGTGTCGCGTGACACCTTTCCATGATCAATGGCTTGAGTTGCCTCAAAATCCACATTTTCATTAGGATCATCAATAGTATCAAACCCAAACCCCTTAGGTTTTGTAATTTCATCATTTTGAGATGGCATAGACATTGTAGAAACAATAGGTGGATCAAGATTTTTGATTTCTTGTCCCTCAAGGGGAACAAAATCAATTGATTCTCCTTCTGTATTCATGGTAGTAGAATCATTATCCTTCTCCAACCCTTGATGAGATTCCAACCCTTCTTCCAAAACATTCTCAGATTGTACAGGACTTGTAATGTCCTCATATGAAAAGACAATTGTATTATCCTGTATATCAATAGGCACACAAAATTCATCAGAAGGTTTGGAGTAAGCATACTCTTCCCATTTATTCCCAGAATCATAATAATCATCTTTCAAAATCGAATTGTGATGTTCAACTATTTCTTCATCTTCTTTCAATTCATCAACATGTTTCTCATCAAATTTATCTTCACCTTCCTTAGATGGTTCGATTACTTCCAAAATTGGGTTATTGCTTGTATTCAAATTGATAAGGCTATCATAGTCCACATTTGTAACCCATGATTCACGTTTAACATGACTTGGAAGGTGCAAATTTTTTGGGCCATTGCTTTCAACAATGTCATCCAATGTGTCATCCGAAACTGATTCATCCTCATAGAATTCACCTTTTGGTGAGTCAAGGGTTCCCAATCTATCACATGTTTCAATACTAGTTGGATCTAGTATTCCTCCTTTGCCTAAAGTCATATTCTCATGAAAATCATTGAAATTGATTTTAGGAACATCTTTTGAATCAAGATGAATGTTTTGAAGTTGATTCACACTTAAGAAAGATGGTTGATCTTGCATAGTAAGTTGAGGATTTTGAAATTGATTAAAGCTTGGGAACGATTGTTGATTCTGAAATTGATTCAAACTTGAACTCGGTTGAGGTGGACAAATCATCGGGTGGGTAAGGGAGGTATTAAATGATTGAAGATTATATGATCCAAAACCCACACCATAATTTTGACAAATCAATTGTTGCTCAATTGCCATTGCTTGAGTATAAGCTTGCGACAAAGATGTGATTTGAGGCATCCCTCACAAATATGTGGAAGTGAGTGGGTCAAGAGCATTGATGTATATTTGGAGAGTCACTTCTTCTTGAAGAACATAAAATGTCACTAATTGAGTATATAATCCAAAGAACCTTTCAGAAAATGACTTCACATTTTCACTTGGTCCTTTTTTAATAGTGAAAAATTGCTCGTACATGCGGACTGGGTCCACTCGCTCTCTGTTGAATTGATTAAGAAATGTTGCCTCTAGCTGAGCCCAAGAAGTGATAGACCCTAAAGGCAGACTTGTAAACCAATCATATGCCACTTTGTCCAAGGTGTAAGGGAACATTTTACAAACAACATCATCATACCAAATTGTTAAGTGATTCACAACAAATTTGAATGCTTGAATATGTTCTTCTACTAGTATTTGTCCCATTAGACAAAAATCGAGGAAGACATCTCTCAAAACCAACGGGCAAATAATGTTGAACTCCCGGTATGTTCAATGGGCTACCTGGCATCCACGGTGTAAACATAGCCATTAGTGAATCTTAAAGAATATAACTTTAACAATTTTATTATTATTTTTTAAATCAAATCAAATCACATTATTCCTGTATGAACAATCAAAGCGTTAGAATAGTGCATAGCAATTCATGTCCTCCTTTTAACAGTACAAAGTTGTATTGTTAAGAGAAGGCTAAAGATAATAACCAATAGGGCATGAAATATTCAAAATTGACATCCCTGTAGCACTTAAATCACACTGAAATAAACCAATTCAGGCCCTCCTTCTAGCGCCAATCTGTTGAGTGGTATTTTCACCCGATTGTGAAAACACACTCTCCAATAGGATTTGGGTTCCAAATCCCCTCTTGCAAAGAAATTAAACAAGTAACTTCTCCAAGGTCTCCGCTATGTTAGCATTTTGCAAAATAATATTGTTCAATTTGAATGCTTGGAATACCTTAGTGATTGCAAGTAACTATAAACAAGGGGCAATGCTGGTTTATTTTATTTAACACTTCAATGATTGTTCATTTGATCCAAATGAATTCAATGTGAATCAATATTAATGAAAAAAAAATATTTTTTTTTCGGATTTTGGTAGATTTTCAATTGTTTATTTGAATGACTATAATTAAAACAAAGTTAAACTTTCTGGGAAAAAATAAAATGCAGAAAAATAAAGAAGTGAAAATAAAATGTAAAGAAAATGAAACTAAAATACATTCAGTATGCTGCAATCCTATTCGACAAAACCGAAGATATGAGGTTTCCATGCATACAACCTAACCTATTGAACCTGCAAAACATGCACAATCCAGATAAGCTAAGTGCTGGTTTCTAGGGTTTTAACTACGGTTTCTAGATTTAGACATTCGCATGAAGCAACCAAGAAAACTTGCATTAAACTCCATCTATAACCCTAAAATCAAAAAAAGGGAAAGATAAACATTCAATCTTGCATGCAGAGAATAACTCCTTCTTTCTTGCCAATGAGATGCAAATTTCTGAACACTTCTGCATTAAAAATATGTCATTTTACAATAGCAGAATCTCTGGTTTTTCCAAACCAGATCCGTGGAAGAGAAACAACTCAAACGAGGCCCGGAATGGCCTTCCTCGCCTTCGACTCCGCAACTCGCTTGCAGCGGTTTCCGACCCCCTCTGGCTTCTTTGAATGGCATATTTAAACTTCTGAACAAATTGCTTCTCCTTCCACGACGGTTTGTTTTGTTTTCTAGTGGCTGCTCGTTTCACCTTCCTTGACTGCGTATGCTTTGGTTTCCATTTTGTGGCCCTTCGATGCGTTTTCTCTTCATTGGCTTGCGTTCGTTTCCCTCCGTGTGTAACGGTCATCTTGAATGATCATGTAACGCTTTGTCATATTCATTAGATTTTGTCCTTATGTCCACGTCACTATGCAGGTCCGTTACCTTGGCGAAACTGGAACATGTCGCGATATCGCGAAACTTCTTGTTTCTCAGCTTGGCTGCCCCTTTTGAATCGCGAAAATGTAACATGTTACGATATCGCGACACTTTTGGCACCTTCCGTCTTCTGTTGCTTTTGAATCGCGAAAACGCAACATGTCGCGATATCGCTACACTTTCGGCCCTTTCGGCCCTTTCGGCCTTTTCTTGTTCTTTCTTGTCTTGTACGGTCACGAAAATGCAACATGTCGCGATATCGCTACACTTTTCTTTTCTTGTTCTTTCTCGTCTTGTACGGTCGGGAAAATGCAACATGTCGCGATATCGCAACACTTTTCTTTCTAGCTCTCTCTCTCTTTGCTTTAAATCGCGAAAACGCAACATGTCGCGATATCGCGACACTTTTCTTTTCTTGCTCTTTCTCTTTGCTTTGAATCGCGAAAAGGCAACATGTCGCGATATCGCGACACCTTTTCTCCTCTGACCGCGACCAAGCAACATGTCGCGATATCGCAACACTTCTTCCTGTACGGTCGTGAAAATGCAACATGTCGTGATATCGCGACACTTTTTCTTTTTTTGGCCGCGATGGTGCAACATGTGATATCGCGACACTTTTTCTTTTTGGGCCGCGATGGTGCAACATGTCGCGATATCGCGACACTTTTTCTTTTTGGGCCACGATGGTGCAACATGTCGCGATAACGCGACACTTTTTTTTTTTTGTGGTATTTTGCCTTTTTCCTTGATCTTTAGCCTAGGGGCCACTTCAGTATTCTTGAAACACATGCAAAAAAGGTGTGTCCCCAATTTTGGGGTACGTTGTGGATCAGCCACAACAGGTAATAAGCAATGTTAATACAATGTAATCAACTGTCATGCCAAGAGATTAATTGTTTTTGTTAATCGTGTTGTTAAGGCTGAAACGAGAAAGTAGTTTTGGTAGTTGAGGCCTGGTTGGTTACAATAACTACCAGAGCCACACTATATATAGACCCCCTTTCATTTTGTCAAGCATCCATCCAGATCCATATCCATCGCATGAGGAGAGAAACCACTATAAGGGAAAGACGCTAGACTGATAGTGTTGTACGTGAGATTGCTACAGTCATACGACTGGGATGTACTTATCTTCATGTTAATGCAAGGACACCATTTTGTGCCAACTCTGTCTCTAAGTATGCTTGTGCTATGTTGGATTCAATGTTGTGTTACACTTGCAGGAAGGAGCGCTCAGGCGGAATGTAGAGGGTAGCAGTTATAGGGATTGACGTCTGTAGAAATGAATTTTGACATGCTTACACACAATTCCATTGCTACTTAAATGGTTTTACAGATCTGCAGTCATTGTAGTGTAGTATACAGGAAACAACAACAGCAATAATACAACAGCAGTAATGGCAATAATAGCAATGGGAACATCAATAACAGATGATACATAAATGCACAGGTTTTATATTAAATGTTGTCACATTTTGCACGGGGTGCAATGTTTTCAATTTTTTGTAAGAGGGCTGCTCTTCCTTCTCCCCCTTTCTCTCTCTTCCCTACATTCTCATTCTTCTCAAAATTGACAGCAGTTGCCCTGAAAAATGGCTGTGTTAGGGCATGTTGAGGTGTTCGGGATTTTGCAGGCCATAAACAGGGGCGATAAAATGGACAAAATGAGCTCTGGATATTTTATTATTGCATATCTTCTCGCCAGCTTTCCAACGCTATATTATAATAGGCGATCGGGTCAGCGGATCAAAAGTTATGGCCCCGGGAAGCTGAACCAGGAAACCCAGTTTTTTGTGCGAAGTGCGCACTTCGCCCAGTTTTGGTGCGAAGTCGTACTTCGCCCCTCTTTCTGGGCGCACTTTGTAGAAGGCTGGCAGAAAAACGACGAAGTGCTGGAGCGAAGTCCGAACGGCGGTGAGAATCAGCAAGTGCCGGTGCGCAACCCGACTTCGCAGCAAAGTCGGACTGCGCCCTTTGACCGGTGCGCAGTAGGGAAATAGTGCTACCCGACTGCGCTGTTTTTCACCTGTGTTACCCGATTGCGCTCTAATCCCGGGCGAAGTTGGATAGACTGCCTTTCAAGGCAGACATGTGTCAAGCAACATCATCCGACAAGTGTCCAACTTTGGGATCCGAGCCAAGACATGCCGAGCAAAAGGACAAGCATGGGCCGCACTACTTATGCCAGCTGCCTCATTTAAGACTGACGTGAGTTTCCACCTGCCTCAGCTACCCGCATTCCTGTCAATATAAAGTTCTACCCAACGCGCTGCCACGTGGCTGTTCAACCTTCAGGGAGACCATGCCGAGGGTACAACCCGACTGACAGAGGTCGAGCATCGGCAGCTCCGCGGCTGCTTTTGTCAGCTAATGTTTGACTGGGACTTTGTGCCCATTAATGTAACGGGGGGGACTCTGGGCTATAAGTACCCACCACGTTTTCATTGTAAAGTGGTGGAAGGGGAATGTCTGTTAGGGAACTACTGTGCCCATTGTAACCGTGCTTCTGCTTATGAATATAACCTGTATGCCTGGTTCTGTTCTGCTGCTTCTGTTTTTTATGCTGCCTTTCTATTCATGCCTTAGGCTAACCTGTCACGGCTTGCTGATTCATTTCAGCATTTGGTGAGCAGGTGCCTCTAGCATTGCTTGTTTAAAGCACCCCCTGTACTTCATTAGTTAAAAGGATACATAGAATGGATGTAGTAGCAGTTCCATCGGTTATGTGTTTTGTTGCTGGCCCGTATCTCGGTGACTGATGCGATCCCGTACTGTTAGTTCCTTGTAGGGAATGTCCGTTAGGGAGCCATTGAGCTGTGCGGTTAAATTCTCTACATAAACACATATACCTGGTTCTGATATCTCTAGTTTGCTTTCTACTCTTGTGAGTGTACGTATCTGGTGATTGATGCATTGCCATGCTGTTAGTTCCTTGTAGGGAATGTTTGCTAGGGGATCATTGAAGTTGTGCATACACTGCCTGAGTATCGGAAGTACGCGTAGTTTTTGCAGTTCCTGGTCATGCTTTGTGTTTATAATGCAGTAAGTAGCGGTAATTAGTGTGTTCCCGTACTGTTAGTTCCCCCCACCAACCTTTGAATATATTTGTAAATTCCTTTCTGTTCATTTATCTCTTTCCTGTACTCTCATCTTACTAACCCCCGCAAGGAGCCGGCCTTCTCCGGAGATCGGCCCGGAAGGCATCCCTTCCTTCCGGCCTTTCAATGTTGGTTCGCGGGTCCAGGGCGCAATAATGACAAAATCCTTTCCTCGTGGCGGATTTGTGACCAACATTAACAATGGCATATACAACAATAAAGCATTACAGTTTGGCATTATACTCTGCAAACCCTAGACAACATGACCTCCATGGCTGCATACAAGACTGAACTGCATTCTGCCATACACATATGCACCAGCATTCTTACGTACCATGCTCTCCAACCTGTATGACTGAACCTCCTGAACCCTTCAATCCATGAACATCCTCTATGGGTGAACAACCGTGCATGAACAACTTGAATGAATGAGGGGGGTTTATTTATACACCCACAAAGTAGTTATGTTCTCCAACTACCCATAACTTCCCTCAAATTACATTTCGTGTGCATTTGCTTTTGCATTACATGACATTTTCCACTACAGGACAAAATAACTTATAATTCTAATTTAGCCGACATAATTGAATTACATGACTTTATTCTTACGTACAATATTAAATTGCACTTTACAACATTATTAAATATATGCACGCGCATTTCGTCAAACACTTTGCGTACATTTACAAAATAACACAATATCAAAAGTGGTTCAGCATAAGGATCTCTCAATTTGCTTGTCTACATCTATCCCCTCCTCTAAACTGGTCGTTGTCCTCAACGACACGAACTAAAAACTGGGAATAGAAGTACTGAATAATGTAACAGGATCCCTTGTCACGCTCCTTCCTCTTTCTCTCGTTCCATACATCTATTGCCACAGACTTCACTTGAAACTGCTCACAACCCCTTATTCTCTGATTGTGCACTTCTTCTGCTGCAAGCAATTGTAACATCAGCATGATCAACATTCTCTGAATAGGTACTTCACTTTGAGCAGTTAGCCATATTATCAGCATGAGTAATATCATCAACATCATGAACATGACCAGCAATACCCGCCGCCATCTGTGACGGGGGTCAAGGGGGCGGGAGCCCCCTTGCAGGGTCAAGGGACAACGTCCCTTGCGGGGTCGAGGGGCAACGCCCCTTGCGTGCTTCATTGAAAGCATCAATGTCCAAACTTCATTTTTCTCTTCAGCAACATTCTGGAAGCCTTCACTCAATCTAATGAAACTGCTTCCTCTCAGCTCTAATTCATTGCTTCCACGACTAGATGTCTAGGTTAGATGGCTAGGACAAATCGGATATCTGGGACAAATCGGGTATCTGGGACAAATCAGACGTCTAGGACAGGGAAGACGTCTGGGACAAATCAGACGTCTGGGACAGGTTAGACATCTAGGACAGGGAAAACGTCTAAGACAGATGGGTAGACGTCTAGGACAGGTTAGACGTCTAAGACAGACGGGTAGACATCTGGGACAGGGCAGACGTCTGGGACAGGTTAGACGTCTGGGATAGGTTAGACATTTAGGACAGATTGGACGTCTAAGATAGACGGGTAGACGTCTAGGACAGGTTAGACGTCTAAGACAGACGGGTAGACGTCTAGGACAGGTTAGACGTCTAGGACAGGTTAGACGTCTAAGACAGACGGGTAGACGTCTAGACGTGTGACCTCCAGACGTGTAAGCTTCAGACGGCTCAGTTTCAGACAACTTCACCTCGGACGACTTTGCCTCAGACGGATTCTCTTTAGACGGCTCCTGCTCAGATGGGTCTAGGAATGATGACTCCTCAAACGGCTCCTCCTTTGCCATCTGACTGCATTCTCTAGCCAGCCTAGCCTCCTCCATCTGACCATCCTCCTGACAACACCCTGTTGTCTGGCTTCCTTCCTGACTGCACTTTGTCGTCTGGTCTTCTTGCAGAAAGTCGTCATCAATGGAAATCAGGTTCATGTGCTCAATTTGAATCAACCTCATCAAGTTAACCATCCCAAGCAAGTTCCCTTCCTCCAATGCCATTGGCTTCACCACCTCTGCTTCCTGGCAAGGGCTGGAACTTTCCTCTAACTCTTCAAATTCTTGATGAATCACTGGTTCATCTTGCTTTGCAATACTTTGACAATCATGTGCAAAATGCCCCCACAATTGGCATTGCCAACATTGCACAATAGGTCTTCCCTTACTATCATATTGAATTCTTTTTCTGCGATTTCTCTGACGGTTGTCATAGACTGGTTCATGAGTGGTCGCTCTTCGTTGTACCATCTCCCTTGGTGTTGCATATACTTGTGGTGATGATCTTGTAATCTCTAAGTCATACTCATCCTTAGAGTCATCAGTCATCTCCTGGGAGTCGCTTCCTTCCTCGACGTCTCGACCCAGTATTGTAGCGATGAACTACTCTCCTCCGCAAAATCATCACTCACAATGTCTGAATCAGAATCATTGTCATCCTCAGAATCACTCTTAGTGGGATAAGGCCAATACTTCACTATTTTTGCATCACTTTCCCAAATCAAGGCATATTTCAAAGCCTCTTCGTATGATGTTGGAGGGAAACTTGTCATCTTCTCCCGGTATGTAGGAAGAAGTCCATCTATGAACCATCTTCTCTTTAATGCGTCTGATTGGTCATTTTCAAAATGGTCAAATAGCCCACTCATCTTTCTATTATAGGAACGAACAGACTCATTCTCACCCTGTTTTAGGCTATAGATTTTAGTAATGACTTCATCATCATTGTCAAACAACCGAAATTCTTGCACAAAAGCATCTCGCAACTCCTCCCATGTCTTGTACTTGTCTGCAGGGAATTTCATGTACCAGTCCATTGCAAATCCACGAAACGTTGCAGGAAACCACCTCCTCCAATCTGCTACCTTCGTTTGGCAAACTAATGTCCACATCATGCAACAAATTCTCCAATGCCTTACGGGGTCTTCTCTTGATTCACCATGAAATAGTGGACACTTACATGGTATGCCCAAATTGGTCTTTGGTTTCACAGGTTGACTTAATCTTGACGGTGATTCTTGGCATATTGCTCCCTTATGCGAAGCCTGACGCACCTCACCTTGCAATTGCTCTTCCGTTGTACTCTCATGCGTACCATGAAACATTCCAACCTGCAGTTGCTTCGATGTCGGACTCCCGTCCCGCTCCCCATCGAGCATACTAACTTGCAGTTTCCTCAGTGTCGAACTCCCATCTCACGCACTGCTGGACATGTCATTTTTCTTTTGCACCGATGTCGAACTCGTGTCCCACTCACCATCATGCAACACAACGTGCAATTGCTTCAACACTAAACAATCTGCGTCAGCATGCAACTTCTTACTGACTACTCGTTTTGTTTCGTCGTCTTCCAGATGACTGACTGGTCTACCTATGCTGCTGTTATTCGGATCACTGATTGGGCTTCTGCCATCATATAGACGTCTAATCACGCTTTTGCCATTCATCTTACTGATGTTCAGACAAGTTCCACCAGTTCTGCAGACGTCTAGACTGGTTTCATCAGTCCTGCAGACATCTAGACTGGTTCCGTCAGTCCTGTAGACGTCTAGACTGGTTCCATCAGTCTTGCAGACGTCTAAGCTAATTTTGCAGACGTCTAGACTGCTGCAGACATCTAGACTGGTTTTGCAGGCGTCTAGACTGGTTCTGCCGACATCTTCCAGACGGGTTTGCGCGTCTCTAACTGAAATTGTTGCGTTCTTGACTGAAGTTTCTGTGTCCGCAACTACTCGATCTGCAAAATCTTCATCTTCATTTTTGCATCTTGTCTGCACGTCTGTTACACACGTTTCATTGGATGGCCCTTCATCTGCATCAACAAACAAATCAGGTGCGTCTTCTCCTACGTCTTTGGCTGCATTCCAGATTTCTCGTTGCTCATCTGCCCACGGGTTTTGCTTCTTGGAACTCCATGTCACCAAAGTGGACCCAAATTCGTACAGGCAACGGCGCCAGAATGTAGAAATGAATTTTGACATGCTTACACACAATTCCATTGCTACTTAAATGGTTTTACAGATCTGCAATCATTGTAGTATAGTATACAGGAAACAACAACAACAATAATACAACAACAGTAATGGCAATAACAGCAATGGAAACATCAATAACAGATGATACATAAATGCACAAATTTTATATTAACAATGGCATATACAACAATAAAGCATTACAGTTTGGCATTATACTCTGCAAACCCTAGACAACATGACCTCCATGGCTGCATACAAGACTGAACTGCATTCTGCCATACACATATGCACCAACATTCTTACGTACCATGCTCTCCAACCTGTATGACTGAACCTCTTGAACCCTTCAATCCATGAACATCCTCTATGGGTGAAAAATCGTGCATGAACAACTTGAATGAATGAGGGGGGGTTTATTTATACACCCACAAAGTAGTTATGTTCTCCAACTACCTCATAACTTCCCTCAAATTACATTTCGTGTGCATTTGCTTTTGCATTACATGACATTTCCCACTACAGGACGAAATAGCTTATAATTCTAATTTAGCCGACATAATTGAATTACATGACTTTATTCTTACGTACAATATTAAATTGCACTTTACAACATTATTAAATATATGCACGCGCATTTCGTCAAACACTTTGCGTACATTTACAAAATAACACATAATATCAAAATTGGTTCAGCAAATAAGGATCTCTCAATTTGCTTATCTACAACATTGTTTAAGCTGACCAGGGGGGAGCTGACATAGATTGCCGTCACACCTGGAGCCGACATACGCTTGTTGTCACACTTGTAGCCGACATAGACTTGCCATCATGCCAGGAGCTGACATGAGACTAGCCGTCATAGTTGGAGCCGACATGGAACATGCCATCATGCCATCTTGTTGAAGTGTCGACATATTGTCTTGTCGTCATGCCCATACCGACATGCCGTCATGCCCATACCGACATGCCGTCATAGGCCATCCGACATCAAAAGTTGCTATCAGAACTAGTGTCGTCTTAGAGCAAGTCGTCATAAACTTGTCGTCTGAGTGCTATTAGTACAAGAAGTATTGAGCCGACATTGATATGTACTTTGCCATGTATTGCCAATCCCCCTCCCACTAAATTGTCATTCCCTCGTCTCGGGAAGCTCTCACCACTGTCTACATTTGGTGCCACTGCCTAGATCAAGGTTGGATCGAGAGAAGTGAGCGTGATAAGACAAGGAGGTGAATGACAGATTTAAGGTTGTAAGGCCGATGACGGAGGAATCAAATACAAACTGTGGAGCAACCAGTAAGGAGAAGTGCGAGATTGGCGAACCAAGGAACACAAAGTAGAGACGAAGTTACGCAACCGGAAGTGGAGAGGGTGTGGAACCCCTTGGACAACGAAATTCCAAGAGCTGAAAGAGAAAGGTGGCAGACATTGTTACTGACAACAGAGAATGAAGTGCAAAACCAAATAGTCGAAGAAGATACTAGTGTAGTAGTAGAAGCTAACATAGTAAGCAAAGAGTGGATGGTAACACTTGAGCCAACGGAGAGGAGTTTGCCAACGGGTGTGAAAGATCGGAGCTTGGCACTAGAGCAACCATGCGTGGATACTTGGGGAGGAAGACCAGAACCGCATATCATTTACTCGCGAAGGAGGTCACAAAGTAGTGATGCACGAGAGTTTGGATGAAGACTATTTGAACAAGAAGCACCTAAACAAGAAGTTGAACCACCTACAATCGAAAGAGAGTGGAATAGAATTCCACAAGCATCATCATCAAGTGATGAGGAGGTTGAGAGAGACCCAATGGCACATGTTGCTAATAGAGTGGGCAAACAAAAATGCCCACCCTTCACTGGGGAAGGAAAAGAAGACCCAACACGACACATTGGTACTTGTACCACAATCTGGAAAGCAAATGGAGTAACACAACCTGCTGAATGGTTGCAATTGTTTCTTGCTACTCTGTGAGGAATGGCGATTGATTGGTACTTGAAGAGGGAAAGTACACAACCATTCGGGCGATGGGAGACATTGCAGGATGAATTTATAAATGAATTTTGACCACGACGGGATGATATTGAAATTATAACAAAGATTTACGCCACAAAACAAAAGCCAGAAGAGGATGTCAAGAATTATAATAGAAGACTAAAGCAATTGGCCAATAAAATGCAGATGCCACCCGCTGATGGACTAGTAAAGCGATGGTTCATAGATGGACTTCTACCTAAGTATAGAAAGAAGATGAAGGTTGTTCCATCCTCCACATATGTTGAAGCTCTGGAAAAAGCAAAGAATTTTGAGAGCGAAGCAAAACAAACGACAACTAGAATTGTGGGGCATTCAAGGAATGAAGATTCAAATAGCAATGCGGAGGACAAGGTGCAAAACACTATCTACTCTTTTAGAAAAGAGTTTGACAAAATCATGAAAGAAGTCAAAGGAGAAGTACGAAAAGAACGAAAAGACATTTGGTGTTCGGATTGTAAATCAGGTCATACGAATGTAAATTGCCCTAAGAACACGTATTGTAACATATGCGACATGGTAGGACATCCACTCTCAGATTGTCCATTCAATTTGAAAGGAGTGAGGCACCAAACCATGATGGTGCAGTAGGAGGAACAAACATATACTTCAAGAAATGGATAAGGCGCAAAAAGTGGCGGATATAAGAATAACCGTCGAGGAGGAAGGCAGGGAGGACAAAGTTGACTTAAGTATGATTCAAACGGAAGACCTATCATACAATGTCAAAACTACCAAGAGTGGGGACACTTTGCAAAAAGCTGCCCCAAGCCACAGACTGGAGGAAACACAAATGGAAACAATGTTACTCACATGTGTCGATGGTGTGGACCGGGTAACCACAAGGAAGTAAATTGCCCGAACAAAGCAAGTACCAGTGGTGCACAAAATGTCAATCTAATTGACATTGGTGAAGTTAGTGACAACCAAGAAAAAGAAAAGCAAGTACTAGCAGTGACAAGAGCTCATGCTAGAAATATGGAGTAGTATCCAAACCCTGCTAAGGAAAAAGAATGATGGCAAGAAGCCCACGAGATGGTAAAGGAAGAATTGGAGAAGGATAAGCAAGAAAGATTACTCTAGGAGAGAGCCATAAAAATTCAGAGATAGTGGCAAGCAAGCATCGATGGAACGCTTGGCGACACAAGTACTGAGCACGACCATGGAAGTTAAAGTATCAAGCCTACTTAGTGTAGTGCCAAAATTATACACCACGGTTGGTGAGATGATAAAGACGAGGAAAAGAGAAGAAGTTCGGGAAGTGGCCAACGTCAAACAGGAGCAATTCATTGATCCCACAATATTGATGATCGAAGCCGAAAAGAAACCAGCCTTGGTTCACATGGAGATATTGGACCACAAGCTGACTCAAGTCATTGTAGATGGAGGATCAAGTGTGAACGTGATGCCTGAAAAGACGTGGAAAAGCATCGGACAACCCACATTGCGATCTCCAAATTTCAGATTGTATGGAGCAGACCAGTACGAAATAGAGACGAGAGGTGTATTGATGAATCAAAGAGTGCGGATAGCAGAACAAGATTTCACCTTGGATTTCGTAGTGATTGCCATGCAAAAACCTGCTTATGACGCATTGCTTGGATGTGGATGGCTAAGAATGGCGAAAGTAAACCATAACTGGGAGAAAGAACATCTCACTTTCAAGAAAGGCCAGCATAAGTACATGATTAACTTGAAGAATCAGTCTGTTAGCCAAGACCTCGCAACCTTAGATGAATCAGGAAGTTCATCATCAGATGGCGAAACGGGATATGAACCTGATGAAGGAGTGTTGCAATTGGAGGAGTGCACGGAAGATGAGAGGGATGACGACAAAGGTCTACTTCATTGGCAAATGGAAGACTATGAGGTATTCACACCTCAGTGCTTATGCATCCACACAGAAGACGAAACCCAAGATGAAGAAAAGAAGGAACTAGAGAAAGGTCAGAGTAGCCAAAAGAAATCAACAATAGAGAAGGACCAGGAAAATGAAAAGTGGACATTCCTAATTTTTTTGCAGAATATACTATGGGTGATGTGGTAATTGAAGACAAACCAACTCATCCCATTGATGTTCTAAAGGCGGTAGACGAACCCGAATCTATCAAATACAAAGGACCAAGGATGGTGTAGGTTAACCTTGGCGAGGAAGGCGAGGAGAAGATGATCAAATGTGGAGACGATTGGGATCTTGTGCTCAAAGTAGCAACCTTCAAGATCTTTATGGAGTATAAAGATGTGTTTGCATGGACCTACAAGGATTTGAAGGGAATACCACCAGAACTGTGTGTACACAAGATTCCTTTGATTGAAGGTGCACAACCAGTGAGGAGATGACCATATAGAATGAATCCAAAGTACGCAACTTTGGTGAATGCCGAGATAGAGAAGATGTTGGACGCAGGCATTATCTTCAAAGTTACGACAAGTGAATGGGTGTCACCTATAGTGATTACCTTGAAGAGAGAAGTGAATAGATCCGGATTTGTGTGGATTTCCAGAGTTTGAATGCCGTAACTATAAGAGATCCCTTGCCAATCCCATTCACAAACTCTATACTAGAGGAAGTAGTCGAACATGAAATCTATTCATTTTTGGATGGATTTTCGAGCTATAACCAAATCTGTATTGCGGAGGAAGACAAATTGAAGACCACCTTCATAGTGGAAAATGGCATATACATGTATAACCGCATGCCTTTTGGATTATGTAACGCATCGACTACCTTTCAAAGGATCATCTTGTATATTTTTGATAAAATGTTGTAATGTCCCAAAAATAAATATTTTTTGTAAATGTCTCCTACACTTAATTATAAAAGTGAAAAAGGGGTTCATGTGACTAGGAGACATAACTTAAGTTGTGTTTATTTATGTTTTATGTTTTTATGTTGTAATAAGGCACTTTAAGTGATTTTAGGGTTGGGAGATGTCAACTCCAAATTAGAACCTCACCCTATATAAGGGAGTGAGACGTCCCATTTTGGGCATGTTATGTTGATATCAGAATTGAATATTGAAACCCTAGAGGTTCCATGAGTTGAGATTGCAGGTCTTGCTCATTCCCATAGTGCATTGGAGGTGCATGGTTGGGGTCTTGGCAATATCATTGCAGGTGTTATTGCCCTAAAATATCAAAAATACAAAAAGAGGCATCTTTGAGGAGTTCGTGGCATTTTTGGGAGCATTTGTGTCATGTGTTTCAGATCTGTTGGCAGCCCCAAACCCTACGCTTGTATTTGGGGTCATTTTTGAGGAGTTTTTGCATCTGTTCAGCCTTGGGGTTAGTTCGTCCCACTTGTGGGAGTTTGTATCTGCATTTTGAGTTCCTTGAGGACCCA
This sequence comes from Wollemia nobilis, assembly GCA_028583015.1. NCBI lineage: Eukaryota > Viridiplantae > Streptophyta > Pinopsida > Araucariales > Araucariaceae > Wollemia > Wollemia nobilis. The sequence continues at coordinate 21,227,084 of JAQPPZ010003356.1, forward strand.
TTTGTCCATTCCAGTTGTTATATTGGTTTGGCAATATTTAATATATGATATTGGCTGATTTCTCCTCATACTTGTGTTATTTTATGAGCAATTTCTGAGTTATTTCCTTGCTGTACTTAATTTCTGCATTTTCGTAGTAAGGGTTTGTTGTTCCTAAAAAAGGGACATTACAAGTGGTATCAGAGCTGGAATCTTGCCAGCCTGTGATTCGTGGTGATAAGTGTGTTTCTGTGGTGAAAAGTTGTGCCCTAGTGAAAATCGCGGATTTTTAGGGATTTTTTTCAGAAAATAAAAATTGCAGATTTGGATACCCTTTTGACCAATTTGCAGTTCTGTGGTTTCAGAAATTTTTTTGGTGGTCAGAATTTTCAGAATTTCAGATTTCCATATTTTTAGGGTTTGATAGGGTTTTATGCATCGTCCTCCTGTTCATCAGTATTTTACTAGGAGAAACAGACTCGCTTTGGAAATGTCAAACAGGGAAGAGGTTGAGGAGCCCCAAAGGCCAGTTGATAGGACTGAGCAAAAATTCGATGCCCTACTTGACATGCTGCAAAGAATGGTGTCCTTACAAGAGACAAATCAGCAAGAATTGAGGGCAGCTTTGGGCAACCCAAATGGCACAAGGAGGGAAGGAGAAAGGGGAGGCAACAACAATGGGCATGAGTCATCATCTAACTCACACCCTCCCTTGCCTAGGCCGTCCAAGCCTATGTTCCTTGTTCCACCACCTCCACCGGAGGAAAATGAGGTAACTGATGAATTAGATGAATGGTTTGCTGCTTATAGTAATAAATCTGAGGGTTTTAGGGCAGCAGTTTCTTTTGATAAATATTTGAAGATTGTGGGTAAATCTGTTGTTGAGGCTAAAAAAGAGAAAAAGAAGCCCTTTTTGCATCAAAAGGTGACCATTCCCTCATTTAATGGTCAAGATGGTCTTACAGCTAGGGCATGGCTTCAAAAATTGCAGACTTATTTTACCTTGGAGCCTATTTCTGAAGGTGATGCGGTTCAGATTGCTACACTCCACCTTGAGGGTAGTGCTTACTCATGGTGGCATCATGGGTTAGTAACCCAAGGGCATGGTGATATTGATACATTTGATGAATTTTGTACCGGGGTTTTGAACAGGTTTGAAAGGAGGAATGTGGAAGAGTATTTCAAGGAGCTTGCCACTTTGAAGCAAACTTCATCCATTCATGCCTATGTGGAGGAGTTTGAACAACTTTCGGTTCAGGTACAAAATATTTCACCCAAGAGGGTAATTTCTCTTTTTATGGATGGTTTGTTGGAACCCGTGAAGGGATTAGTTAAAGCTTTTGAACCAGCCACTCTTGAAGATGCCATTAAGAGAGCTTTAAGCTTAGAATCTGTTTTACCTCCTAGACAGAAATATTTTGCACATAATCCACCTGCTAGACCACCTTTTGCAGCCAGAAAAACAGTTTTTGGACAGCAGTATGGGCAGCAAGGAAACCTCACGCAGCAAGGTGGAAATGAGAGAAATTTTTATGGCAGGAATCCCACGCATGGAGAAGGTTTCAGATCTGGTTTTCAGCCACCTAATAAGCCCCCAAATGGCCCACGCTTGACACAAGAAGAGAAATATGAGCTAAGGAAACAAAACAAGTGTTTCATTTGCAAGTCTCCTTGGCAAAGAGGTCATAAATGCGGAGAGGTATGAAAATCATTGAATTACATTCTAATTCTGATTCTGATAATCCTGATTTTTATGAGGCAGATGAGACACCCTTGGAAGAGGAAGCACAAAGGGAGTATGAGGAAGTTCCTGAAGGTTCCCTAGCCACTTTAAGTGGGCTGAATCAGTTTCGCACTATTAAGGTACCGGGTAGATCTTTTGATGAAAAGGTTATTGTTTTAATAGATGGTGGTGCTACTTACAATTTTGTTGATGAGAAGTTTGCCACTAGAAAGAATCTTCCTACAGCTATCATTCCTGGTTTTAGTGTTGCTATTGGCAATGGTGATCTTATCACATGCAACAAAGTGGTAAGAAACATAAAAATTAATTTTGGCAACATGGAAGTAGATGAGCAATTCTTTGTTTTTCCCTTAGGAGGTATTCCACATATGGTTTTGGGTGTGCAATGGTTGTATTCACTTGGTGATTATGTTACTAATTATCAGAAATTAGAACTGAAATTTGTGCTTGAAGGGAAAGATGTGGTGTTGCAAGGAATCAAGGAAAATGGGTCAAAATATTCTTGCAAAATTTTGGAGGTTTCATACAAAAGAATGGAGAAGATGATAAGGCATAAGGACGTTGAGTGGGCAGCTGTAATTTTCAGTTCAGAAGGGAAAAAATCAGCCACCTATCATCCTCAAATTCAAGGTTTACTACAAAAACATCTTAAGGTATTTTCTGACCTACCTAAAGGTTTGCCACCTAGTAGAGGTTTTCAGCATGTTATTGAATTGGAAGCAAATAGTAAACCTGTCATAATTAAACCTTATAGGCATCCTAAGGTTTTCAAAGATGAGATTGAAAAGACCATTGCTGATTTACTTGAGAGTGGGCACATTATTTGCAAAGATGGGGTGAAGGTTGATCAAACTAAAGTTTCAGCTGTACAAAGATGGCCTATACCATCCAACCTAACGGAATTGAGGGGTTTTGTGGGTTTATGCAGTTACTACAGGAGGTTCATTAAGGGGTTTTCTTCTTTGGCTGCCCCCTTACTGAATTAACTAAGAAAGGGGCCTTTTCATGGTCCAATGAGGCTCTTTTAGCTTTTCTAAAGCTGAAAGATGTAATGACTTCCACTCCTTTACTTGCTATTCCTGATTTTTCTGTTGCTTTTACTATTGCTTGTGATGCTTCAGGTGTTGGAGTTGGAGCTGTACTTATGCAACAAGGACGCCCCATTGCTTATGAGAGTAGAAAGCTCTCAAATGTGGAGAAAACTTTCAGCATCTATGATAAAGAGATGCTAGCTATCATGCATGCCTCGACCAAATTCAAGCAATACTTAGTGTGTGGCAAGTTTGTGGTCAAAACTGATCATAACAGTTTGAAATACTTCTTGGGGCAAGTTGAACTGAATGAAAGACAGCAGAAATGGGTAACAAAGTTGCAATCATATGATTTTGAAATTGAGTTTGTAAAGGGTAAGAAGAATTCAGCTGCTGATGCACTTTCTAGGCACCCTACTTTTCATTCTCTTTCCATTATTTCTGCTGATTGGAAGGTGAAAATTATGGCTGAATATGCAAAGAATGATTTTTGTTCTAAACTAATAAATGGGCAAGTTGAAGATGACAGGTTCAGCCATAAAGAAGGACTGATTTTTTGCAAGGGAAGAGTGTTTTTAGTACCTGAATCGAAGCTGAAACAAGCTTTAATTACAGCCATGCATGATGCTCCACTTGTAGGCCATCCAGGTTTCTACAAGACTTACAAACAGGTTAGAGAAAGATTCTATTGGAAGGGTTTGAAAAGGGATGTCTTCTTGCATGTTCAGGAATGTGTTATTTGCCAAGAAAACAAGGGGGAACATGAATTTGCAGCTGGTTTACTTCAGCCACTTCCTATTCCCAATCAGAAATGGGAAAGTATCTCCATGGACTTCATTACTGGTTTGCCCAAGGTATACATGAAGGATTGCATATTTGTTGTTGTTGATAGATTGACAAAATTTGCTCATTTCTATGCCATTTCAACAACTTGTACAGCCATACAAGTTGCTGATTTGTTTTTTAAAGAAGTTTTCAGATTGCATGGTTTGCCTAAATCCATTGTGAGTGATAGGGACAGCAGATTTTTGAGCATGTTTTGGCAAGAATTGTTTAAGCTATGTGGTACTAAATTGACTCCTAGTACTAGCTACCATCCCCAAACTGATGGGCAAACTGAAATTGTTAACAAATGGCTTGAAGGATATTTGAGAAATTATGTTTCAGGTCAACAAAAGGCATGGGTTAAATGGCTGCACCTTGGTGAATATTGCTACAATTCTACTTATCATATGTCCATAAAAATGTCTCCATTCAAGGCACTTTATGGTTATGATGCCCCACACTTTTCAGATCTGATTTTTGGTGATTCAAGGGTCCAAAAAGCTAGAGACTTTGCAGCAGAAAATCAAGATATTCTTAATGCTTTGAAGGACAATATTCTTACGGCACAAAATCAGCAGAAGAAGTATGCAGATCAGCAGCGTAGTGAGCGCTCATTTGAGGTGGGAAACTTGGTTTATGTTAGGTTGCAGCCCTACAAACAGTCTACATTGAAAAGAAGTGGAGCAGAAAAACTCAAACCCAAATTTTATGGACCTTACAAGGTGTTGAGTAAGGTTGGACAGGTTGCATATGCTTTGGAACTTCCAAGTGGAAGTAAAATACATAATGTCTTCCATGTTTCTTGTTTGAAGAAGGCCTTGGGCCAACATATTCAGCCATCTTCAGATTTGCCACCCCTTGATGATGAAGGAAAGCTCATTCTTGAACCTGAATTGATCCTTGAGACAAGGGAGAGAAAGCTTAGGAGTAGGACTGTCAAAGAATATCTTGTGAAGTGGAAGGACTTGCCTATGGAGGATGCTACTTGGGAAGGTGCAGAAATTTTAGATGCTCCAGCTTTGACTTTGCTTGAGGACAAGCAATTTGAGGAGGGTGGACTTGTAATGTCCCAAAAATAAATATTTTTTGTAAATGTCTCCTACACTTAATTATAAAAGTGAAAAAGGGGTTCATGTGACTAGGAGACATAACTTAAGTTGTGTTTATTTATGTTTTATGTTTTTATGTTGTAATAAGGCACTTTAAGTGATTTTAGGGTTGGGAGATGTCAACTCCAAATTAGAACCTCACCCTATATAAGGGAGTGAGACGTCCCATTTTGGGCATGTTATGTTGATATCAGAATTGAATATTGAAACCCTAGAGGTTCCATGAGTTGAGATTGCAGGTCTTGCTCATTCCCATAGTGCATTGGAGGTGCATGGTTGGGGTCTTGGCAATATCATTGCAGGTGTTATTGCCCTAAAATATCAAAAATACAAAAAGAGGCATCTTTGAGGAGTTCGTGGCATTTTTGGGAGCATTTGTGTCATGTGTTTCAGATCCGTTGGCAGCCCCAAACCCTACGCTTGTATTTGGGGTCATTTTTGAGGAGTTTTTGCATCTGTTCAGCCTTGGGGTTAGTTCGTCCCACTTGTGGGAGTTTGTATCTGCATTTTGAGTTCCTTGAGGACCCATTTGTCCATTCCAACTGTTATATTGGTTTGGCAATATTTAATATATGATACTGGCTGATTTCTCCTCATACTTGTGTTATTTTATGAGCAATTTCTGAGTTATTTCCTTGCTGTACTTAATTTCTGCATTTTCGTAGTAAGGGTTTGTTGTTCCTAAAAAAGGGACATTACAAATGTCCACAAGAAATTTCAAAGCCTTTTTGGATGATTGGTACCTGAATGGCCGAGCACTAGAACATTTGAAAGCATTGGATGAATGCATGAGTTTGTGCAGAAGAGCTTGAATCGCATTGAATCCAAGAAAGTGTGTGTTGATGGTGCCACATGGGAAACTATTAGGACATATTGTATGTCAAGAAGGCTTGAAGTCATACTCGGATAAGATAAAGGTGATATTGTTGATGGAAGAACCACATGACGTAAGTTTAGTAAAACCCTTCTAAGGAACGGTGGCTATTATAGGAGGTTTATCAAGAACTATACGCAAATTACTCATCCGCTAGATGCTCTCACATGTAAGAGTGTTCCTTTCAAGTGGGCGAAGGAGCACCAAGAGGCTTTTGAAGGATTGAAGGTGCATTTGGTGAAAGCACCTATCCTGGTTTATCCAAATTGGGAGGAGTTTCATGTTCATGTATACACCTTGAACTTTGTGATCAGCTGTGCCTTAGCTCAAGAAGGATAGTTTGGATTGGACCAGCCCATTTATTTTGCAAGTCGGTTGTTGTCAAGGGCAAAGAAGAATTATAGCACGGCGAAGCGGGAAGCATTGGGGATGATTTATTGTAACAACCATCATTTTCAAACCAACATGAGAGTAAATTTTTTTTTTTTTTTGTATATCATAACTACCCAATAAGTAGAAACCATAATCAAGGATCATTGGAGACTATATTTAACATAAGTTGTAACTCAAATGTTCCTTATGCAAATATCCTAGGTGTTGCATCCCCGCAACTCCCTCAGGGTTTGAACTTATCAATCTATCCTTGCTTAATTCTCTCTCCTTTAATTAGGGCTTAATTTTTTTTGGTTCGTTAAATTAAAAATGGGTTTTTATCAAGGATCCCAAAACCTGATTACAAAAAGTCATAATACTAAAAGCAAGGCCCCAAGGCCAATGAAAAGGACACCAAAATCCAGAGGAAAGACATAAAGAATGCCTTTTAGAACAGGCTAAGGATAGCTTTACAGGAAAGGCTAGAGGATAGCCTTAAAGGACAATTTTTTATTTTTATTTTTAATCTTTACAATGAAGTCTGGGACAACACTATCCCGCCCAGAATAGCCCAAAAGCACACGTGCAAAAGGACCACCCAAAAAGCACGTGGTAAGGAAATTTAAAAAAGGCAATCCCGCTCAAAAAAAATGAAACAGGGCTATCCCGCCCATTACAATGATTTGAAAAATTCAAATTTGAACTTAAAGCGGGAAACACAAAATTCCCACCTGAGGATGCACAGGGATGCAGCAGGAGGATGCAACAACAGGGACCAACATCCCGAACAGGCCTGCAAGAGGATCAGCAACCATGGGACTCCAGAGGCCATGAAATCCCGTTGTAGTAGGGAAACTACTCAGAGGCCAAGGGAGACAGAGGAAACAACAATGCAAAAATGGGAGCTAAGGAAAATGGTGGGGAGGTCCCAGGAGACCTCAACAGAGGAACTATGAACCACAAGCTGCCAACTGAAAGCGTAGGGCCGCCCCGAAGGCCAAAAAAAAAGTAGCAAGAGCTCCATAACAACCTCCAACGCCATCGCCGAGCAGCTTCAGGGAACCAGAAGAGGATGACCCGTAGGAACACAACATCAATAAGCACATAGGCCCCCCAAAGCCTTGAAAAGCTGAGACCCACCATCAAACTTGCAACCGGAAACCCATAGAGCAACACCACAGGAATAAGCACAAGGCCCCTTCCAAGCCAAAAGATACTGTGAAGAGTTGCTCATGAAGCCAAAAACCCTAGCCACAACACTCTGAACCAGAAGAACCTCTGATCCTTAACACCAAATAGGACCCTGCAAAAAAAGGAAAAGGGTTTCTGAAGGAACTCAGAAAACCCAAAGGACGACCCAGGAAAAACTAAGGACATCCCAAAAAATCCCAAGGACGTCCCAGTTCGCAGACACCAAAAGGAAGACCCTGCCGGAAGACATGGAATGGGGCAGACAAGAGAATAAGGGACATCCCAACCCAAGGAGATTGTCTGCAACACCAGCCAACCAAGGAGGAGGGCAAAGGGGTGCTAGGGAACCGGAACAGGACCCAGGGACGTCCCAAAAAAACCCAGGGACATCCTAGATCACAGGCACCAGAAGAAAACCCCACCAAACAACAAGGAAAGGGGTAGACAAATGGAACAGTGATCTCCCACCCCAAGGAGATCGTCTACAGCGCCTACCAGCCAAGGAGGAAGGGCAAAGGATGTGCCAGGGATCCAATACAAGGCCAAGGATCTGGGACAGGGCCAAGGATGGGCTGCAGGGAAGAGGACTTCCCAGGGAAGTCCCCTGCAGGGCCCCTCCGTTAGTGCTTAACTAGGGCTTATTAAGTCTATGCACTTAATTAATTAATTGAAGTCTCCTACATGAAACTTAATCCCTAATTAATCTCATTATTATTATCTCATGATAATTAATCACTTCATAACAATATAAGTCATTCATCATTAAACAATATAAAAAGGAGTACAATATTCATTCATAAATGTTTATAATCAAGCACTTCCTTTTTGAACATTCCATGTAAGATAAAAGTATAAAACATTGCATCTATATTCAAATGAAACTCATATCCATGATTCATTCTATTAGACATCTCATTGAAGTGCAAACATAACTTCAATAACTAGATCTAGAAAGCATCAAAGGCAAGATCACAAAATGACGATACATAACACATCATATATCCTGGGAACCCTCGTGGGGAATAAACCCAACCTTAAATAGTTTTCCTTCATTTATTTCATGGAATGATTGGTTCTATACAATGAGTTAAAGGCACCCCATAATGCCCCTTTTTCTTTCCACATAGGAATTCCCCAATTCTCATGACATTACATTATGAATTAGTCCTTTAATCCATAAAACGAACTGGTTCCATACATTGAATCAAAAGACACCCCATAATGCCTTTTCTTCCCACATAAGAATTCCCTAATTCTTATGACATTACATTATGAATTAGTCCTTTAATCCATAATACAATTGGTTCCATACATTGAATCAAAAGGCACCCCATAATGCCTTTTCTTCCCACATAAGAATTCCCTAATTCTTATGACATAACATATACAATTGGTTCCATGCATTGAATCAAAAGGTACCCCATAATGCCTTTTCTTCCCACATAAGAATTCCCTAATTCTTATGATATTACATAATGAGTTAGTCCTTCAATCCATAATACAAATTGGTTCCATACATTGAATCAAAAGGCACCCCCATCATGTCTTTTCTTCCCACATAAGAATTCCCTAATTCTTATGACATTACATTATGAATTAGTCCTTCAATCCATAATACAATTGGTTCCATACATTGAATCAAAAGGCACATAAGATTCCCTAATTCTTATGAAATTACATTATGAATTAGTCCTTCAATCCATAATACAATTGGTTCCATACATTGAATCAAAAGGCACGCCATAATGCCTTTTCTTCCCACATAAGAATTCCCTAATTCTTATGATATTACATATACAATTGGTTCCATACATTGAATCAAAAGACATCCCATAATGCCTTTCCTTCCCACATAAGTTCCCTAGTCCTTATGACAATACAAAGTAAACTAGTCTATTAACTCATGGATACAAATTGATTCCGTACATAAGTAAAATGGGGAAGAATGAGAAGTGTTCTTCGCATTTTGTTGATGCTGATTTGCGCCTTTGGAAGTGCTTTACTGTGAAGGTCAAGATCTGTGAGAGGCACCAACTTTCTCCTCCGCTAGAATGGCATGTTTGAATGCCACATCCAAAGTGAGGAAATCATTGAATTTGATTTCCCTAAAAATCTGATCTTGCAATCCACGAGTGAATTTGTTAATCAAATCCTCTTTTGAATCTTTTACACCAAGAAGAACCCTTAGCCTATTGAATTGAAAAATGTAGTCTACAACTGACATATTGTAGGCTTGCCTCAACCTAAACCACTTGGTCGTGAGGTCACTTTGATAGTTTGGTGGGAAAAAGGTGTTCTTCAGAATTTGGATCAGTTCTTTCCAAGTCATGGCAGAATTTTGGCTTTGTCTTTCTACAATCAAAACTTTTGCTAAGCCTGTGAGTTTGACTATGGCAAAAGCAACTCGTTCATCCGAAGGGACTTCTGCATAGGAGAACCAAGTCTCCAAATCTAGAATCGAAGTAGACAAGACATTTGGATCCCTTGATCCATCATATAATTTGACCTCACATTTTGCCTTGTTGGCAAATTTGTTGTATATTTTGACATTAGAAGGAGACAACTGTACAATAATGTCATTCACTTTATCCGCCAAAACATCTACTGCAACAGTTTGATTTGCCATGTTTGGTTGGAGGTCAGAAGCCATTTAATGACGTGTATATGCTAGACTAGGAGGATTCTTATGTGGTTGCAAGAACTATCTAGGCAATTGCTTAGGATTGATTTTGTGAAATACCTAAGACAAAAATGGGCCTAGATGACAATTTTGCCCTTACAATTTGCAAAAGGATAATTTTAGTGCTTGTTACAAAATTGAGCAATTACAATTTTCTCCCTTCAATTTGAGGTACAAAATCAAAATAGCACTAAAATTTGACCAATTAACCCCTAATATAGAAAAATTGACTTCAAGAGGTAAAATTGTTAATTTTTGCAAAAATTAACAATTTTACCTCTTGAAGTCAATTTTTCTATATTAGGGGTTAATTGGTCAAATTTTAGTGCTATTTTGATTTTGTACCTCAAATTAATTGACAAAATTTTGTAAAATTTTAAAAAATATCACCTTGCTTTGGCACCACATAATTCGAAAATGAATTTTGGTGGGAAACAACCATCGGCGGCAACAAAAAATTGGTTTGAATCCACTGGTCAACGCACTAGTCAACTGCGCGGTCAAACGGTCCACCAACGATCAGATTTTTCAAACTCTGCCAAATAGTCCGCCAATGGTCAAGTTTTTCAAACTCCGCCAAACAGTTCGCCAAAGGTCACAATGGCTCCTCGAGAGCCACGCACCACCAACCGGCGCTGTGCGTTAGCGTGTGCTCGAGGGTGACCACCGAGTGGTGGTCACCTCCTTATGTGCGCGGGGGTGCTAACAAATCGTGCAATGCCACCCACACTAATAATGTGGGACTAAAAAGTCCCTTCAAATTCTGGCAAAAAAAACTCGCGACGACGCCAAAATTTATTGTGATTGCCGGAAAACAGCACGTTCGCCGAAGAATGGAGAAACTTGCTGGAAAGTGAATGTTCTCTATTGGAAATGCAGGAATTCTTCCGGAATTCGCAAACTGGCACTAAAAATTGTAGGACTATGCCGAAAACAAGAAAAATTGTCAGAACTTCACCGGTAATGCAGAAAAAATTGCTGGAAATTGCAATATTTCGCCGGAATCGAGCTAGTAGCTGATTTTTCACTTCGAAATCTGTCAAAATCCACTTGGATTGCGAAAATCGAGTCGGGAAACGGATTTCATCACCGAAATTTGCTGAATGGGCATTGTAGGTCACAAAGCTTCAACAAAAACTTCAAATTGTCGCCAGAAAACGACCAACGTTCCTCAGTTGCCACTTGTTGACACTGTTTTGGTGGTGCAAGATTCTCCAATTTCTACGATGCCACGTGTCGCTTTGAAATTGGCGGGCGGTTGGGGTTGCGAAATGTTGCTAGTTATTGGTGTTAGGAAGTGAAGTCACTATGCAGTACAAGCAGCCAGGAAACAGGATTGCAGTAGGTTCAAGTAGGGCAGACGTCTGGGCTGCCAGACGTCTAGGCTGGCTGACGTCTGGGCCACCAGACGTCTAGGATGGCAGACATCTGGGCTGCCAGACGTCTAGGCTAGCAGACGTCTGGGCCTAGGCTGGTAGACGTCTAGGCATGACGTCTGGGCAGCCAGACGTCACAGGAATGCGGAAGACGAACAATCTTAGGAGCAAAAACGAACAGTCTTTTGGAGGCTTCCGTTTGAAGAGGAAACGAACAGTTTGGAGTCTTCCTTCTGCTCTATAAAAGGGACTTGACCCCTTGCATATGTAAGAGAGGTTGTTGAAAACATTGAGAAACATGAATGTAAACTTTGCTGAAAATAATAAAAGGAGAAGTTGCCATTGCCTTGTGGTTTTTCTTGCACATTGCAGGTTTCCACGTAAATATCTGTATCACTTGTGTTATTGTTTTCGTGTTCTATATTTTTGTTATTGTGCTTCCTCTTGCAGGTGATAAATCTATAAGGTTTTCCTAACATCTGGTATCAGAGCTAAGGTTTTGTGCGAGTGAGAGCTGCAACAATAACAAAAGGTGTAACCAAGTTCAAGATTGAGAAATTTGATGGTAGGAACTTCGCTCTATGGAAGATGAAGGTGGAGGATTTGCTGGTTCAGAATGACCAAGATCAAGCCTTGGAAGGGGTCGTGAATAAACCGAGCAACATGAAAGATGAGGAGTGGACAACGCTTGATAGGAAGGCGGTTTCTACAATCCGTCTCTGCCTAGCGGACTCTGTCTTGTTCAATGTAGCTAAAGAGAAGACCGCGGAAGCCCTTTGGCAAAAGCTTGAAAAGTTGTATGAAACAAAATCAACAACAAACAAGGTTTTTCCAAAAAGCAACTTTATAGCTTGAGGATGAAGGAAAGTTCATCCGTGGTAGATCATTTGAATAAGTTTAATACTCTGATCAGTAAACTGGTTTCAGTTAATGTGAAGATGGAGGATGAAGATAGGGCTATCACCCTTCTTTGTTCCCTTCCGGAACAAAGTTTAGGCCTTAGGGGTTGATTAAATTTTTCCTTAAATTTCTTCACCTGCGTTAGCGTCAACCTGAACATCTGCAGATTAATTTACTTCGCCATTTGCGTGGTGCATCTAATCTGCGCAATCGTCCACCTACAATCTGCGCCATGCCGCTATGTCCTTCTGAGTTACCATCGGGGGGGGGGGGGGCAGCTTTGGATGGTCGTCGACTGACTGTAGCCTGACCGAAAATGGCCTGGGAGGCGGCCGGTTGTTTGGCGGTTGCAGGCTACGAATGATGTGCCGCACGTTAGTAATCAAACGGGAGAAATAAGGAGGGGGCAGGAGAGAATATGGAGGTATAAGGGGATAGGGACGGAGGGGGGAAAACCTCCCTTATTCGGCACGGGGGGAATCGACCGGTGGCTAGTGAATCACTTGGCCGATCGGCTTATCAGTCACCTCGAAAGTTGATGCAGGTAGAGCCGAAAGGAAGGATTTAGGAACAATTAGTTCATGTGATCATTGCTCTTCTCCCGTATACCTCTACACCTATGCACATTCAGGTTGCTCAGCTACCCTCTCGACAAGAAGTGCCTACCTCTCCTTTTGGGCACAACTTTGATCTCAATTGATCTTCCAACAGTGCAATTTATCTTCCGTTCTTCTCTTTAATATTCAAAGCAGACAAATTCTTCTTGCCTTCCTCAGGGCAAGTCTGGCTACCCTGTGATCTTCTGTTAGGGGTATTCGGTGCAAGGGTAATTTACGCCCTTTGTCACCTTAGGAGCTTCACAAAACTGATGCTACAGGCTGGTCCAAGCCAAATCCTCGCAACACCTAGCCTAGGAACTGATGCACTAGTTGAACAATATCCACTAGTCACCTAGCAACAAAGTTGGCACCTTGCCTCCCTTCTTGCAAAAATTTTCCTATGGCTTTGATACTAGTGATATGGAAATATGAAACGTGAAGCTAATTATTCATTATGTGCAATAGAATATATAATACATGCAAAGAATTACGTAGGTTACAGTGGTTGTAACAATTTGCCATGCAAGGCCAACCACTTGTAACTAAAAGATATGCAGGGATAACCACCTGCCAAACATGGATGCAAACAAACAACTAACTGCTAGAAGACAAAACATATCCCTAACAACCTAACCATGCATCCTAACAACTAACAAATCAAATCCAACGTGGGCATACTATGCCTCACGTAATACAATGCAAGAAATAAGAAATAATAATAACTTAGGCTAAGGTATAATAATAATACCCTCAACACGACACGTGACAAGCAGCGAAGAAGGACAGTCAATGACTGCGTGGCAACCACTCGGGCGAGGTTATAATTTAAATGTCTATCTCTGTGCACTGCCCAACCGGTGCTAGTCTGGTCACCAAGTGGCTGGTCACATGACCACCACTTGGTGGTCGAAAGGCATAGGGAGCCAAACTCCCTTTATGCCCTTCGACTGCCCGAGCATGTGCCATGTGGGACAATGCTTCTGAGAGGCTTCTTAGAAGCCTTCCGCTTGAGCAAAGCCGAGCACGATCCAACGCTTCGGTTGCTTAGGGGCCGACTCCCTGAGATCCCAAACCTCACAGGTTGGCTCTAAAGCTCCTAAAAACAACCCTAGACATAAAGCATGGCGGATTAAGGGTTTAATTGTTTCAATTTCCGATGCAACACAAAAGAGATGTCTGTTAGTATCTAAAAAATAGATACAAAAGGGCCGATCGGTGGTTACTAGGCATCTAACGTCTAGGCTCAGTGATGAAACCCCACATAGACCGATCTATTGCATTATGCTTGGTTCTAACGCCTGTTTTAGGTAGTTCAAAGCAACATTGCATGGGGAGAAGCATTTGTTTTAATAGTGCAACAGGGAGACTCACAAAGGGATACAACAGTTGTTTTTACGTCCTATCAAGCACGATGAGGCTGCCAATACACGTCTCAACCAAGGCATAGAAGGTCCCTTAAAGAAGGTTTTTATAGTCTAGGCCTTTTTTATGCTTATCATACACGGTCTACTAAGGTGATTCAAAGCCTTAAACAAAGTGATCATAGTGGCCATTTACAAAAATAAGCTATGAATTATCAAGCTTGATTCAATTTCCATGATACAGAGATTGATGGAGGTTTAAATCAGGCAATGTTTCAGCAATGATTCAGGCAGTAATCATATTCAAATGTCCTCCATCAGAGACAAGCATCTATGGGTAGAAAGTGTTAACAATAACCAACGAATCTAGCATAAATAATCTCCCTTATTGTTTACAGCAAGATAATACTTCCTATGAGAGAACTAAATCATCCATTTCAAGAGCAGTCATAGCATATAAACATCATACACATTATGCTACCCAAAAGGAAAATAAGACTATATAATTAGAAGCTCCAACCTGATTGCCTCCAAGTGTCTTCCTCTTTCATACCTTCAAGTGGCCTCCTCATGGCCTCCTCTATCCTTCTTCTTGTGCTTGTCTAACCATTTCTCCATCCTCGTCTCCTCCTTGCTTACCTTTAGCCTCCTCCTCTCCTTCGTGTTCCCCTCAGGATGCCTCCCCCTTCTCTTCTTTTTTTTCTAGGGTTTCCCTCTAACCTTCCTTCATGGTGAAATTAGGGTTCCTTCCATGACAAGAAAGATGCCCTAATTAAATAATTAATTTCCCGGGGAGACGAGGGTTAATTTTTTTTAATTATCTTAGCCTCCTTCCCTTAGCATGAGACATGAGGGGGTTTTGTTTTTGGTCCAATAGAAAATAAACACCCGTTTTCTTTTCTTTTGAAGCACGAGGTAAATAAGATAATTAGGTAAATCAAATCACCAAATTAAAGCTAATCATAATTAATTACATAAACTTGTAATTAAATCATAATTAGGACCAATATGGATCTTCATCCATCTTTTCCTTCTTTCTCATCCTTAGTGGTGACTCCCTTGTCCACTATATCCGAAGGATACCTACTCCTGCAACCATGTAGACTAAAGCAAACTATCAGTAGTACCATATTATTCAATAAACCATTCATATATTGCAAATAATCAACATAATGCCATTTAGTCTATCTCCAAAATAACATAACAATTCATAAGTCCATCATATGAAAAAGCTTGCTAAGGGAGGGTCATGACATTTATGCAGTACAAAAGTTTAGACACTACTTGCTAGCCAACCCATTTGCTTTTTCCGTAGACCACCAGGCGTTGTTATACTTGATTAACAAATCGATGATATATGGACGAGTGAGTAGGTGGCTCGTCACACTACAAGAGTTCGTGTTTCAAGTGGTAGTACGACTAGGAAAGAAGCATGTAATAGCGGATCAATTGTCGAGGATTTTCTCTAGAGAACCTTCAAAAGAAGGAATACAAGATGAATTCCTTGACGCACAACTATTTATGAAAGTACGATACCAACATGGAATAAACACATCAAGGAATATCTATCGATAGGAGAGCTGCTAAAGGAGATGATGGTAGCGGAACAAAGGAAGATCATCACGAAATCAACACCATTCACGTTGATTGCAGGCTTGTTATATAAGATGGGAGAAGACCACATCTTGAGGTGTGTGATGGAAGATGAAGTACAACAAATATCGAAGAAGGCACACGAGGGATTGGCTGGAGGCCATATGGGGCCAGATGCAACAACAAGGAAAGTGTTGTTGGCAAGACTGTGGTGGCCCACCCTTTATCATGATGCCAAAGAGTATGTGAAGGCATGTGACACGTGTCAGAGAACGGAGAAGTTGTTAAAAAGGGATTTCATGCCATTACATCCTTCTCAACCCCAAGAACTTTTTGAAAGGTGGGGATTAGATTTTGTGGGACCACTTCGAACAAGCCAAAAAGAGAGATGTCGATATATTGTAGTGGCAACAGAATACTTGACGAAATGGGTAGAAGCAAGGGCTCTACCAAATAATTCTACAAGAAGCACTACTCGTTTCTTGTATGAACATGTTATTACTAGGTTTGGAATTCCCCTATAGTTGACAAGTGATAGGGGAGGCCATTTCATCAATGAGATTATTCAAATCATAACTACGGAATACAAGATATTTCACTTGTTGTCTAGCCCATACAATCCTAGGACAAATGGGCAAGCAAAGGCAACAGATAAGGTCTTGGTTTCCATCAAGTACAAGACATGCGGCGTGGAGGACATCGATTGGGATGAACGACTACCAACAGTCTTGTGGGCGTACAGGACAACTTTCAAGTCAACAACGAATCATACACAGTTCTAGTTAATGTATGGACAGGAGGAATTTTGTGTACCTAGTCTGAGAGTAGTAGTTGAGAATTGCCTGAGTGACAAAGAGAGTATGGAAGAAAGGCTCACAACACTCATATAACTGGGAGAAAAGAGGGTGATGGCACAATGGGCGATGGAGATTGCCCAACGATGACGTAAATTTTGGCATGACAAACATTTATGGAAAATGGACTTGAAATATGGTGATTTAGTGCTCAAATATAATGGAAACGAGAGATTAAGGCAGGCAAATTGAAGAACTTGTGGCTTGGACCCTTCCAGGTGGAAGAAGTACTAGACAATGGGGCTGTCCGACTAAGGAAACTGGATGGTATAGTTTGCCCCGAAACTATAAATGGTTCTAAGTTGAAGGTATACAAGGGACAGACACAGGTGAAAGTAATCAACTTGGAATCAATAGGAGAAACTTCTGGAAGAACAACAGAAGAACCACAACTAGAGATGCGAGTTTATGTACATGGAGAACCGAGTAGAATCTATAGAGAAAAAGAATGAATGAAATTGGAGTGGCTATTTGGAGCAGAAGGGGAACTTGTAATCGAACAAAGAGAGTTGCAAGCTCGAGACAGGGAACGTAGACGATTACAAGTCGATGTAAGGTTTCCAAATAATGGAGAAGAACGACTTTGAACCCTCACGAATGTCACATTACAGGAACAAGAACCTGGTATAGTAGAAGAAAACGATGAGACTTGAAATGAAGAATCAAGGATTCTGCAACAAATGATTAGGGAGACACATTAGTTACAGGAAGAATACGAGACCTTGAGAATGTATAACATGTGATTGAGAGAACAAGTGGTTCATGAACTGGATGAAACAATGCAACAGATAAATGAAAGAGGAGAATTACGAAGAGTGGAATTAGATGGCTTCCCTTGAAAAACACTCCATAATCCCTTACTTCATAGTAAAGCAATCATTTGGGAGGACAAGGTGTTATAGTTGCACCCATTTAAGTGGGCAACATATGACTTGGGATCCATAATGATCGAGCACAAAAATGCCTTCACACAATAGAAAAATAACGTCCCCATTGCCTTCACACAATAGAAAAACAACGTCTCCATTGCCTTCACACAATAGGAAAAAGGCTTCCACATGACAAAATTATGACCTTCAAAAGCAAAATCCTATTAGTAGACCCGAAGCTAGGGTTTCCATCCAATTGCCCCAAGAGTGCCATGTGGAAACTTGTGAGCAGTGAGAAAAAGGGCCAAACTCAGCCAATCTATCACTACAACCTCTTCACTAGAATAGTTGAAAAGAGATGAGTATGTTGGAGGAAATGGGCATGCATGGTATATAAATACATAATTTTTTTGAATTTTGACCCCCCAATTAGGCTACATTGACAACACATGTCACGTTAGTTAAGAAATTGATGTTAGGCCTCAACAATCTCCAAGGCAAGCAACAACAATAGGTCGCTTGCTGGCTCGAACATGGTTACTTTGGGCCACGATTGGTTTGAGCAAGCTAAGCTAGTCGAGTCCCCATGGCCACAACCATGACAGTTGTTGTGCCCCCTTTGTAAAGAAGGGAAAGGGTCAACAAGACCATCCAAGGGTGGGCTAGGCCCAAAAGGAGGCATCGTATTGAACCCACCATCTTGTTTGCTTTGACGAGTTGACGAGAATGGTCTTACCAAGTTGGGAAGTTATGACTTTGGAAGACCAATTTGAGTTGTGCCATAATCAAGGTCCCCCTTATTTATTATCTCCCAAAATGGTGTGCAAGAGGATATCCATGATGTTTGAATGTGTGATGGTAGGAAGATGGGGGGATTTCCCCCTTTATTGAAAAATTCAAATTTTAGAGTTTGCTCTGCTACTACACATACTGGAGGGCAAGAAACAAAGCTTGAGATGGAGAAACCAGGAGATCTGCCAAATTGAAGTTCCCCACATTTTAATGCACAAATATCCAAGAATAAGCCTCTTCCCAAGAAAGTCCTAATAGTGTAGATATGAAGTTGGACAGCAAGGATATGATTTCCCTCTCATAAATTGGTGCCATGGAGGAACCTGTGAAGCATCCTATAACTCCTTGTAGACCAAAGTCAAGAGTTATCTTTTGTGGTGCAAAAGGTTTTGCCTAAGAACCTGTTAATGCATTTAGGATGTCTAAAAGTATTCAACAAAATAGATGATCTTTTGGAAGGTAGAGTGTCCATCAAAATGCTTGAGAAGAAAATTGGAGAATTGGTTTTTGACAAATAATACTTAAAATTCACCTTGATTGTTTGATGCCTTCATTGGAGCATGGGTCCTTGATGAAGCAACTTATGAGTCCTTGGATGAAGATCCTAGGATTAAAAGAAATCCCTAAAAGCAACAATCCAAAAAAATGTCACAGTTGCTCTTTTGGAAGTACACCTCTAGATGAACTGCTGTAGACAATTTGTGGAAAACAAGAAAACAGAATCATGAGAGATTCACATCTGCTTTAATCCTATGAAGAAATTCACAGTACTTAGAGAGGAATGAATGGAATAAACACATTACCTAGATTATTTAAAGGAGAGAAAAGTGAAAGACAGGCACAAAAATATGGGGAAGGTTGCCATATCATAATGAATGTCAAACCAGCATATTGCCTTATAAGGTTTCACATTGGTGCAAGGCAAATACAATATACAATATCAGTCATGGCCATCAAATGAGAGACTACATATTTCAAAATATGCTTATTCAAGGGTCCTATACAACTTTCAAAGAAAAGAGGGAATAATATTTTAAACATTATTTTAGTCATAGAAGGCTTTGACATTTGTTGATTCAAATTCTATTGCGAGTTGGTGAGTAGGCCCAAGATGATGTGATCAAAGGATTCTTAACTAGTTAACCTATCTTGATTTGCAGTCATAGTGGCACTTTGTTATGTTGAGTGTGTCGGAGATGGAAAAGATGGAGATAGAGTGTTGTATAACTAATACTCAGGTTGAGTTGGTGCAGATGCTTATGAACCAAGCAGAGTGGTGAGTACTTTAGTTGACCACATAGGTTGAGGTGTTGCAAAAGTGATTGAAAACCAACCCAATGCATAGTTTGAGGATGCTTGTTGGCAGACAGAGAATGCTTGAAGATGGGTGGATAATGCTAAGAAATGGGTAAAGGTGAAGAAGAAAGAGGTTGAGGTTACTTAAAGCAAAGTGGTGGACCTTGAGATGAGTTTCCAAAAGAGGGAAGCAAATTTGGAGCCGTACATAAGGGGCATGAATGATGCATTGAGTTTGTTTGGTGTTGTGCAAAAGCTATTGAAATCATCAAAGGGTTGGAAGATAGGCCCCCTACTGCCTTCATTGTCTACAATTTTTTGAATCCAACCTTTAGGAGTACAGGCATTGGTGTACCATGCTTGTCAGTGCTAATTTTCTTTGATGGAAGCGGTGACACTCTCCACAACAACCACAACAAGCTCCATAGTTACAACTACCTCCACTACCATTTCTTATGTGCCTTCTACTTATTGCTAGTGTGGCAACACTGTCATCCACCACTTAGCCTTCTACTTTTAGTTGTCAAGGATGATGACTATGGTTGGAGGAAGGGGTGGATGTAGGCATATATTTTGTCATTACTGTACATAGTCCACAGTGAAGTGTAATGTTGTATCTGAAATGAACTAAGATGGAGTTGTTATGTTCATGTTCTACTATACTACATTTTTCATTTTGGAGTTATGGGATGGTTGTTGGAAAGACTGTTGGGGTCAATTGTCTCATCCATCCACTTCCATGTTACATCTATAACTTGCTGATCCATTTCATAAGAGCTCAAAGGTATAGCATGGAGGACAATCCCATAGCTCAATTGATAAGGCAAGATGATTTATACTAAAGGTATGGAATAGAACATGTCACAACAAGTACTTTCTCGTACATCGTAGTGTTAGATGGAAAAGATATAAAACATAAAAGTGATGTTATTTGCGTATTCTAGGAAAATAAAAAAGTATGTAAATAAACTATAAAACATTTTTTTAGGTAATACAAATGTAAACCAAGACCAGAATATAAAGCATTCAAGTGGACTAGTTGGCCACAATACCAAAGCCTAGGCTATAGGTAGTAGGTGCTGGGCTGCAATGGGTGTTTTGTGAGGCGGAGAATGTTGAAACACTGATTTCTACTTAGCTTTCCTAACCTTGACTACAGAATCATAATGCTACTTCCTTGGTTGATGAGGAAGAAGACTCCTCGGGTGATTCCAAGAAAAGCCATATATATTGAATACTAAGCTATAAACATTTTTATACAATACAACTACAAATTCCTTGCAAAAGTGGAGATGATTCAACTTCCAGTTGTTACAATAAAACAGTTATGAAGAATCACGCTACAGGCTTCTGCATGTCTTCTTGTGGTGCCAGGTGCAAGAGTGGGTTGTCAACGTACACTGACCATTGGTGTATTTCTTCTGGCATTGGATGTGTAGAGATGCTTCTTTTGAAATCCTAAACTGGTGCTAGTCATTAGTCCCTGGTGCTGAGTGCCAGCACTGGTGCTTGGCATGAGAGTGGTGCTAGACAAGCATCTGGTGGTGGGGGCTGGAGAGAAATGCTGGTGCTGTTGGGCGTCAGACTTTGGCATTGATCTGCAATGTGGTGCTCGGATGTGAAGGAAGGGTGTTAAGTAGTTTTTAACGTCTGTGAGGCTATAGGTTATATGAGACAGATATTATTTACCCAATATATAGTTGTCCCCCACCATATTCCGGTTACCAAAGCATGGTGTACAACCCTACCCCCCTCAGGATTCGAACCTTGGACCTCTGTTCAGAGTTCCAAAGTTTCCACCGTTCTTTGCACTAGCTTCTGCTGGACTTTTGTTCCCATGATCACGAGGACTCAAGCAACCCCTGTTGCAGTTGGATCACTTGCATGGAATGGTGTGGGAATCTCCTCCTATGAATTCGATGATTCATCATTATATCATTGTGCGAGTCAAGCCTGGTTTATGGATATATATATATATATATATATGCGAGATTCCCACACCATTCCATAGTAATGAAAATGTTTCATTTCCATATTTTGTGTTCTACATATTGTGATAATGCTCACTGTGTCAATGACTCAATAGTATGTGCATTGCTGCCTCTTCTGAGTAAATCATATAAGATCATAGTTAAAGTCTACATGGAACTCAATTTGAAAGGCTTTGCAGTCTAAATTAATCTGAACAAAGAACCTTGAAAAGCTGCAGGCTAATTGAATATTGTCCTCAATCTCAAATTTCTGGAATACTAAAAAAATGTTTAGACAAACTTCATAATCTCTTTTCACCTTCTAAATGGAAGTTGACTAATAAAGGCTCGAGAGGTCCCATGTTGGCTATGTATATATATACAAACCGACATGCTTAGATGACAGGCATGCCTGTGTGTTAAGCAGCAAACCACAAGAAACAAGTTAAATAGCTTTATCAGCTGAACTGGCATGGCAGGCACAGCCATATATTTTAAGCAGCATATTGTGATAGATGAACTAAATAAGGTGGGATTAGAATCTTTGAGTAATTTCTTTATCAGGAAATATCATAGAAGATGATTTTGCAGTGGGTCGATAACCATCCAACATGTACAAAGTGCAAAAATTGCTGTGTTTCCTGCTATTTGCCATATATTTTTATCTTATGAATACTGGTGGTTTAGCTTATGGAAGTTCTATTTTAAATTTGAATCTGTGCACAAGTAGTTGTATTAGGTCTCTATTCATCATTTTTGTCATCAGTCTAGTTATGAGACAATTATTCTTCCTCGATCTTATTGTCTTCTGCAATATCTGTGCATTTTCATGCAACATCTTTACTGCTCATGGTGTTCATGATTTTGTTTAGCACACGTGTAGCTCATTTACTTCATCTTTTTAAAGTTTAAGCTTGTTTGTCTTTGATTTATTTGTTCTTATTTTATTGCCTTTTCTACCTCCTTCTATCTATAAGTGTATCTTTGTACCTGATCTAAGGCCTGTTATTCCTGCACCTTAAGCTTTCAAAGATATAATATTAGTTATCTTCTTTATTCAATGCATTCATGGGTAAGGTCATAGTTCTTGATTCCAAATGCTAGATTTTGAATAGTGAAGTATCAAATTACTTTCCTGATGCCTTTTTATGTGGTGTGCTTGTTAACCAACTAGTTAAAGAACTAATGCCTATTCTTAATTTCAATTCTTTTTGATGTAAAATAAATCTTTGTTGTATACATCTCCACAGGAACATCAATAGTATGGATGATTTTTCATTGGAACACACATTGCCGTCAACACCCTCAACAGGAGGTCAAAGATGAATAATCTGCAGGCTGATTTTCTAGTTCAACATGCTAAAATTTCAGGTTTACCATGGAACTAAAGTGAAAGCTTGGATTTGCTAGCATATTAATTGTTGCATGTTATACGAGGATTCATACGTCTTAAAAGAGATGCAATAAAAGTTTCAGGTCTTCAAATGCTCGATATTTTCCTCATTTCTTTGTCCATTTTGTTTGGTATGTTTCTCTCTAGTGCATCTATTTTTCCAGGAAGCTCAAATCCAAGACAACAGCTTGATATGCTGTTCTTCTACACAGTTGTCCAGACATATGCTGATGCTGAAGCACTTCCTTACCTAAATGATTAAAATGGAAGATCAATACATTGATTTGTTCTAAAGAATATCTAATGCTGAAATATTGCAATGATTAATTATTAGAGTTTCAATGAAACATGTTTTTAGAGTTACATTTCTTATTCATGGGTACCGTATCCAGACGTATCAAAATAGATGCCTCTATTTGGTCCATATCTGGTCCATATTTAATAAATCTGCATCTGGCCTTAAGAACATCTGGAACTCTATCTACAACATAAGATTAAAAGAAGAATATACAAATTTTTAATAAATTATAAATTAAAAAAGTCACTATTATTTTCTTAATAATGAAAATATCCTTCTTAAAACTTATATATTTGTATAAATATTTTTGCATTATATGTATATTTTGGATACTCATATCCAGTAATCCTCTTGCTCAGATTCTCGTATTTGCGTATTAGATGTAGATACAAATATGATATGTATCCAAACGTATCCAAATATATGCCCCTCTTTGGTCCATATCTAATATGTCGGCATAGGGCCTTACAAACATCTAGGGTCAACGGTAGATTATAAGAAGAATATACAAATTTTAAATTTAAAATTTCAATGACAATTATCATCTTAATCAATGTAAATGTCCTTTTGAAAACTTATGTAAATATTACTATATTGTGTTTTATTTGTAATATATAAAATATATTTGCTTTTGACTGTGTCGTACTCCATATGCATATTATAGGATGTTGAAAATTTGTTTTATCTGTATCTATATTGTATTGAATTTGATACCATATTCGTTTTCATGGAACATATGCATTTTCTCTGTGCTACTTCTAGCAAATAATGCTTGGAGACTTAGCTAGTTATACAAGTCGACTGCTTAAGGAGTTGGGGACATTATCTTCATTTTATTAGCATTGTCTAGTGACTATAACCTAAGTAGATTCCTTCAAATAACTGACTTATGTTTTCTATTTTCCCATTTAGTTGGCCATTTGACACACTTAGCTATTGTCAATCTTGCCTTTCCTTGGCTGTTTTTGGACAAAACCAATCTAGAGTAGTGGACTTGGTCACTTTTTTCCACCTTGAAGGACTTGCGAAATGAAATGTTCAGCAGGTTGTTCATGCTGAATTAGACTCAGTCAATATATTTCTTTATAATGGGGCTGAACATTTAGTTCCTTATATGACCATCCATTCGCCTTAAAATTCTTTATTTATCTTATGAAAAAATGGATATAATATCATGCTTGATCCTTCAACTATGAAAGTTATATGACATATATAGTTGCAAAGCCAATGACATGGGAAATGAACATGCAATTGATTGAAATAAGTTTAGGGATTATCGATCCTTTTGCGTATCATCACTATGAGGGAACAAACATTATGCATGCCTGTATCAATTCTCATAAGTTGTAAAAATGAACAATCAACATCTTTTAGATACTTGGACCAATCGAATAAATCTAAACATGTGTGATTTATATGTGAATGTTTCAATCTCCCTAGGACAATGATAAATTTGTTTATAAATTAATAAATCCGAAGAGGATTATGACTTGCGATATGTTTACAATATAATAACAAAATCAAATGTGTTCCTTGAATATAGACCAAAACCTAAACAAATCCAAACATTTTGACATGGATGTCTTTATTTGATGTTGGATAAAAATAAAAATAAGGAGTTTGGGCATGCTAAAATTACTTAGAAGTTTAGGCATGACAATATGTTTATTAAAGGTGGAAAGTATGGTTGGAGAACTCCACATTAGTTACATGATGCAAACTAGTGGAAGACCAAGCTCAAAAGATTCTCCCTTATATGGTCCATAGTGAAGGGGTCATCTTTCCAAGTTAGAACGTATGTCTAACTTTTGACTTTTGACAAATGCAATGATACCTTATCAAGCTATAGTAGAGTGGAAGATTAAGCTCAAAGATATTCTCCTCTAAATAGTCCATAGTGAAGATCATTTTTCTAATTTGAACCTTTGAGTCTCTCTTTGGTAAATGCAATGATACCTTATCATTGACCTTGTATGGTGTAGTAGCTGATGTTTGTCATGACATTGCTTGTCTTTGATAATTGGCTCTTTTTAAGATGTGATGAACTAAATGTTGAGTGTGTTGAAGTCAATTCAATAAACTTTGTTGATTTATTTACTTCCTTTTAAGGATATGATGAGGCTTTTGTTGTATAATGGGGACAACTATCTCATGAAATGCCAATGCTTGGAATCCAAGATAATTAATAATGGACCTTGCCCAAAGAAGTTGTGTAGAAGTCTATTGTATCTATATTGGATGAAGGGCAAGCTTTCATCCTATATGCATGAATGTTTTGAGTTGAATATTTTCATAAGTTGCATTATCAAGAATTAACCACCTTTTTTTGCTTGTGTCTAATAGACAAACAATACTTGATAGTGTTCCACTACATAAGTTCTTAATTGAACATTACCTGAAAAGGATTTTGCATCTTTAGTTGCATGCTTTCTAGATTATTGGTAATGGTAAGGAAGTTATCCAAGGGTCATGTTTCTCTAGGCCATACTTGTAACTAGACAATGTTCAATAAAAACCATAAACATTGAATGAATTACCTTAATCCCAATGATTATAATTTAAGGAGTAATATGGGCAACAACACAAGAAATTGTAGAATCTCATAATGTTATAATAGTCAACTCTTTAAGAAACACAAAGAAACAAAGGAGTATGAAACTAATATGTTAGGATTTCTTACATCATAGGATGTGATAAATATTATTATTAAAATAAATTAATTGAGTGGTTAGAACCATAGTTGAGAAAATCGTCAAAGAATTGCCAAAATTGTGATTCTTTGGCAATTTTTTGAAATGTCGAGTCGAATTGCCACAAATCGCCAAGTTGGCGATTCTTTGGCATTTTTTGAAAAAATTAGTCATCGCTTTTTAAAAAAAAAATCGGCAATGAATTGGTCCCAGTTGCATGGGTAGAGGTTGCGATCGATTTTTTCCTATTTTTTCACCTTGAGCTCTTCCAAACAAGGAAAACACTGCCTACCTACTACCACCCTGACCCAAACACGCTAGGGCATCCTAAGAGCGAACGATTACGGTTTGAAGAAATCCGGTAGCCAACAACAACTGCCCAGAGGATTCATCCAAGGTATGAAAATATTTGAATTTTTTTTTTCTCGAACTTGAAACAAGGTTTAGAATCTAGATTAGGGTTGTTTGCAAATAGTTTTTTGATTTGTCAAATTTTGAACTTTGAAATTTAAAACTTTAAACCCAAAACCCTAATTTAGGGTTTTAGGTTTAGTTTTTTTTTTTTAAATTTCTCTCTCCTTTTAAGTATACTAAATTGATATATGCAAGCCAAATTATTAGCTATCAATATTTGTTAAACTCTAAACCCTAAACCCTAGTCTAGGGTTTTGGGTTTAGCTTTTTTTCTCCTTTTAAGTAAATAACTAAATATTGCTTAAGGCTGCTTAATAACTATGCATGCAAGCCCATTTTTCAGTTGTTAATGTTTGAACTTTGAAGTTTAAACCCTAAACTGTAGTCTAGGGTTTCAGGTTATTTTTCTCTCTTCTTTTCAAGTAAATATTGCTGCCTGATAACTATGGATTCAAGTCCATTTTTCAACTGCGAATGTTTCAACTTTGAACTTTGAAATTTAAACCCTAAACACTAGTCTAGGGTTTTGGCCCTTAGGTTTAGGTTTTTTTTCTCCTCTTTTTAAGTAAATATTGTTGCATGATAACTATGTATGCAAGCCCATTTTTCAGCTATTAATGTTTGCCTTTGAACTTTGAAGTTTAAACCCTAAACCCTAGTTTAGGTTTTTTTTTAGTTTTATTTTTTTTAAAACTTTTATTTTTAATTTTATTTCCTCCTCTTTTTAAGTAAATATTGTTGTCAAACAACTATGTATGCAAGTCCATTTTTCAACCGTCAATGTTTCAATTTTAAACTCTAAATTTTAGCCTTTTGGTTTAGTCCTACAATATTTTTTTGGGAATTCAAGCTCTAAGCCCCCCATGTTTTGCCTTTAAAACATGGGGTTTAAACGGTGGGGGAGAGCTCTTTTAAACACTAAGATTGCTTAAAATAAAATAGAAGTTCAATCAATAGGCCAAGAGGGTTTTAATGTATGTAATAGACTCTGATGGGGGATACCATGCACTCGACTTAAATGGGCCCACCTTTCTGTTGGAAACAAACGGAGGAAAGCAGACACATTGACCACCTATTATTTATTTCCCTTGTTCGGAGTAACTCAATCCTAAGGCTTGATTGGTGCGAGTACAAAATCTTTTTTATCCTCGATATGGTTCTAAAATGAAAAAATAAAGGAACCTCCCCTTATTTGGTTTCTCTTCTTCCCATTAAAGATTTCTCACATTAGAATGGGCTCTTGATCTATAACGATTGGGCGATCGAGCTAAGCACTTACTCAAGGTACCTTCATTACTATCCATTCCATCTTGAGATCTCGGGCTTTCTCTTATAGGGCGTTTTTAAGGCTCTCTATTTTTAAAAGGGTTCTCAAACTCTAATGAATGCTAGGCCGACCCCCATTTTATTTAAAATCTTGGTCTTTACTAAAGGAGATCAACAATTTAAAAGATCCCCGCCCCCCTCTCTATTTTAAAAGGTGAAAAAATCCTCTCATTTTAAAAGGGGCCTAGTTATAGATAGAGGGCCATAGTCATTTGTTTGTTACAAATACTCGCTTGAATGAAGAATTCATTCGTAGGTTGTTAATACATAGATAAGAGACTTGCTCTTTTAAAGGCTTGTTCCTCCCTCAAAATAGAGGGCTTCAAAATAGAGGTAAAGCCCTTTCCCTCCTCCACCCCCAACATTTAAAAGGGCATTTAAAAGGGTTGGGCCCCACCAAATAAAAGGCAAAGGGTTGGGTCGGGCCTTTTTAAAACAAAACAAAACCTTTTCTTTAGCCAGAAAGGAAAGCTCTTTCCATTCTATACGGAAAATGAATGGTGTAATTGATTATGTCCCAATCATTTCACGCTCTCAACAATACAATAAGGTGCCTCGCCATCTCGACAAAAGGTTGCATCCCTCAATCGAAGAGAGCCCCCACCCCCACTTTTATAAGGTAAGGATAAGTACTCTTAAAAATGATTTAAGGGAGAGCTCTCCTCTTTTATAAGGTAGGTTAAGGGTGTTGTTAATGCTATTCAATGTATAGACTCGGTTCTTATAAAAGATTAATTGTCGTATGCTAAGAATGGGGAGTGGTGGGTCTCCAATACCATGCCATGCATGAGGGGTGCAACGCTTTATGATCGATTCGTTATTTTGGGAATAAGAAGGTATTCCCATCCAAACGATCCCCTAACTTGTCGTTCTCCTTCGACAAGGTCGCCTTTTTTTAGAGCATATGAGAATGAAGAAGGAACAAATGAAGACTTTGATAAGTCCATACCGGTTGCATGCTCTCGCTGCTCTTGACTTGGATCATGGGAGAGGAGTCCACAATTTGAAAATTTGTTCCTTAAAATCAGGTCTCTTATTCAATCTCCTAATAAAGAATAAAAAAAGAGCTCTTGAGACTTTAAAGTATCGGCTACCACGAATTCAGGGAATGATAACCTATCAAGATTGTCACCAAGATGGAATCAAAAGAATCGATTTTTGATAGGTCCTTATAACAAGCTATGGCCATACCTTTTTGAAGAGCGATCGAGTCCGATGGAAGAACCACAATGACTAGCAAGGGGTGGCAAGAATAGATCTTGCAGCTCATCCTTTTCAATATAGAGGTTTCAGATAAGGATGAATTTCAAAATTTTAAAAGAATGTGATCCTAATTCTAAATTGTCTTAATCAACTTTAAGGGGTATGGTGTTTAACCGAAATCTTCTTTAATATAATGTTGGTCTCTCTCAACTGATTCTACTGTTCATTCTCACTAGAAGTTTGGTTGCACAACCTTTTAATTCTAATTCTAAACATGACTTTTTTCCACTGCTAGAGAGATAGGGAGACCTCATATAAAGGTATTGTGAAGCCCTTAAAATGGGGAGGCGAGAGACATGGTCAAATTATTAGGGTAATTGTAGGGGGAACCTGTGGCTGGATCGAATCACAAGGGTCGAATCCATCTATAGAAAAGAAAGAAGCTTGACTTGGGCCATTATGACATCAACGAAAAACATACCTAGATGACTAACAATGCAAACACATAACCTAATGAGCTGGTGGAGAAGACAAGGAGCAATGAAGAGGTGGAATAATCACTCAAAGATGGTTGATCTATCTAATTATCAAGACTCCTTCACTTAATACCCAAGGGTAGCAATTACCAAAGCACCAAAACAACAAAACAACAAAACAACAAAACAATAATTTGTAGTAGAAAAGCACTTGAAAGCATGAGCAAATGAGCGTCAACAGTTAGAACCTTCAAAGAACTTGTTTGGGTAAACTAAGAGGATCCAAACCCTTATTTATAAGAGGCTTAGAGGGCAAAATGGGCAGGAAAGTGAAATTTCACCTTGGGCAAGGTCAAAACCAAAACGGGTTGACAAGGGGAGGGGTTTTAGTGAGAAAAATCCCTAAAATGCCAAATTTGCATCCAGTAATTACATGGCACGAATATGGAAAGCCAAATTCATGCATCGTATGGATCATATGTGAATTTGGTAAAGCTAGCGAAATAGGGCAAAGGGAGACGACAAAAAGCCCCAAAATTTGTAGTTAGCAAGTTGGGGTGGCTAACTAGGATCTAAGGAAGAATTGAACCCTTTTGGTGGGTCAATTTTTCGTGTCTATATTTTGCCCCCCTCTTTGATGCATTATGGTCAAGTAAATGCGTCAAAGAAATATCTAGACTCCTACGGGCAAAAACAATGATCACAAAAAGGGGTAGCCATGTTTGGACAAAGGGGTGGTGCAAAAAGGGGTGTTAATTTGAACATCACAATTTTACATGTAAAATGAGGTATTACTACCATTAATACCTCTAAGGCTAGGGTACCCCCTCGAGTTTTTAGAAGGAATACAAAATTCCAGATAAAAACTCAAAAAAGGTGCAAAAAGGCAACAAAGCGAACAAGAAAAAAAAATAGTGAAAGGAGCGACAAATAAAACGAGGAAGAAAAGATAGAAAGAGGAGGAGAGAAATGAAAAGGGGGAAAAAGGAGAGAAGAAAATGAGGGAAAAGAGGAGCGAGAAGAAAGTTAGGGAAACGAAAAAGGAGGGAAAAATATAGGAAAAGGAGGAAAAAAAACTCATTTTCACCACGCAAGGAGAAAAGAAGCTCTGGAGAGAAGAGAGAAGAATAACCTTACCAAATAATCGTGTTTTCATGGCGAGGGGCGAAGTTGGCACTGCCGTTGATTGGGCGAAGGTATGGATTGAGACCCACTTGCTCATTTTGGATTTTGCACCTGCACACAAAAATTTTAGTATTTGTTTTGCATTTTTATGAAATGTTTAATCAATTTTTGTCAAAAATCGTTGTGGGGTGCGAATTTGGTCACGGACCATGAATTTGGAAATGAGGCCATGCCAAATTCATGCCCTGTATGGGTTGGGCGCGAATTTGGATAATGAGTAGTGCCAAATTCAAGTCCGGTCTTTCGAGGGCATGGATTTGGTCGATTTTGCAAAAAATGAGTATTTTTTGGATTTTTTTATGATGTTATGAATTTGATAAGTTTTAAATGATGATCTAATGAAGAAATTATGCTATGCAACTAGATGTATTCGAGATCAGAATGGCGGTCAGACACACTAGAGACTGCCCTGGAGCAGCTTTCAGCAAAGAAGAGGGAGACACTGGAGAATGTGAGGCTACTACATTTAGAAGAGATGCCCTGCATTGATATGGACAAGGTCTTATTGATGGCTTTGACAGAGAGAAAGTATCTGGAATCGTTCACCTTCTAGTTACCAACAGGGGAGATGATGATCACACTAGAGGACATGTGGTGCATCTTGAGGTTCTTGATTGTAGGGAGGACGATTTACATGTACGGGTGCTAATGGTGGCATGAAGATGATGTCGGGATACCCAACACATGTGATCCAACAAAGTGGATTCTTTTTCGATGAGATGCCACAACGATATGGAGTCAGGGCACTGACGTTCGTACTACGTGGAGTGGGGGCGAGAATGCTAGTGTGCCATACCAGTAGGCGACACCTGCCATGGGATTTGGTGGGAGTAATGGTAGACATGCGCAATCAAGATGTTAGATTCGCATGGGGACCTTATGTGCTAGTCCGATGTTACATGACGTTGTGCACAAGCGACAATCAAGATTGATTTTTACAACTTTTCTCCAGGTGTGGTGTTGGGAGCACATAGCGATCCAAAGATCGAATGCACTGCCAAGACCACTACCCATCGTGTAGCGACCAACAACATAGGTGGGTCTGACTCTACGAGCGTGGACACATGCCATACGTTGGAGTCTTGCCACTAGGGACGAGGGTTATAGAGTTGCGAGAATGCTAGATCGTATGACATTTGTGGTATCTACACCTAGGCTGGGAGGACATAGTGGAGCTGGCTTGGGTGAGGAGGATCCGATGGCTCATCACTGAGAAGAGCGAGTGGGAGCTATTCTGGTTTGATTAAGTACATTGCTAGTTCGACATTCTATAGGAGATTTCGAATATAATGGACTATTGGTTCCTATGGGTGAGGAGGGACCCACAAGGATGCGAAGGTGCTCCTGATGTGGTGAGGTAGGCAAAGGAGGACTTGGATGACCCATTGTACGTGGATCTAGATAGGATGATGTCGGGGTGGCTCTCGGGTACTGGAGATGGTATAGGGACATCATGTCCTCTCGAGTATTGAAGATGGTATAGGGGCATCATGCCCCAGAGAATCTCTCTACCAGTGCTAGTGTAGTGACAGTAGGTGATGAGTCGATGAGTGCATCTAGCACTTCAAGAGGTCACTCGACGGTTAAGGGAGCAACGACAAAGGGGCATGGTCCCACCAAAATTGGCCTAGGTATAGGTTCGGGTGGAGATAGTGACACCCACGAGGGGGACCATCACAATCTTCAGCTTAGGAGGGGGAACTACAAAGGTTACCCTCACAACAACATAGGTAGGACCTAGCGAGGAGATAGGTCCAAGAGAGGCAAAGACCCTACGGGTAAGGGTGGTGGTTATGGAGGTGGAGATGGACATCCTTCGCATAGTGCAAGACCAAGCCCAAGCAAAGCGGGAGGCGACGTGAGCTGAGGAGGAGTGCCTTAAAGGGAAGAGGGATCAACAGACCTCGACAATGGGGATTGTTGTCGCAATGAGCAGCCAACAGAGCGAGGGAGGTCACCTACTGTTGGTAAAGTTGCAGAGGATGAGGGAGTCATATGAGCATGTAGTACGAAGGGTGATCCACTATCATATGACCTATTAACATGATGTCCCAGCCGATCAGAGGGTCCCAAAATCCTCATCTCGACAGTCACATAGTCGCTCGTAGTCGAGGGCATGAATTGTATCACGATCTGTGAACATGACTCTACCACCTTCAACAAGCGGAGTAGAGGGAGTTGGCTCGCATGGTTAGGGCTAGTATTAGGATGACATGCCAATTTTAGATTGTTGCATACATCCCTGGAGATGGTCGAGTGTGCCAAGCTCTCTATTGTGGCACACCGATCGACTAGTATGCACTTTGTGCTATCGAGTAATACTAGTTGTAGCTATTTATTTATGTGACAAAATGCGTGTATGTGCTTTGAGTGATTGCTTTGATTATTACTTTTGTGTTTTATTTAATGATGGATGATGAGCAAAAACATAATGGATGCAATGCATGATGGATTTAACTAAATGAATGAATGAATCTAACTAACAAAATGCCTAAAATGCAAGCTAAAATGAATGCAAGGACATAATGCAACATATGAAATGCAATGAATGAGCAATGCGAAAAGTCATAGAGGCGAAGCGAACAAAATAAAGGAGAAAGCAGAAATGAAGAAAACAAAGCTTCAAAGAGGTCAAAGAGAAGAAGAGAATTGACAAGGATGTACGCTCGCAAATGATCAAGATGGAGGTTGTACGGATTGCAAAGATGGACAAGTGGAGTTGTACTCGCTATGGTGTAGCACTCGCTAAGATGGTCAAATGGGAAGCGTGACCCACTATAAGTGTATACTCGCTAATATGGACAGATGGTCAAGAGATACCCGCTAGGATGTATGCTTGCAAATGGTCAAGATGGAGGTTGCCCCTCGCGTGTGGCTATGAAGCTATCCCCATATGGGGTGTGTTGTGTGTGAGTGATGTATTAATGAGTGCTACCACAAAGTGGATGTGTGTCCTTTATGAAATTTTAAAAATTAAGAGATGTGCGTAAGATAGCTAGTGATCATAGGAACATCGTTACGAATGGTCATACAATATTTATCCCATATTACGAGGACCCCTTAATAGTTGAAAGTCCACAAGAAAAAGTGTGAGTGACAAACAAAAGAATTGTATCCCTTGATTTGTGGAAATTGATGGTTAGATTCAAATTCAAGGAATACATGAAGATGAAGATGCACGTGGATGGGCCCTAGTTTGGGGATTCGCTAGGCATTAGAGCCCTAGTGAGAGTGCAATGCATGTGAGCTATGATCTAACTAGGTGTCATCATGTGCCATTATCGCAGATCCCCAAAAATCTATATGATCAAGCAACCATGTAAATATGAGCAAGTAGAAGTGCAATTATGTCAAGTAACAATGCAAGTGGAATAGAATATCAAGCAACCATGCAAAGTATGGCATACAATCATGCAGTATGAACATGCAAACAAATGCAATATGATATATGCTAAATGCATGCCTGATTAGTGATTTATGATTGTTATTTTGTTAATGAGTGGAACGATAGTCAACACAATCTAATTGTGCCTCATATTAACAAAAAGAACAGGCATACAAGGGATTGATCCATCAAAGAAAAATCTAAAAAGGAGATCATATTGATGATAAAGAGACTCCTTCATAGCGTTTTATTCAGAAACCTTTGCATGAAAGTCTTCATAGGTTCAAACAAAATCATTTTTCTTAACAAAAGGAGAGGTGATCCCTAATTTCGCAAGATAGCGAAGCAGGGTCCTCTATAGAAGTAGAAGAATTACCATTAGAAAACCTAGAACTTATCATATTACAGAACAAAATGTTAGAGGGATAAGGGGGGTCCTCGTCCTCATCACTCCACTCCAATTTTTGATGATCTAGATATTCAACATAAGTAATAAGGTGATCATCATTATCAAATGGTAAATGTTGGTTTTTGTTGGGTATGTAGCCTATGCCACACCTTCCAGGCCAAATATCAACATCCAAAGGCTCTTTAATGCCTTTTTGTCGTGGCCCCAAACCTTTACCTACATATCCCATGCTAGATATAATCTATTTAGGGAGTGGACAATCATTAGATAAATAGCAATGGGCAAAAGAACACTCGACAAGAGAGGGGTTGCTACCACAAATCTTTTTTCGAAGGCTATTCCTACAAAGATAAAGGTACATATGCCAATGTGTACAACTTCACCCTTCTTATAGGGCAAACCCATAGTCCGAGGTGAAGGTGATAGCTTGGCGAGATCCAGAAGAGGTTCTTGAAGAAATTTATTATCTTGATCTCGTGATGAAATTTTGATTTGAGGTTCCTCACTCACTTTTAGACTTCCGAGTTGCTCAGATATTTGAGATGAGAAACTTGGGGAGATAGATGATGAAACTAAAGGACATGTGTTGAATTAAGATTGAGCTTGCTCTACCATCGAAAAATATTTGAATGGATGAGAGTCGCCCGAAATGGTGATAATTTGATTTTTAATTTCGAACTTCAAGCACTGATGAAAAGTAGAAGGGACAACCCTCATTGCATGGATCCAAGGACGTTCAAGAAGAAGATTAAAAGATGTAGGGCAAGACACGACATAGAAAAAAGTATCTAAGATATTGGGTCCAACCCTAAGGGGGAGGGATATAATGCTGCAAGCCTCTTGGGATTCATTATTGAAAGCTTTGATGATGATGTCGAATTTAGTTAGGTCATCCTCTTTTAATCCAAAATTTTGGAAAATTTGATAAGTGCATAAATTGAGGGAAGAACCATTGTCAATTAAGATTCGTTTGATAAAAAGTTTTTCCAATACATGTTGTAATGTAGAGGGAAGAATCACCTCGCAAGTTTGAGGAAGGCATATTGTTGTCCGACAATGTGATATGATGTATCCCAAGATAACCTATGACATTAACTACAACACTAGGGGAAATGTTGGCATGGAAAAATTGCTGTCTTAGAATTTCCAACAAAGCTTCTTATGAATAAGAGAAGTTTGAAAGAGTTCTAAGAGTGAAATCTTAGCTGGAATCTAGCTACTTGTTGTTGAACATTGAAGGAGATTTTAGGTTGAGGTTTCAACACTACAGGCAATATTCCCGCTCCTGTGCTCCTTCTCTGAGTACTCGTCAAAATTAACATGGGTTGCGAAGATGGGTTGGATGAAGAGCTCGTCTCCTACTGAGAATGTTGAGATGATTGAGCTTGAGCTTGTTTCCTTGTAGTCATTGCTATCGTACCAACCACATTATCACAGGGAGGTGGCACCTTCCGATATGACACTTGACTAGTTGCCTCTTGTCCATTCTTAGGTAGGGGATCTTGAAAGATTCCCATATCTTGATTAGTCATGGGCGCTTGTTGAGTAGGAGGTTGATTTTTTGGTGGACGAGAACTTTCTATAACAATACGCCCTACATCAATCAGATTCTAAACCACATATTTCAACATCTTGCAAGAATTTGTCCAGTGTCCCTCCACTCTATGATATTCACATCATTGACCAACCTTATACCAATTAGATATGGTATCGGGTTGCCTTATGGGAGGCAACTCAATCATATTAGTTTCCAAAAGATATTTTAGGACCACTTCCATAGGCATGTTAAGCCTTGTGAAATTCCTTTGTGGAGGTTTTTGAAGTATTATCTTTTGTAGGTTGTTAACAATACTATTAACAAACCTACTATTTGTTACACTGTCACCTACCACATGCTTGTTCTTATACTGATTTTTAGTGGTCCTATCTTCTTTCACTTTAATCTATCCTCTTATTATAAGATCTTGTTTCACTTTCCTTGCTAGCTCAATTGCTTGATCAAAAGATGTGATAGTTGTAGTTTCCAATGCATAAGATAGTTGTTCTTGCAAATTTCCAATAAATATCTCAAACATATCTTGAGGAGGTAAGGTATATTTCAAACATCCAACTAAACTTCTCCAATGAGATAAATTTTGAAAAACCTTCCTCTTTACCTTGCTTTA
Source organism: Wollemia nobilis (assembly GCA_028583015.1). NCBI lineage: Eukaryota > Viridiplantae > Streptophyta > Pinopsida > Araucariales > Araucariaceae > Wollemia > Wollemia nobilis. The sequence goes on from JAQPPZ010003356.1 coordinate 21,263,443, forward strand.
AATTATAAACATATTTTGTAAACACATTTCTTTCAATGCAAACTCCAAATTGTTGAACAAACATTTAACGGCCTCTTCAAAATTCCTCAAAGAATGGTTGGGCAAATAATAATACCATTTTAATGCCATGCCACCAAGACTCTTAGGGAATTAGGGAACATTTTTAGAAACAACATGTCATCATATATATTATCATGACAAGTTGTCCTAAACCTTCTTAAATTCTCAACTGGATCTTCCGTTCCCTTATATATAGGCAAAATCGACATGGGAAAATGCTTAGGATAGGGCTTAGTAGCAATAATAGATTTTAAGGGTTGATTGCACATTTCTCTATAGTTGTAGGTGAAACTAGGGGGTTGAATCATATCCACTCTTGAAACCAATTGTTTCACCATATTAGTTAAACTTTGCGCCTCGGGATTGTTGTTTTTCAATGCCTCTAGATTCCCTAATGGAGGGGTATAGGTAGGTTTTTGAACGGGTAATTGGCCTATGTTGGAGGCATTGATATTGTTGTGATATGTGGTACCTTGCTGGAGAGGAAAACTAACAATTGGTGGAACATAAGCAAGAATGTTGATATTAGTATATTGAGGAGGGAATTGAATACAATCTTGAGTGACATTATTGGTTGGAGGGGCTTGTGGACTCCTTCCAATGTTTGTGGTTACAATAGTGGCATAAGTTGGTTTATGGGCAAGATAATAATGATGCAAAAATTCAAACAAGGGGTTGTTATGAATATTCCGAGGAGATGGTAGGAGGAGGAGTCTCACCTCTTTCAAGTTGAGCTTCTCGCTCCATCACTTTGAGAAAAGTCTCCTTGTGGAGTTTCATAAAACCCCATAGATGATCAATTGTTGTGAATGTGAAGCCTCCATTGGGCCCCTCAAAGGGATCATAGTTGGTATCAGTTTCAACATGTTCTTGCTCTTATGTATCATGGTTATAGTTTTTTCTATAAATATGATCTTCTTGAGAAATTTGATCAGATCCCAGATGGCTTCGCTGACTCCTAAGGAAAGGAGCCATTGGGAGAAGCAAAAGGATAGAGGAGAAAACCAAGGAGAGACACACACAGGAAGTTTTTTTTAATGTTTTCTGATCTATACAAACAAAATTAGTGGTCTTATTTAAATTTTCAAAAGAGCAAAGGAAGAGGCTTCCTATTTTGGTCACTAAGACGTGTCTTCACGTTGAGTTCACCAAAGATGTAGATAGGGAAAACCACGCACCACATACGATTATCGGTTGGATCCGCTGGGAGTTGAGGTGACCACGGCGGCCATTATAACTCTACACTCAGTCTAAGGGGGAAGGGTTCACCAGGAACGGTTTTAGAACTCGTCCCAAGTTCGAGGTGGAATGTGTTTGAATGTGTCAATTAAGCATACACCTATGTTTGGCCTCTCTAAACTAAGCTATGAAAATGAAAGAACAATGCAAGACACACAAGATGCAAGAAGACAAGAACTAACCCTAGAATGATTCTTTGATTCAATGATGTCTAACCCTAGGTTGCAAAATAAAGTCCTTGAGCAAGGGTCCAAGGCAATGCACAAACAAGACTAAAACCCTAAATGCGCACTATATGCTTTTGTTCATTCAAATGCCTATAAATTCTATCAAATATTTTTCCTTTACTTATGATCTAGGTTTTCACAAAAGTAGATAGAAAGCAAACAAAAAATAACCTAAAGATCTATTAGGGCACTTATCTGATCCAGTGGTTGATCCAAGATTTATCTTATGTCTCGAATATCCAATAGCTTCAATTTTGCAAAATAGCTTCACAAAACCGTAGAAATGTTTATTAACATTTGAGGGTCTGCTTAGGCCACTATATGACTGAGCTTGGAGGTGCAATAGTCAAGCCCCCTTGGTCCTTTTAGTTGATCGTTCAAAAGCAAAATGATATTTGACCTTTGGAACATGCTTAACAAAGTAAAACAAATATGTAATAGTGAAATGAAATGCAGACAAGATGGACACAACATAATGCTAGAATGTAGGATGCAAATTAAGTGCAAAACTTACATCCAAAATCCTAATTTTACCAAATTCATGCCCTATAATTGGGGACCATAAATCAGAATTACCAGCTTCACGCCCTGTACGAGCGGGGTGTGAATTTGGTTCAGATGCCCTTTTCAAGGCCTAAAACAACTAAAAATGCAGCGAGAAACAACGAAAAACAGATCTAGATGACTAACAATGTAAACACATAACCTAATGAGCTAGTGGAGAAGACAAGGAGAAAAGAAGAGGTGGAAGAAGCACTCCAAGATGGTTGATCTATCCAATTATCAAGACTCTTTCACGTAATCCCCAAGGGCAACAATCACCAAAGCACCAAAACAACAATTTATAGCAGAAGAGCACTTGAAAGCATGGATCAAATGAGTGAGTCAATAGTTAGAACCTTCAAAGAACTTGTTGGGTAAACTAAGAGGATCCAAACCCTTATTTATAAGAGGCTTGGAGGGCATAACGGGCGAGAAAGTGAAATTTCACTTTGGGCAAGGCTGACCCCAAAATGGGTTGACGAGGGGAGGGGTTTTAGTGAGAAAAACCCTTAAAATTCTAGATTCGTACCCAGTAATTATAGGATATGAACCTAGCAAGCACTCCTCGTATGGACCGGGCGTTAATTTTGGTAAAGATATGGAAATAGGGCAAAGGGAGAAGGTAGAAAACCCCAAAATTTGTACTTAGCAAGTTTGGGTGGCTAACTAGGGATCTAAGGAAGAATTGAACCCTTTTGGTGGGTCACCTTTCCGTGTCTACACCTAGAAATGCTTTCAATGAGACCATTCAAAATCATTGACAAAATGACTAATCATCATATCTATAAAATGAACTAAAATGATAATCGCTCTCCTCTTCCCACCATTTAAATTAAATTAAAAGGGCGGGCCTCTTTAATAATTTGAAGTGACTTTACCATTTTATTTTACATAGTGGGGGTGGGGGCGCATCACATTTCTAGAATATAGAGGGAACTTAAATGATAACTAGGTCATGAAGACTCTCCGATTGGGAAGAATAGGATCTTGATCCTAAAAGAAAAGTCTTAACCTGGATATTGAGATATAAGCATCTCTTCAATATTAATCACGACTTAACGATCACTAGGGATGGCGCTCACCTGCATATGGTAGGATGAGTACCCTCATACATGTATCCGATTGAGTGTAGTATCTATTTAATGTGTATCACATCGATCAATGCACTCGCTTATACATGCAAGCATATCCCCTTTTAAACAATGGGCGATCAGTGGTGGTATGATCACTTAAAGGTAGACCACCCATTAAACATGTAATATCAATCATCATATTTGAAGAGATCCCCTTCGATAATAGATATGCCTTTTATTCGACATTGACTACTTCGCCTTTTAAAATAGAGAGGATGATCTGGTTTTGGAAGACTAAAATCATCCATGCTAAAGCAAACCCTTCTTTGGCGATGGAGAAAACACCTCTCTTTTTTTAAAGGAAAACTGGTTGTGGGACTACAACTTGTATTAATGGGTAACTTTCATTTAGTATGAGACATACCCCTTTAAAATAGAGAGCGTCTGATCTGACCCCTTTAAAATAGATTGCTTGTGTTCCTTCTGCCGCCCTGTTATCTATTTTTTGTAGAAGCTTATTCATAATCGATCTTCTAAGCTGATGTTAGAGAATGAGCTGATACTGTATGATCATATCCGACTCGAACCACTATTTTAAAAGGGATCAGCTACGCTTTTAAAGGTTATGACTTCTATCCTGACTTTAGCATATTTTAGGTTTTTTAAGATCATAAACTTTGTTAATGCTCTCCCCTCCCCTCTGATAAAGAAATAAGTTTTTTTTTAAGGGGTGAGCTCTCAATTTAAAGAGGTTCGGCTTAATGAAATCTACGTCTACAAACCCCAATTGCGTGTCCTACCTCTACATAGCTCCTTGCCCTACACATTCATCCCCACCTGTATGCATTCGTCCTTGCCTCTATGAGCTCGCCCATGTTTAAAAGGGTGGGAGTTTAGTTTAAGAGGGCCCTTTCCACTACTTTTAAAAAATCCTTGGCAATAGAGCCCTTTAATTTAAAAAAATGCTCCTCTCCTTTCCCCCTCTTGACGTTAAGAGGTCAAGGATTCTATATCCCTCGAACTATCTTTTTAAGGTTGAACGCTCTCCCCTTTGAGGTTGAGTCCTTTTAAAATGGTCGATACCCTCTCTCTCGACCTATGTTTTTAGGGTCGAGCGTGGTCACCCCAACCTTCAATTTGGCACTGTCACTAAATGAAATCATCATTCTATAACAAGAGAGAGATTGAAGTTTGTCAGTTGGAACCACCTGATCTTCTTCCTCTTCAATTGTTGTTTTGGTTTTGTCGATTAAGGTAGCGTCAATCTTTCGAGGACTATATCTCTTATTCCTTTGATTCTCCCCAGGTTTGCCTGCGCCTCTCTTATATAGGGCCAATCAATCTTTCATAGAATCTATTCCATGAGGCGGTTTGTGGGAATATTTATTCAAAACCCCTTTGAGCTTGAGCTTAAAATGCAGTCCGTCCATTCATATATTCTAGGTCAAATCAAGTAGCTAGTAAATGAAAATCACCTAGTTTATGGGAACATCTCGATTCATGACACTCCTTGAGGTTATAAATAGAGAGTAAGTCTTTTAACGTGTGTTGGTTTTGCTCAACCACCTATGTAGTATGATGCTTAAGCTATAGAGTCATAACTCTTGTCAGTCCAGTGGATCTTGCCCTCCAAGGAATAAATACTTCAACGAATTCTCTCTTTAATAACAATCGATGATGCCTCTCTATTAAAAAAATCCGAGATTTTTGAATTTTAATGAAAGGTTGTGATAGGGAACAACCCATTCATTATTCATATATGGAAATAGCCACCCAAGTCTTGATTTGCCTCTTTATTTTAAAAGGAAGGTGAGCTACTCTCTATTTTAAATTGATTGGAGCTTCTAGAGCTGCCCTATTCTAATCGTACATAGAGACAAGAGTCAATATGGGGAACTACGCTTATTGAGTGGCCCAACCTCATTGATCCTTATAAATGGATTTTTGGGATAGTTCAAACTTGTTCATATACATATTAAAGGTCCAAGTGGATTTGAGGAAGAGGATCAAGTTGAAGCTTAAAATGCCACAACCACCTATGAACAACAAAGAGACAATAGAAAAATTCTTTTTTCATTCTATTTTAAGTGAGGTGAGGTTGTCCTGCTCTTGCTTATGTCCCATGCTATCCAATTACTAAATTCTATCATACCTAGGCAGACATTATGATATGGATTTATACTCTGAGAGAAATCTTAGGAAAAAAGCAATAAATTAGGATAGGAATTCATTTACATAGCCCAAATATCTTCAAGAATGATAAAATCTTGTTAAACGCGCTTTGGATTGGATTCTATTGCGTGTGTGGTTCCGAAAGGCCCTAAGCTTATCGATTTGGGGTGGGAGGAAAAAACAAGTTAGTAGGGGGAATAGAGAATGCAACTCCAAACAAAGGTTGAATGAGATATAATATATGGACTTGACATAGAGAGTACAAGGACGTGATAGTGAACCAACTGTGGGGAGGAAGAAAAGAGGATGCCTCAAGCTAAGCTTTTTAAAGAGAAGAGCCCTTGAAAAAGGGGCCCCCATGTTTTGAAAAGGCAAGGGCCCTACAAAGGGCAAATCAAAAGGGGATGAAGTAATAAGAAATTGATGCATTATTCCTCTCTTTTAAAGCTCTCTATCATAATCTTAAGCTAGTTGGGGAATATAAAAATAAAGTAGAGTAAGGAAGAGATAGAAGGGTCAACTGCCCTCTGTTTGTTAAAAAAGGTAAACAAATTTTTATAATATACGTTCCAATGGCCCATATATCCAAAAAACCAAATGCTCTTTTCTAAACGTATGAGATTATTTCACCCAAGACTGTGACTAGGAAGTACATAGAGTACTACCATTTATCAACTTTGCTATTCCATATATAATATGGGATGACCCTAAAGATCGAGTGAATCTTGCAATTGGCTCCCAATGAAAGGGGAGAAGGAGAATAACCAACTAAAATGAATAACAAATCACCCTTTTTTACCCTTCTAAATAGTGGGGGGGTCAATCTGATTCAAAAAAGACCTCTTCAAAAATCCCATAGCACTACCTTCAAAGGGGGTCCAATAGCATGTCACTTCGCGCCCCTCTCTTTTTCGATCAAATCAATCGGGTAGCATTCTATTATAGAGGAACATACACCTTGAAAAAAACTTTGAGGGATTGAAATAATACGATAACGGACTATGGTGGTGCTAAGGCATACTCATATCATCTTTATCTTTCTCGTGTCGTCAATGTAGAGCTCTTTAAAGCCCCATAGTCATGTCTGCTATTTTCCTTTCCATTCCCCCCTCCATCCAATCCACTTCATTGATACAATAAAAGGGTGGGGGGGATTTAGGGTGGGCATGAAGAAGTGGAGAGAATATTTAAGTTGCTTGACTTGTCCTCCTAGGTCATATACTTTATCTTTCCCTGGCTCACAATTAAAAGCCTCAAATTATTTTAAATGCACACTCTCCTCTCTATTTTAAGGAAGGGCAAAGTGCGGCCTTCAGGTCCTACATACTAATATGTATCAAAAGGTTTTTCTATCATCCAAAGATAGGAATTTTATGCACCACCCATCCCTAGTGTTATCCTCTATTAAGTGGAATGAATCCCTGGTAAAGCTACGAATAAAACCCAAGAGAGTGGGCCTCTATCATTGGATAACGGTGTTTGCTTGTAAATCATTGAAATTGAACCTACCTAAAGAAGCCATTTGCTCCTAGGCATAACCTTACCTTGTTAAAAGAGGAGGCACACAAAAATATTTAGATAGATAGACTTTTTAAAAAAGGTGAATTCGACTTTTCATCCAATGGATTCAATTCTAGTTCTTTGATCACAATATAGAACCAAACTTAGCAGATTCCTCTCCCTATATTAAGAGTATCTAAAGATCCTATTTTTGGCTCTCTTCCTATCTAAATGGTTGAGTGCAATCAATGCTATATCCTCTCTCAACACGAATCAAGGTCGATCTCTTGCTCTTGCTCTTGCGGGATATATAAGGTCCTTTGCCCTTTGAAAAGACAATGGGGGAGGGGGATTTAAAATAAAGAGCCTCTCCCTACTAATGAAAAGGTTGAGTGCATGGAAAACCTCTCCCTTGACAAGTAGATAAGACTGTGGATTGAGTGCAGTTCAAATGTTCTTTCGAATGCATTGTTTTTGCCACTTCCCACAAATAAATATGCTATCAAAATTTTGATTCCATCCGCTAGTCTATCAATGCAGATAACCACCCCTCCAGCCACCAGAAAAAATGATTCATTTCCATTAAAGTTACTAGTCGGTGACTGAATTCTAAGAAGTACCTTTGATTTTATTTGAAAAAGGCTATATTGTTCACTCTAACTACAACACTTTTCCTGCATTGATCATTCTAGTTGCTTCCTCTCCCTTTCCAGCCAAATCCCTTGGGACATGATATAATTTTTTCCCTATTCCATACTTTAAGGTATTCTAAGCTTTGGCCTCATGGCAACATAGTTAGTCACTCTAGCCAAGCGACGAAAAATCCTTGAAGAATGATGACCTCAACTAATGAAGGAATTATTGGACAATCAAGCTTATTCCAACCAATCTCACCAACATAAATGTTGAACTATTCACTAGTGCTTGATACATTTAAAGTGCTTGATACTAAGTTAGAATACATTTCAAGTGTCTTGTCATTACATACAATTCATGAATTGATCGATACACATATAAGATCATATCTTAATATGGACAGGTGTCATTGATTGGTGTTTCCTTGCGAGACCGTTATTCAATACTATACTAGACTATGAATACTTGAGAAAGCAAGTCGAGGGGCCATTAAAAAGCTAAAAATGAAGGGGAAGAGAGAGGGCCCTTCAAAAAACAATTGGGAGAGAGCCCCGACTCAGTAAATCATAAATGGAGAGAGAAATCAACTAAAGAAGAAAATGTTATCATTTTCTTGAAGCACCATTGAGCCCTTTTAATCTTAATGGAGACCTCTCCTCTCTTTTTGTAATAAATACGAGGAACTTAGAAATGACATTTCTCTCTAAGCTACCTAGAATGGGACAAGCTCTTAAAGGAGGCCTTTCTCTCTTCACTTCCTAGCTTTATATCTTAAGTCTTACTCTATATAAGCACATTACCAATATTTCTATCGACAACCTTTGAATGGTGAGATCAAGTTTTCTATCATCACCACTTTGCTTTATATATTAAGGATAGACACATTATTTGAAAGCCCCTCTCTCTAAACCACCAAGATCTTTTAAAGTAAAGTAAAACTCTTTTTGAAGGGAATATCTGAAAATCTTAAAGAATATTTATCTTTAAAATAGAGGAGAGGGGAGGGATATAGTATTTAAAATAGAGGGGAGAGGAGAGGTCAACCATCACTAATATAAACACTTTTATCGATAGCTAGGCTGAGGTAAGGTTCTTTCATAAGAACTTGAAGGTAGAATAGAGGACCTCTAATCCCTTGGTGGTAGAGAGAAGAGGTAGATACAAGAGCTTTAAAGAACCCTTAAAAGTTTATTATAGCAAATTTCTCCAATATTCATGGGGAATCTTACTAATCTATTCCTTGCATTTCCAAGAGCAATTATTAGAATTGGAGTATCTTTTGGAGCCCCCTTGATATACGTTAAAATATCTAAATTATTATATAAGGTCCTCAAAGTTTTAAAGCACAAATCATGTTGTTACTAAGATGTTACTGGTGCCTCTCCCCCACCATTTAAAAGGGCCTATAAAAAGGGTGGGGTGGAAAATACTCTTATTCTCCCAGGTTATAGCTGATTCTCCCAAGCATAGTTTCCCCATGGTCAAGTCGGGAGATCCTAGCAAAAATATTACTATCGAATGTGCTTCATCATCACACGCTTTCTTCCAACCATTATTCTATATATTCTCCCATCTATTCTAAAAGTAGGTATAACTACTTCCTCCAAAAGGCAAAACACCTCCCTACCCCTCCCTCTTAAAAAATAAAAGCTCGTTTAGGAACAACTTTTTGATAACAAGAATGGATGGTACTATCTCTTCATTCACTGGACCAACCGCCACCCCCATGTTTTAAAAAGGCCCTTTTAAACACTGGGGAGAGCTGGAACAAATCAATCTATAAGAAAGCCTCTCTAATCAAATTCCTAACTATTGGGTGAGATAACATCATCAAACAGATAAGTGAGAGCATCATATGCACGATCTTAGTCATTATTTCCTTTTAAAGTCATCTTCCCCTCAAAAAGCCCTTTAATAGAGAGGAGAGGAGAGGGCACTCTTTTAAGAGCTTTGTTACCTTTAAAGGGTTCGTTACCAAGTTCTAGGGGAGAAATCCTATCCATTCCAATATATTCCTCTCAATTTTTAAGGTTGAGTTTAAGAACTAACCACTTAATCTTCAGAGAGAAAATCCATTCAATTTGATAGTTTAGAAGCAACCATTATGAATTACTCACTCACATCTAAGAAAGGGTAGGCTCATATTATAGACCCGGTATCGTGTAATCCTCAAAAGAGGTTCATACATCTCTTAAAGGGTAATATCACTTTATATATCTTGGTCGGTGTTTAAAATGATCTCATACTTATTATCTCAGTTCAGTAAGGGATATCTCAACATGGATAGGAGGGATTTTTAGCTCTTACAACCTCTCTCCCCACCGTTTAAAAGGGCCTATGAAAAGGTAGGCAAACATCCAAAGCATCACTAGTTTACTCCAGGTAGATCACGGTATCATATTTCCAATCATGGTTATTTATGACAGAGAAATGAAGAAATAGGGCCAATCACCAATCCATTTTATATGGAACACAAATCCATAAGTGTTAGATCCGGTGAAAGAACTAATCATTTCGATACCAAGATATTGAGAGAAAATACTAAGATGAGACCCTTTGGGATAGAGAGGCAAGTGCACAACTAAAGCTCTAGTACTCAACCCTTCCTCCTTTATCTTTATTTAGAGAGATGGGTGAGAATAGGCATATTCCAAAGGTGGGGGCCTTTCAAAGCTATACTTTCCTTTTAGTTGATAGTATCAAAGCTTGCATATTGAGGCATTCATTTTGGAGGTAGGCTCTCTATGCCAATTGTTACTAGTGCACTAGGTCATAAGCCTCATCAAATCACCCATAGAGAGGGGGAGAGGACTCGGTCAAGACCCACCAATCCTAGCCTTCTTGTAGATAGATCATAGAGAGTTGGAATCCTGGTTTTGAGAGGTCCAATTCAAAGTAGTTAGTTTTAAGGGCCAAACAAAGCCTTCTATTTTGAGCCTCCTAGTTGGAAAGGATCCCTCTCACTCCTAGTAGAGTGTAACGAAACTATGGATGGATAGGTGGGACAGAGGCCCCTCTATTTTAAAAATTGTGATTCATTTGACATAGCAAGGAATAGGCACCCCCTCTCTATTCTAAAAAGGAAACCACTCTATACCATCAATATGACTATCAAAGTGGTGCATAGGATCTAGAGGAGTAAGGTTTAGGCCATTGCAATGATTAGAGTAGGTTATTACTGGTACCTACAAGTTAGGGTTCCTCCTATCAGAGCATCATGCTTTTTTCTCTAGAATTCTCCCTTTCCTTGAGAACCGTAGCTTTCTCATCCGAGGTGGACCATTAATTGAAGAACCAAGATTTGGACAGACAAAATTGGGATAACCAAAAACAGAAACAACATAATATTTTGGATACCCAAGGATTTTAAGAGCTGAATCAATGCTTTTTAAAGAGGAGGAAGCAAACCCTCTCTCATCTCAAGGCCTTTTGGGAATGGGTTGGAACATTTGAATCAATCTCTAAAGGTCTAACAAGCCTTTTTAGGATAGAGGGGAGGGGAGAGAAGAGCTCTCTATCTATAATTTTAAGGTGCGGTGGTAAATCATTTTCATTCAAATAAGCATTCTAAGAACCTTCCTTTTTTTAAAATAGAGAGTTGATCTAACATTTCTATAGTTTCTATAACCCTCTTCTCTTTCCCCTTTGAAAATAGAGAAGAGAGGTGGGCAGTATCATTGAATTAATAAGAGGACCAAATCGAGTTCTTCTCCCACTGGAGCAATTCCATCACTATCTAATCCATTCATTTACCGTAAGCACTAAAAGGCAAAGGCATCAACCTGCTCGAGATGCATCAAAAGACCAATAAAAAGAGGTTTTGAGAATAAAAGAAAGCCAACCATTTTTACCTTTAAATTTTTTTGGGGCTATTTTATTTAATTTAAAGTGGTGGATCCGGAGGTCGGGCTTACTCCTTTCCGCAATAATCTCACCTTTTCCACAGCTACAGGGAGTACGATTACCTTCTTCCTCCGTAGGCATGAGATAGTTAGTGTTCATTTGTTCTGAGACCTGTTCTCGCAGTTATTCGCTTTCGCCGCTTTGAGATATAAAGGGTTTTTCCGGAGTCTTTTTTAAAGAGGTCCATTCGATACCTTAAATTCGTTCCATTACTCGTCGTTTCTCTAGCTTTCCTTAAAATGGAGAGGGCATCAGCGCTTGTTCGATGCGATCATCTCCATCTATCATTCGAGGCGGCATCCATTCATCCAGAATATCATATCACTTGGTTGGGCTATCCCCAAAGGATCTCACTCAAGGCTTTTGGAATATGATGATCATTTATCCCAAAGGATCTCACTCAAGGAAGGAGGCTTTTTGGGGATATGATGATCCTTTTTATATTGAAAGGTCCGCTTTTCATTTAAAAAAGCGGGGTGAATTTATTGCAGGTTAGTCGACGGAGAATCCGATTTCCGGGCCCTCGGCTCTTATGGGCTTGAACCAACCAATCTTTCCCATGCCCACCCCACTTATTCGTCTTGCCATGTTGGAGGGGGATCTTCAGACCGAGGGAATGGTCGAATTCTAATGTCATGTTGGAGCGAAGCTTCTTTGGGTAGTGGATAGGGGGGGGGAGGAGCCACTTCGAGGCTTTCTTGCTAGCGCCGTAAGCTAAGCTGGAAACTGAACAATGGATCGTTCGGTGGAAAATCGAGATCCGACATGGAGGATTGACATTAGGGAGATCCCTTCGGTCCGGACGGAGGGGAACATGGACGAGATTCAGACGACTAAGCCCGCCCGGGGGCTTTTAAGGAGGACCACGATTGATTTATGATTGATATTAATAACGAACGATACGGCTTTAGGCCCCACCATTTAATTTAATTTAAAAGTGCTCGACCGCTTAAAGTTAAAGGGCCTTTACCCTCTCTCCATTGCATTCCCTTTCTTCATTGCATGAGATTCCGTTGTTCTCGACTCTAAGGTATTCATGCACTCTTAATAAAACTACTGGTCCTCGAGCACCCGACAGAGAACCTCGAGGAAGAGGGCTTAACCCTAATCTATTCATCCTAATTGGGAAATAGCATTCTGCTCCTCTCCCCACCCCCACCCCCACCATTTCAAAGGCTCTTAAAAGGAGAGGGCCCCTCTCCCCCTCCTTTTTAAAGCCGAATAAGGAGGTACCTTTTAAATAATGAGGGGCCCTCCTCTCCATTTTAAAAGGAAAAGCCTTTTCTTATCCTAAAGATAAGTTGAGTGGATGTTCAAGATTGATCTTATTTTAAAGTCGAGATAGACCCTTTTTATTTTAACAAGCCTCTTTCTATATTAAAAGGAGTTTCTTTAAGCATCGAAACCTCTTGCTGTACTCTCCCCCACCATTTAAACCCCATGTTTTAAATACAAGGGTTGGGGTGAGATAAATCAGTTGTTAATACTACCATAATTGGCTTTTTTGAATTGAATGATCTTTATTCTAGGCACTTAAGCCCTTTATTCCCTTTATTTTCTTTTGATATTCTCTCATCACCTCTCGATAGAGAGTTCAAGTTGTTAATACGTATATAAAACAAGGTTGAGCCATTTTAAAATAAAACCTGGAGAGGTTAACTTTAAAAGGAATCAAAAGAAAGCCCTCAACTGATTGAATCCCATCTAAAGGTAGGTTGAAAATCTTATGCAGATTTCATCCAAATATATGCTTGCTCTAAAATTTGTGTTGAAAAATAATGAGGCGATGCTCAAAAACAGATAGGAGATCATAGAGGCACAAAATGCGCTTATAGAGGAATCGCAAGTGCAAAATCTCAAAAATACTAGATAAAGGGAGGAGACTATGCAGGAGTTGGAGAAACTCTGATTAGAGAATGAGGATGTTCGAAACACACTTCAGGAAATGGGTGTCCTTTTTTTAAGGAGTCCTTAACTCACACCACGAGATATTCTCCTTCCCAAATCTTATTTTGATTCAAATAAAATAAAATAAGATGCTCTCCTCTCTTTTTTTAAGTAGGTGAGATCATATCTATCTTTCCATATATTTCCCTCTTTGTGCTTTCCCGTTTCATTAAAAATCTCTTTATCCAAGCCTAGAGCATTGCCTTAAAAAGCTTTAGTAACTTAGTGTAGTGCTGCGCCGTCGGGAGATGAAATAAGAATTTATCCGAATCCCTGTTTGCCAAATAGATAGCTTTACATGTTCAATCTCTTTTTAGCGGTTTTCCCAGAGATCTTTCTCATTAACGCAACTTTCATTCTGCTCATTTGTGGAATTGTATTTTTTTTAATAGTAAAAAATTTCATTAAAAGAGGGTTTTGAAAGGGATCCCAAAACCTTTTTACACAAGGTCAACAGAGCAAACAGAAGGCCAAAGGATAGGCCATTTGAAAAAAATAATAAAAATCCCACACAAAGTAGGATGTTTGAAAAATCCTACCCATGAAGGAAAATGCTAAGTTAAATCCTGCCCAAAGTAGGAAATTTGAAAAATCATGCCCATGCAAGAAAAGACCAAATTGAAAATCCTACCCAAGGGGAAAACCAGAAACCAGAATCCCACCAATGGGAAACCAGAAGGTAAAGCCACTTGGAAAAAAAATCCACCTCGGGAAGGCAAATGAACTAGAGAAAACTGCCCTTCAAGCAAGGATGGGCCATCCCGCCCAAGAAAGGCCAGGACTGACACGAGAAAGCAAAAAAAATTGGGAACCCGTCTAGGAAATCCAGAAGCCACTACAGGAAAGTGGGAACAGCTGAAACTTGAAAAAATGAAAACAAGATCCCACCCAAGGACGACCTGGGAAGGCAGTCCAGGAAGTAGTATATCCTGCACAGATCCTGGAAAATGGATTAGTAATTTTGAGGATCTCCACAGGGCATGAGATCCCCTTGCATGCGAGGTTGAGCTACGAAAATTCTAGAATAAACTAAAAGAAGCAACAAAAATAAAATTTCTAGCCACGAGAAAAAGGGTAGGAAGGTCCTAAGGAACTCGATCTGAATGAGCCATGGGGTGATCAAGCTGCAAATAATAAGCACAGATTCCCACCAAGACTGAAAGATGTAGCAAAAAACCCCAAGCAACCAAAAAAATGAAAACACAAGGATATTCAACTCCAAACACGAGCAACTTCAAGGAACCAGATCTAGAAATCCAATAGGAACAACTCAGTAGCAAGAAAGCACAAATCCCCCACCAAGGCCTAGAAAGAAACACTGAGAGTCCACCATGTAGAATAGATCCAAGAAACCTAAGAAGAAGATTCACTGAAGAAGAAGCATGTGCTCCCCCCAGAACAGAAGGCTACAATGAAACCCTCTCGAGAAGCGCAAGAATGAAGTCAAACCCCCATCCCGAAGCCATGACACCCTACAATAAAGGAATGGCTGGAATCTGAAACCAAGTAGAGAACCTGCAGAAAACCTGGGAAGGACCTAAGGGCAACCATGAAAGAAGATCTTGGAAGCACAATAGGAAACCTAGAGGAGAACCTAGGGATGCACCAAATCATAGGCATAGGTAGGAAAACCTCAAATAGTCAGAGACATGAGCAGACAAGCGGATCAGGGACCTCCCACCCCAAGGAGATCGTCTGCAACAATAGCAAGCCTAGAGATAAGGGCATGGGAAGTACCATGAAACTGGGAAAAGGCCAGGGAAGGGGGAAGCATAACAGGATATCCCACACAAAGTGGGAAGTCTCTTGTATTCCCCCAATGTTGGATATGGTTTAATTAACCTAATATTTAGTACCTCTAAGAAATATGATTATCCACCGTTAGCAAGTAATGTGGGTTGGCTTGGATTACTAAGTGTTCTAATCACCATACTTTTGCTCGCTGCTGGCGCACCTCTCCTAACTATCGCCCATTTATTCTGGAATAATTTTTTCAGGAAAGACGATTTTACATATTATCGCCAAATCTTTCTATTACTGAGTACGGCTGGTACCATCCTGATGTGTTTCGATTATTTCGAACGAGAGAGGTTTAATGCTTCTGAATTCATTATCTCAATTCTACTTTCTACTTGCAGTATGCTCTTTATGATCTCGGCTTATGATCCAATTGCGATGTATTTAGCTATTGAGCTTCAAAGTTTATGTTTTTACGTGATCGCAGCATCGAAAAGGAACTCTGAATTTTCCACGGAAGCCGGCTTGAAATATTTAATTCTAGGTGCATTTTCCCCTGGAATATTATTGTTTGGGTACGACTGGACAACTACCGATGTTATCCCCAAAATCCCGATCATATTGGATTGCCAATAGACGAATACTTGCCTGGGTGGGGTCGGGAGTGTTTTTTTAAAGAGCAGCATAGCATAATTGAAAGCTGCAGAACTTCAGATATTTTAAGCCCTTTCCACTAGAGCCCTTTTAAAATAGAGAGGGGTTCGCTGTCGCCGGCTTTATATCTCAACTCAAAAGGGCTTATCAATTTAAAGCTTGCAACGCCGCTCTCTATCTATAATGAGAAGAGTTGGCCATATTGTTAACGTATTAACGACCTTAAAAAAGATATAGATGGAGGGCGCTCTTTATTTCCTCTTTATTCAAAAGGTTGAGCTGTTCCTTATTGAAAATAGAGAGGGGCCTCCTCAAAATCAAATTCCGAGCTTTTTTAACGAGTACATAAATGACCTGCCCTTTTGAAATGAGAGAGGGTCGACCTTTGAAAACGTTGAGGAGATAGCCCCCACCCCCACTTCTACAAGGTAAGGATGAGCACTCGACCTTTTAAGTAATTTATATCTTAAGAGGTTTTAAGAAATCTTAAGAGGTCAACACCCGACACTCTTAAGACGCTTATTTCTTCATATCTTAAGAGGACTTTTAGATGAGGTTGTACTCGACCCTTAAAAATTCATTTCGAGGAGGCTCTCTACTGCTATAATCGGATTTCCCAAGAGTTTAGATAGAGAGCGTCTTGAGAGTAACTCGGCCAGGTCGAGGGATACCCGCCCGCCCTAAAGGTCCTTACTTTGGGGCCCATTCACTACTGAAGAGCGAGCGAGCCCATTCACTAATTTATCGTATTTTCCCCTTCAAAAGAGCGGGTGGGGCCTCGGATTCTATCTACATACTCCTAATTCCCCTCCCAAACTCGCCAAACGGGACGGGCTATGTCTTTATCTCCTACATGCAGAAGGCCTCCCCTTTAAATAGCCATGCCATGCGCGGCCATGCAGGGGGCCATAGCCCGTTTAAAAGGGCCTTTTAAAAGCCGGCCATTAAATTAAATTAAAAGGTCTGAACGAGAGTATGGCGTAAGAGTCAGTTCGGATTGGGAGAGTAGAGCGAAATGAATCTCCTTGGAGGGGTATTCCGAAGGTGTAACCGCTTATGAATAGGTGGTTCCCCGATACTGAAACCAGAGGAGCGACCAGTTGGTGAACCAAACCCCAACCCAGCGTCACACGTTCTCCTTCCATCCACCTTCGACTCCTCCCGGAATAGCGTGATCGGAGCCGAGCCAGGAATGGCCGGAGTGGGCACCCACCACTTAAAACCGGTTAGAGAGGCCCTCTTTAAGACATTCAGGAAAGATGTTCACAGGGGCTAAAGACACTCGTTCTACCACGGTCAAACTCGGACGGATCAGGCTAGTCCACTTCACCCTTTGAAAATAGAGAGGTCTTGGGCTTTTTCCCGGTCCACTTCACCTCTTTAAGGTCTTGCGCAGAGACCCGCTGCTTACTGCCCACCCACGGAAACTTTTAAAGGCTAACTATAAATTATGATCACCGACCCCCATGTTTTAAAAAGGCCCTTTTAAAAGCCGCATTATTAATATTAATTTCCCTCTTTTAAAATCCGGTTCGAATCCTTCTTTGTCCCTTATATAAGCCGCTGCACTCTCGCGTCCATACCGGGGAGAACCACCTGACTGGATAATAGTATACTGCTATTAGAATGTGTCAATGGTAAGCGTGGAGAGCTTTTTGCGGGGAAACTTGCAAGTACAG
The DNA here is from genome assembly GCA_028583015.1 of Wollemia nobilis. Lineage (NCBI taxonomy): Eukaryota > Viridiplantae > Streptophyta > Pinopsida > Araucariales > Araucariaceae > Wollemia > Wollemia nobilis. Next base: position 21,280,813 of record JAQPPZ010003356.1, read on the forward strand.
TTTGGGGGGAGGAGTACCCGAACAAGGGGGCGCCGACCCAACCTTACGAGTATTCAGACTATAACAGTTCCGATGAACAGTCACTAACTTTTGACAGTTACATGATTCCAGAGGATAATTTAGAATGTTAGGTATGAAGGCAGTATACAGGTCAGATAGACGTCTGACCTACTAGATGTCTAGGCAACAGGTCAGACGTCTGACTTGCTAGACATTTGGGCCAGATGTCTGGGTTGCCAGATGTCTGGTCTGGCAAACATCTAGGCCAAACATCTAGGCTTCCAGACATCTGGTCTAGCAGATGTCTAGGCTAGACGTCTGGTCTGGCAGACATCTAGGACAGACGTCTGGGTTGCCAGATGTCTGGGCTGGCAGATAGACATCTAGGCTAGACGTCATGCCTAGTAGATGTCTAGGTAGACGATAAAATATAGAAGATGAACAGTCTTGGAAGCAGAAGACGAAGAGTCTTTGGAAGCTGAAATGAACAGTTTTTTGGAGGCTTCCGTTGGAAGATGAAACGAACAATTTGGAGTCTTCCTCTGCTCTATAAAAGGGATGTGATCCCTTGCATAATTTTAGAGAGCTTGAAGTTGTTGGAAAACGTAAAAGGACATGAATGTAATCTTTGTTGAAATTAATAAGAAGAGAAGTTGCCATTGCCCCATGGTTTTTCCTACACATTGCAGGTTTTCACGTAAAATCTCTGTGTCACTTGTGTTACTGTTTTCGTGTTCTATATTTTTGTTATTGTGCTTCCTCTTGCAGGTGTGGAATCTTGGAGTTTTTCCTAACATCTGGTATCAGAGCTAAGGTTTTGTACGAGAGGGAGCTACAACAATGACAAAAGGTGTAACCAAGTTCGAGATTGAGAAATTTGATGGCAAAAAATTCACTCTATGGAAGATGAAGGTGGAGTATTTGTTGGTTTAGAATGACCAAGCACAAGCCTTGAAAGGGATTACGAGTAAACTGATTAGCATGAGAGATGAGGAGTGGGTAACACTTGACAGGAATGTGGTTTCTACAATCCATCTATGCCTACCGGACTCTGTCTTGTTCAATGTAGCTGAAGAAAAGACCACGAAAGCCTTTTGGCAAAAGCTTGAAAAGTTGTATGAAAAAAAATCAGCAACTAACAAGGTTTTTCTGAAAAGCATCTTTATAACTTGAGCATGAAGGAAAGTTCATCCGTGGTAGATCATTTGAATGAGTTTAATACTCTGATCAATAAATTGGTTTCAGTTAATGTGAAGATGGACAATGAAGATAGAGCTATCACCCTACTTTGTTCCCTCGTGGACACTTGGTATCATATGGTGATGACCATCAATAATTCATCATCAAGAACTCTCAATTTTGATGATGTGGTAGCCGCTTTGTTGGCAGAAGAGTTGAGGCAAAAAATGTCTTTGGAACCCTCAACCAATGAAGCCCTATTTGTGAGAGGTTGATCGTTCGAGGGGAGTAAACAAGGTAGAAAGTAGTCCAGATCTAAGTCTAAAGGACATAAGCATAAAGGGAAGTGCTAGCATTGTGGGAAGCCAAGACACTCCAAGAAGGACTTTTGGAAATTAAAGAATGGTGAAAAGCAAAGTTAGCCATCAGATGAAGCCAGTGCAACATATTCAGGAGAGACGACATGTGAAGCCTTCTGTATTAGTAACAGCAGATCAGTTTTATATACTTGGGTTTTAGACTCAGGTGCATCTTTCCACATGTCTCCCCACAGAGACTGGTTTGTCAAATATCAACCATACTATGGTGGAAAGGTTTATTTGGGTGATGATCATCCTTTAGAAATTATGGGAAGAGGGGATATAAGGATCAGGCTGGATGATGGTAGAGAAGGGATGCTATGTGATGTGCGACATGTGCTTGATTTGAGGAACAATTTGCTATCAATAAAAATGATGGATAAGCTAGGATATTTTGTCACCTTCTATAACAACTACTGCAAGATTACCATAGGAGCTCTTGTAGTAGCAAAGGAAGAATCTTATGGGACCTTATACCGTTTATGCGGTGATACGGTGATAAACCATGCAACAACAACAATTTCTGTTCAAGATGCAGTAATGCTATGGCATCAACGCCTAGGCCATATGAGTGAAAAAGGTCTGAAAATTCTGCATGACAGAGGTAAGCTTTCTGGGATTAAGTATTTCAATTTAGACTTATGTGAGCACTGTATTTTTAATAAACAAAAGAGGGTTCGGTTTACTACAAGTCTTGGTAAGAGTTCTAATTTTTTGCAACTTATACATTCAAATATATTTGGACCTATCCCCACTCAGTACTTGAATGACGTCATCTATTTTTTGAATTTTATAGATGGTTATTCTAGGAGAGTGTGGGTGTATTTTCTGAAGAAGTCAGAAGATTTTCAAAAATTTAAAGAGTTTGGGCAAGTCAATTTTGTGTCTCAGGTCAGATAATGGGGGTGAATATTGCTCCAAAGAATTTAATAAATTTTGTATGCAAGAAGGGATTAAGCACCAGAACACTGTACCATACACTCCACAACAAAATGGTGTGGCTGAGCGGATGAATCACACAATCATGGAACATGCAAGAAGCATGCTTAGCGCAGCCATGTTGGATTAAAATTTTTGGATGGAGGTTGTTAATATAGTTGTTTATCTTATCAACAAGTCACCTACAACTGCGTTGGATGGTCAGATTCTAGAGGAGGTTTGGTGTTGTAAGCCAGTTGATTACTCTCATTTGCGTACCTTTGGCTATGACGCTTTTGCCCATGTACCCAAAGAAAAAGGTCCAAGCTTGACCCGAAGCCAAGCAAATGTGTTTTTATCAGCTATGGAGATATAGTGAAGGGGTATAGACTGTGGGATCCTAATGCCCACAATGTAATCATTAGCCGAGATGTAATTGTTGATGAAAAATCCATGCAAAGGAAGGAGGTATATCAAAATCCTAATGTTGTTCCTGTTGAAGTAGAATTGAGTGAAGATGACTATGAAGATGAACATGCTGATGTCTTTGATCGACATGCATAACAACAAGTAGAATAGGAAGTAGAGCAACCAAAACGGTCACAAGACAAAGATCTATAATTGACGGATCATTGGGTTAGAAGATCTACACATCCATAAAAATGTCTGAAAAGGTATTCTCATGTGTATCAGTCCTATTTTGCTTTGTTAACTGATGATGGTGAACCTAGTTCATTTCAGGAAGCTAGAGAGTCTGAGAATGTAGCAAAGTGGAGGAAATCCATGGAGGAGGAAATCGAGGCACTTCGAAAGAATAAAACTTGGGAACTTTTGGATCTCCCACATGGAAGAAAGACTGTTGGAAACAAGTGGGTGTACAAAGTGAAGAACAAAAACAGGTTTTTGGAACACTATAAAGCTCGCTTGGTGGCAAAGGGCTATGTGTAGAAGTTAGGTGTTGACTTTAATAAAATTTTCTCTCTAGTTGTGAAGATGACTACTATTAGAGTTCTACTTGCACTTGTAGCTGCACAAGATTTAGAACTGGAGCAGCTTGATGTAAAGACTGCTTTCTTGCATGGTGATCTCGAGGAAGAGATATATATATGGATCAACCTGAGGGCTATGAAGAAAGAGGTAAAGAGCATTTAGTTTACAGACAGAAGAAATCACTGTACGGGTTGAAACAGGCGCCAAGGATGTGGTACAGGAAATTTGACACCTTCATGAAGAGCCAAAGTTTTAGCAGGAGTGAAGCTAACCATTGTGCATACTACAAGAGGTTTGACGATGGAAGTTTTATTATTTTGTTGTTGTATGTTGATGATATGTTGGTTGCAGACCCCAACATGAAGAAAATCATTGATCTTAAGGCTCAGTTGGCTAGGACATTTGAAATGAAGGATTTAGGAGTAGCAAACCAAATTTTAGGGATGAAGATACATAGTGACAGAAAAGGAAGAAAGATCTGGTTAAGTCAAAAGTCATATGTGGAAAAGATTCTACAGTGCTTCAATATGCAGAATGCTAAACCAATTAGTACCCCACTTCTTCCACACTTAAATTTGTCTTCCAACCAGTGTCCTAGAACGAAAGTAGAGAAGACAAGCATGTATCGTGTACCATATTCATTAGTAGTAGGAAGCCTCATGTATGCCATGGTGAGCACCAGATCGGATATTGCCCAAGCAATAGGAGTAGTCAGCCGGTACATGGAAAATCCTGGTAAGGAGCATTGGAATGCGATGAAGTGGATATTTAGATATTTAAGATCCACTTCAGATGTTGATATTTACTTTGGATCAACATATTTGCAAGTTATAGGTTTTGTGGATTTTGATTATGATGGAGATAGATATGGGAGAAAATCCACTACAATATATACCTTCACCCTTGCTGGAGGAGTAGTGAGTTGGCTTCTAAGTTACAGTCTATTATGACTTTATCAACCACTGAAGTAGAATATATTGCAACAACTCATACTAGCAAAGAGGCAATTTGGCTAGAGTGATTGTTGCATGACTTCAAGATAATGCAGGAGAAAATTATGTTGTATTGTGATAGCCAGAGTGCTATTCAGTTAGTAAAGAATCCAACATTCCATGATCACATAGAACAGATTGATGTCAAGTACCATTTTATCAAAAATATGGTGGAAGAAGGTAGGATCCTGTTGCAAAAAATTGACACTAAAGTGAATCCTACAGATATGCTTACAAAGTTGGTCAAGGTAGAGAAGTTTGAGTGGTGCAAAACTTCTCTGGGCTTGCTGAAAAAGTAACAAGGGTAACATTGGGAAATTGGCATTGGATGAAATATTTTGGCAGAAGAATTCCCGAATACTAACTTCAAATGGGAGAATGTTAGGTATGAAGGTAGTATATAAGTCAGCTAGACGTCTGGGTTAGACGTCTAGGCAACAGTTTAGACGTATGACCCGCTAGACATCTGGACTAGACGTCTGGGCTGCCAGACATCTAGTATAGAAGACATCTAGGCCAGACATCTAGACTTCCATACGTCTGGTCTGGAAAACGTCTAGGCCAAACGTCTAGGTTACCAAATGTCTGGTCTGGCAGACGTCTAGGCCAAACGTCTGGGTTACCAAATGTCTGGTCTGGCAGACGTCTAGGCCAAATGTTTAGGCTGCTAGACGTCTGGTCTGGTAGACATCTAAGCCAGACATCTAGGACATACGTCATGCCCAGTATTTGTCATATAGTGGACGTCTAGGTAGATGACAAAATGTGGAAGATGAACAATCTTGGAAGCGGAAGACGAAGAGTCTTTGGAAGCTAAAATGAACAATTTTTTGGAGGCTTCCATTGGAAGATGAAACGAACAATCTGGAGTCTTCCTCTGCTCTATAAAAGGGATGTGATCCCTTGCATAATGTTAGAGAGCATGAATTTGTTGGAAAAAGTCAAAGGACGTGAATGTAATATTTGCTAAAATTAATAAGAAGAGAAGTTGCCATTGCCTTGTGGTTTTTCTTGCACATTGCAGGTTTCCACGTAAAATCTCTGTATCACTTGTGTTACTGTTTTTGTGTTCTATATATTTTTTATTGTGCTTCCTCTTGCAGGTGTAGAATATTGGAGTTTTGGGGGAGGAGTACCCGAAAAAGGGGGCACCAACCCAACCTTACGATTATTTAGACTATAACAATTCCAATGAACAATCACTAACTTTTGACAGTTACATGATTCCAGAGGATGATCCAGAAGTGGGTCAATCACGTTTATTAGAAGTGGACAATCGAGTGGTTGTACCAGCCAAAACTCATCTACGTCTGATTATAGCATCTGCTGATGTACTTCATAGTTGGGCTGTACCTTCCTCAGGTGTCAAATGCGATGCTGTACCTGGTCGTTTAAATCAGACTTCCATTCTGGTGCAACGAGAAGGAGTTTGCTACGGTCAGTGCAGTGAGATCCGTGGAACCAATCATGCCTTCATGCCTATTGCCGTAGAAGCTGTTTCTTTCGAAGATTATGCTTCTTGGGCATCCAATAAATTAAGTTAAAGGAAGGACTGTGAGGTAGGTCCCTTCTCCACTTGTTCGAGGGCCTCGACCGCTCGAAATTAAATTTAAATTAAAAGGGTCCCTTTAAAATAAAAGTTTATTTTGTTTGAATTTAATTTCATTCTCATAATCCTAAGGATCCCCATATTTAGGAACTTGAAGCGCCCTTAAAATCTCCTCTCCATCCCGGGGTTTGGGGAGGGCAGCTTTAGAACTGTCGCTCTCTATCCATAATCTGCCTCCTCTATTTTAAAAGAGCTTTCAAAAGAGGAGTTTAAACCAATATTTTAAAAAGGTAAATATTTTTTCCTCTTTTAAAATCCTTGGCTCTCCTTCAATATAACAAGACCCATGAATTTCAATTTTAAGCGTTGTTTTCAAGCCTTAAAGAGGTCGCTCGACCGACCTTAAAGAAAGAGAGGTCGAGGGAGAGGGGAGAGGGGAGAGGATAAATGCGGCTGCTTGCTGGGAGGTCCAACCCTAAGGTTATTTCTCTCCGCGACCATAAAGAATAGATCATTTTCTACACCCTGTTCAGTTGCTGAAAGAGTCATGATGGCGTTGACAAACGATATTTAGTTGGAATAGGAAGGAGGGAAATATGCCATTTGCTGCTATTCCATTCATTGGTGTATTAAGTTCGAAGGGGATCTCAATCTGTAATGAAGAAACGATAGTAGCTTGTTGTTCCATAGGCTTTATAATATTCAGTCAGAGGAGTATGGGTAATACTTCCAAAGCGACATTCGAGGAAAGAATCGGAGCTATTCAGAGGGAATTGCAGCAATTCCTCAATCCCAACGAAGTGGTGTCTCCGGAATCCAAGGATCAACACCAATTACTTAGGATCAGCTTGCGTTCAATTACGCCGGAAATCGTAGAAGCACTACCGAATGAGATGGCACGCTGTGCGCCTAAGTGCGAAAGGACAGTACAAGCTGTGTTATGCCGAAACTTAAATTCGGAGTTAGCAACACTTCCAAATGCCATTTCTTCCCGTCGCATCCGTCTTCAGGACGATATAGTCAGAGGTTTTCACTCCTCAGTGAGTGAGCTTTTAGAGGTCCCCTGCACCACCTCCCCGAAAAAAGCTTTTCTCGTAGAACTGATCCGAGAGGGCTTGGTGGTATTAAGATGCAGGAATGGAAACTAAACGAAACCCTTTTAAGATAGAGAGGCCCCACCCCCCCATCGACCTAAGAACGGAAAGAGAATGATGGGGGGAAAGAATTATAGCATAGCATCCCAATCCGATCGCCGCCAGACCTAATCGAATATGGATGGGCCGAATATGGATGGGCATTCACCCGTAGATTTAATTTTGATTTGCTTTCGATTCCGGCCTGGAATGAAGGAATAAATGAATAAATAAATGTCGGTTGAGTGGCGGGCGCCCTCTATTTTAAAAGGGAAGCAAGCCCATCCCTTTACCCTTTAAAATAGAGGGGAGGGGAGAGCTTAAGGAAAACTTCAATCGTGGCATCTGATGCAGCGGTTCTCATGCCTAAAAAAAAATCCATCCACTCACCCTTTATATTACAACATAATTATGGAGAAGTTCCAATTGTAATATTTAAAGGGCAACATCTCTTGAAAGCGGTTGATTAGGTTCTTGTGAATAATGAGAAAGGAACCTATATATTTTAAAAGTTCAATCAAGCTCTTTAAAACCGAATCTATTCAAAAGGCTCTTTAAAACTTCAAGCATTAAAGATTAAAAGGGCGAATCTATATCTGCATTCTCCATAGCCAATTCTCCATCTGCCGAAGGGGAAAGGCCCTCTATTATATCTGGGGAAGGTTAATTTGATTCTTTGGAAACCTTGTAGGGTAAACCCAGTCTATCTACACTGATGGATATTTGCCCGCCTTTAAAATTGGATGAGGATATCGATCCCTCTCTATTCTAAAGGGGAAAGTGAAACCTTTAGTTTTAAGATGTTATTTTGAGGTAGGAACCCCCATGTTTAAAAAATGCAAGGGCTCTACCCTCTCCCACGTTTAAAAGGGTATGTTAAAAGGGGTTGGATTTAAAAAGGAGGGGGAGAGGCCCTCATCTATTTTAAAAATGACCTTTAAAAGTCGAGGGGAGGAAAGAGATACTAAAATTATTTTATTTGGAGAATGTTTTAAATCCTTTGATGTTTGGATTAGAGAGATCCAAAAGTATCCGCTCCAACCATTCATCCTGTTTCTAGTTGAAACGGATCATGGCATGGTCCTGGTGGACCAACTATTGGAAGAGTCTTCTCCATATTTATTGATCCTAGCGAAACCTCTCTATTTTCAAAGTGATCATAGAAGGAATGAAAAGAACAACTTTAAAATAACAGCTATCGGGATCGAACCGATGACCATCGCATTACAAGTGCGATGCTCTAACCTCTGAGCTAAGCAGGCTTATATGAATGGGGGATATCATAATATATATCATTGGTGTGAGATCCAAAAATTGATTCACAATCTATGCACTCCGGCCATTTTGGATTCAATAACGCAATCTGGATGACAATGGATCTTAAAAAGCTTGTTTGAATTTAGATTCGTTCAAAGGAGGAAAAAATGCGAAGGATTCATATATATCAATTGTTTCACTATTTTGAATTAAAAAAGAGTAGATAAAATTATTGCACAAATTTTTCCTCTTTATCTAAGAGTAGAGCAGAGAGAATATAATGATTCTATGTGATATTTGATGAGTAGAGATGGGGAGAAAGAGGGGAGTAAGAGGATTTATCCCACCAATGAGTTAATATCCAATGAATCACCTCTTTTTAAATAGAGCAGAAATGCTCTTAATAATAGAATGATATTATAGTATAATCTTATCGGAGAACAAGAAGGGGATATGGCAGCTCTAAATATAATGTAGATGCTACGGACTTGATTGAGTTGAGCCTTGGAATGGAAACCCACTAGGTGATAACTTCTAAATTTAAGGACCCCTGGGATATTTTGAATGGGTAATCTTGTGCTCTTTGGAATAGAGATTGGTTTCTAGAGATAATAGTTTCTCTTCCTAGAAAGGGATAGGTGCAGAGACTCAATGGAAGTTATTCTAACGAATGAATATCATTTGACCCAACACTGTATCTATAGAGTGCTCTCTATATTTAGACTTTGAAGAAAAAGTCTAATATACCATCAATTAAACAAAACTCACGATTAGAACTTGAATCGTTCTATACATTTCACTATTAAAATAGAGATAGTTCATCTGTATTTTAAAAAGGAGGCTCTCTATCTATAATATTAAGCCTAGTTCAAATTCAAGTTCAAGGAACTTCTCTAGAGATAATTGAATTAGGAACTTCTCTAGAGAGAGTCAACTCGGGTTTTGGAATCAATGATTGTACGAGGATAAAGATAGAGTCCAATTTATAGACCATTTCAAACAATGGGGGAGGGCCCCCATGTTTTAAAAAGGGCCCTTTTAAACGGGAGAGGCCCCCCTCTGTTTTGAAAAGGCCCTCCTCTTTGCCTTTTGAATGGTGGGGTAGGGGCCTTGCCTTGCCTTTCAAATAGCCACCTACTTGTCAAGGGGAGGGGGAGGGGAGAGGCCAACAACAACAATACCTTTTAAAGTGGAAAGGGCCCTCTCCCATTTATGGAAGAAAATACTTTAGACCATGAGGGTTCAAAGTCCCTCTATTCCTACATTCATATCTCAAAAAAACTAATTTCTCAATAAAATAAAAATGCTAAATTATTATTTTTTAGTTGATGCTTTGCTCTATAAATTTAAACAGACAGGTTTTACACTAGGATGATCCACAGGGAAGAGCCGGGATAGCTCAGTTGGTAGAGCAGAGGACTGAAAATCCTCGTGCCACCAGTTCAAATCTGGTTCCTGGCATACAGACTCATCTATATACCTTAAAAAAATGTATCTGTCCTATCTAGATATATATCTAGATATATGTATATATATATTTGTATATATAGATACATATATCCATACATATGTATCTATATAATTTGGTATAGAAATACATACCAATCATACTAGATAGAAGAAAGATGTTTCATTCTCTTCTTCTTCTTTTGTCTATATTCTCATGGGCATTGGGTGTTATTATTGGATAAATGAGAGAATTTACTTTTTTTGGAGTTCCTTTGTAGAGAGAAAGGGTTGTTTTATATTAGAGAGCCCTTTTTAAAAGAGAAAGAGGTTTTAAAGAGAGATCCCACTCTCGCTCTTTAAATATTATAAAGGATCTTTTCCCTCCCATCTGTTTAAAAGGTAAAAGAGTAAAAGATAACTTTTAAGAACTGAATAGTTTGTTCTAGCTTTTTGTGGACATATTAAAAACCCACTAAAGGTTATAGCCCTCTTAAAAACTTGCTCTCCTCTCTAATAAAAGAACAAGAAGAGACCCTTTAACTTTGGTCGAGTGCTTATCTAAGAGCTAGTTGTTAATACACACGTAATAACTTAAGATACGATTGGTTCAATGTCATTTAAAAGTATCAAAGGGTTCTCTAGGGAGAGGAATGCTAGAGAGGTAATAACATTGATTTGGGAAGAACACACTTGACCTTCATCATTTTAAGGAGAGGGGACCTCCCCTCTATTATGAAAATATTGAGGTAAGTGGGAAAACATTAGTTTACGATATCGACATGAATGCCAAAGGTTCGAATCCTTCCACTCCAGTCAAGTTCTGCCCCTCTTGGTGCCTAGTTATTTGCTCTATCATGGGGGCCAGAGAGGGAGAGTGGAGTGATCCAATATGTGTAGGTAGAGTTCCTTGTGGACATCTCTATCTATAACATGCCAAAGCTTTGCTATTTTTATTCTTTCAAAAAAGCATGTGGACAAGGGCCCCACTCAAAAGAAAAGAACTCTTTCCCATCCCACCTACTACCTCAAAATCAAAAGGTTTCCATTTGCTAAGTCTTGAAAGCTATCTATATCTATAATCATGACTTTCAATGCTTTATACCTTCATGGGGAGAGGGGCTTGGATACACTAAATGGATCACAAACACTCCCCATGGCCGAGCATCCTCCCCTCTCAATGTTCGATATGCATTTCAATGTAGTAGGTATTAAACCAAAATGAGGCGCCAATCAATCCTTAAATAGAAAAAAATCGCTTTGTGACCTTTTATTTTAAATCTCCCTAGATGAAGTGTTGCATTGGGTCCTTGGGATCTATAGTGAAATGAGTGCACAAATACCTTAAATGCATGTATATTAGGCTCACTTACTCTACCTGGTTCCACCTTTTAAATCACTCTTCAAATTAAACAAGGGGACAAAGAAGCATGAGTTCAACCATGGAAATATAACTTTAAGCACTCAAAATGAATAAAAATCACCTTACTATTTTGCCATTTTAAACAGTGGGGAAGAGAGCTCTCTATCCTATTTTTTGCTCTCTAAAATATCTGGGATGGGAGATCTCTATTTTAAAATAAAAATCCTATCTACTTTAAAAGGGTTTGGGCCTTTCTTTGTTCATATTAGTGAGTGATATTTTAAAATATAATTTTGGGTGAAGATGTTGTTGCATTGATCGATTCATATCACGTATGGTTTAACGATTGATGAGGGGGAGGGAATATTACGAGAACAAAGCAACACTATTATATAGAGAGGTTGAGGACTTTAAAAGCTTGAAATTTTAAGAGGCAACCTCCTCATCAAAAGTGTTTAAAAAGTAACTTTTTATTTTAAGGCGCACACAACCTTATCCCTATGGAAGTGGAATGCCTCGACCAATATATCCTAATCCTTTATCTTAAGAGGTAATTTATGTACTCAAATAACTCTTTTCTCACTTTTTAAGGTTGCCCTTGACATCTTGATTATCAAAAAATTGAGTGTTTACTTAAAAGAAATTATCTCCCAACTCATTAAAAAGTTCTCCCTCTATTTTAAAAAGGAACTCTCTCAAGAGAGAGAGAGAGGAGATTTTAAGGGTGATTCAAGTTTACCCCTTTGAAAGCCTATAATAACTAAAAAAGGACCTTTAAAAGCAATTTGTGAGGGCTTATCCCTAACTTATAAAAGTGGGAGTGGGGGATATCTTCCTGTTATAAGGATAGAGAGTTTAAGAGGCTCTTAATAAGTGATCTCCTTTATAGTCTAGTTTCTTCCCTCGACCTTAATGAATGAAAAGCTCGCTCTACGCACGCCTTTTAGAATAGAGAGATACCTCCATTCGAAGGGCCCTTTTCTCATTTTGGGGAGTCTATTGTATACATATTAACAACTTCCAAAGGGAGATCTACAAGATCCCATCAACCTTAGGTTGAGGAGATCCTAAGGAGAGAAGAGTTGGCTTGGAATAAGGGTCGAGTGCTCTCCCTTCTATAGTTATGAGGTTGAGTGCTCTATCCCTAATTATAATAGAGCCTTGAAAACCAGGTCAAGCGCTTATCTCAAGGATCTCTAGTAAAAGTGGAAACTACAGGTGGTTCACTAGTCGAGCCATTTGTTACAATTATTTTAGTCGAGCACCAATCAATGGGAATTTCAAGTGTCCACCCTTTAAAATAAAAGGATCTTAAATAATAGAAGGGTGCAACCCTAGAGCAATCAATGGAGGCTCATTGACCCGAACCCAAGTTGATCATGGTCCTTCAGACCCATTAGTATAATGGTTCAATATATTTATCTAAAAACTACTATCAATGAAATTCAATCTAACCTTATTGGGGGTTTCCAACTACTCTATTCACTCATACCCTTCGGGTCCTTCATCCCCCACTATCTAGCTAGCTAGCTATATCCCCTCACCTTCCCTGCTATCCATATCCATGTTTCAAATGCCCTCTTGACAAAGAATCCATAATAGGACCTATACAGGAAGGATCAAATGGATTCTTACCCCTAGGATGAGAGAGAATAATTTGAAAATATTGGGTTGTTCTTGACTTGATCGCAGTGAGAGGATTTGGGTGTTATCAAACCCTTTTAAATTCAAAGGTATTTTGATTTTGTTGACCTCCTCTGACTCCCCCTCCAATGTTTTGACCGATTGTGATTATAAATAGAGATCTTGAATAAAGGATAGAGCACCAGTTTTAAAAGCAAATAAACAACTTAAAGTTTTAAAAGGTTGAGCTCACCTCACCTCATCCCACCTCAAAATTGGAGAGGAGAGGAGAGGTTGGCCAATCATGAAGAAATCATCCTTGCATCGATGACCTATTCATTGAGGACCAGAGTGAATTTATGCAACACCTTTAGGGTAGGGTAGGGTTCACACAAGACCCTTTTAAAATAGAGAGGGGGAGGCATATTGATTCCAAATGATCTTCCTCCTCTCGATTCACATATTCCAACTGGTCGATCAACAATCATACAAAACTCTTTGATATATGTGGAGGGTAAGATATCATATCACCTTTAGCAATAATGAATGATGCCTTGGGGGAGAGAGGAACAAGCATTTAGATGGACACTCGATTGGGAGAGTTTTCTATATAAACCAAGATTTAGATGTAATATCTCAAGAGGAGGGAGAGGGAGATAGAATCCTAGAACTAGAAAGCAGTTGATCATGCTCAATAAATATAAGGCTAACTTAAGAGGTGTGTGATTCATGATCAAGTGACTTGTCTTATGTATTAATTCATAATTCTCTAGTTTAGACTAGGCTAAAGGTGCCATTTAGAGTCAACCAACCCACCTTACCCATGGATGGAGATTGACAGAGTGGATTAAAAAAACCTTGCCACCTATATCATTGAGTTGTGATGACCACTAGCCTACATCCAAGTGTTGATGACCAAATAAAGGCTCTCCGTTCCCTTTTAAAAGTAGAGGGCTCTTTAAAAAAACTTTGGTTCTATCGCTCTCTATTTTTAAAGGGGTGTCGATGACCTTTTATAGTGAGGTTCTATGTTGTTTTGGGGTTTTGTGGCCTCTCTCTCTAAAAGTTGTTAGGATCCTTAAAAAGCTTTAAAAGGTTCCGTGAGTAACTTAGATCATGTGGGAGATGGACTTGTCAATAAAAGACAAATAATCAACCCCTCTGCCTTGGCCTATTTTAAAAATCCCTATAAAAGCAATCTGAGGGATCCTCACTGAAAATGGAGGAAAGAGGAGGGGTTTTTACTTTTAAAAAGGGGGGCTTTTAGCCTTTAAAATATAGGGGAGAGCTAGTTTTTTAGAGAGCCATAACCGAGCATTAGAACTTAAGGTCAACTTTCGAGGCTCTCTCTTTAATGCCTTCCTAAGAAATGGAGAATTTATCATCATCTCTATTTGAAATTTGGAAGAGATCCCTCAATAATGGACATCACTCAACCTTAAGATCACCTACCACTTGTTAATATGTATATAAAACAACTCAGTTTAGAAGGCATCAACAAACCTGTAGTTGGGAAAAAAGTTCATTTTCCTCTAAAGTCTAATTTAATGTCAAGTGTGCATGGGAGAGATTCGTTAGAATCTATGCTTCCTCACTTGAGAGTCTCTTTCCAAAAGAGACCATGAGAATGCAAATATTCTCAACACAACTAGACTTCTACTCAATTTTTTTTCTTAGGTTATGTGAAGGTTGATGATACACTTGTTTTATCAATGCTTTATGGGTTTATTTAGAGAAAACACCTAAGGTTTTGGATCACTATCTATCTCAACTCTTTTTCAAGCCTTAACGATTATTTAAACCTAAATCATCGATGATCACCTAAATGTATCTTAATCTTATATCACATAAAATACATGAAAACAAGAGCTATCCTATATGCTTTTCAAATTTGATGAATTATCTAAGGACTGTTTATTTCAATGCAATCAAGAAGGAATGCAAAAAGATAAACTACCTAAATGCAACTAAATGACTTTCGATTCTTTGCCTAAGTACTTGAAAATGAAGGAAAAGCTATAATTTAGCCTAAAGTTCCTTAATTGACTATTTTAGAGGTGTTTTGTAAAGAATTAAGAATGTTTTGTAAAGAAATTAAGGCGTTTTGTGAACAATTATAATTTCTAGTTAATATTCCTTAATTTCCCAAATGAAATATGATTTTTAGCTACAAGACAAATAGAAAATAGAAGGAAAACACAGAGGAATAGAAATTGTAGGGCTAGGGAAGTACCAAGGGGTAGAATCACCTCTTTCTAGAGCCTGTTGCCAAAAACGCCACTAAAATTGCCAAAAATGCCACTGCTACCAAAAATGCCATTAGGGGTGGGATTTTGGTATCTGCACTAAAAAGAAAAAAATTAGGGTTTTATGATTTGGAGGGTCTTTTTGAGTGTTGGAAAAGATAAATTTCTATCTTATCAGCTAATTAGACCCCCAATTTATGAAAAATTGTGTATGCTTACCTCATGGGATGGATTTTTGATCTTTTGCCAAAAACGTCATTGATTTCTTGCCAAAAATGCCACTAGCAATTTTGGTTAGTGATGTTTATATTCCTAAGTATTTTTTGAAGCCAAAAATGCCACTGAATATGCAGGGTGGTGTTTTTGGTCTAGGGATGGGATTTTGAAGGTTTTAGGGACCGTTCTAAATAGATTTTGATGGGGTTTTGGGCTGAATCTGTAGGAGAATGATCCACATGCTATTTTCTAGGCCTGTGAATGATAGAATCAAGGGTTTGGGCTACTGATTTGGTGAATTTAAGGACTAATTTTGAAATTCTTGAAAAAGAAATGGAAATACCCAAAATAACTATAAATCTAATCAATCAGAGATGTGCGAAGGTGGTAAATGCCATCTATGATGTTAGGAATGATGTATGAGAGCTAATATAACCTCCAACATGACCAGATTGACATAAAATAGTGAAAAATGAGTGAATTTGATGAAATATGCAAATGCTATCCAAGACTTAGAAAAATCTATAGCAGTGAGTAAATGAAGAGTATGATTGAATTGTGATTCAAATGGATATGCAATGAGATAAAATCTTATGCTACATTGTTAGAAGTGATGTGAAACAACTAATTTAACTTTTGGTAAAGCAAATTAGCATC
Organism: Wollemia nobilis; assembly: GCA_028583015.1. Taxonomy (NCBI): domain Eukaryota; kingdom Viridiplantae; phylum Streptophyta; class Pinopsida; order Araucariales; family Araucariaceae; genus Wollemia; species Wollemia nobilis. The sequence continues at coordinate 21,296,741 of JAQPPZ010003356.1, forward strand.
TAAGTAATGTAATTTAATGAATAAATACTTTGAAACATGAAAAAACAGAGTTATGTATGTATGAAATGGAAGAAGACTAGCATGCTAAATATTTAACATAAGAAAGTATAAATGCATGGAGATGAAAGAAACTAGTTATTATACTTGAAATGAAGATGAAACAAAACTGAAAATGAAAAGAACAATAGAGATTAAGTGTTATGGAAGCAAAATATATGAAATGACCCTACAAAATAGAGTGGTTATAAATAAAATATGGATGATGAAATGAATGCAAGTCAAAGTAAACCTGCAAAATAGATATTAGATGATAAATAGAGACAATATACTTGAACAAAAGGCTATAAACATAGTGTTAAAAGGCTACAAACATATAGTGTTAATGGTTGCAAATGAAGATTTGGATGAATATAACATAGAAATTGTAAGCTAAGAGCATGAAATGCAAAAGACCATAAGCAAGTAGATGAAGTTAGCAATCTAGAAAAGCTATGTTAGAGCTAAAATAAAATGGCAACAAATAGAACAAAGGAGAGAGCTATGCTAAGGATGATATTACCTAGAAATAGCCTCTCCCAAGCACCAAGACCTCCTTGCCACCAAGTCCTCTCGAATTGGTTGACTCTTATTCACAAATGCTTGCTAAATGGATGAGAGATACTTGAGAATGCTTGCTAACAAAGAGATGAAAATTCTAATGCTAGAGAAATATTGGTAGAGTATTGCTACAATGAAAATCCTTACCAAATGCCTACCCAAGGGGGTCCTTAAATAGGATTTGGAGGGGTATTGGAGGGAAGAAATGGATAAGATCAATTTGAAATTGTTGCATCTGATGCATTGATGGGGTGTGTGGCATCAATGGTAGAGGATAGAGGATGGTAATCCATATCCCTCTAGCTTGTATCAAAACATTTTGAGATGTTTGGCCAAAAATGCCACTATCAACTAAAAATTCTATTGGTGTTTTTGGCAACCTGGGTGACGTTTCGTTAGGAGACCAAAGTGACTTTTTGAAATTAAAATTTTGTATTTTTGACCAAAAATATCACTAGCCAAAATCACCAATAGCATTTTTTATAGGATGGCGTTTTTGGTCAAAACTGATTTTGAAGTCCAAAAATTTGATTTCTATAGTTTTACCAAAAACGCCATTAGGCTTGCCAAAAATGCCACTAGCATTTTTGATGAAAGTGGCATTTTTAGTGAAGGTGAAAAATGATGCCCAAAATTTTAGGAAATGATTAGATTGGAGTTTTGTGAAGTCTTTGATTTATTTTGGGAAGTTTTATGATCCTTGCAACCAGTTTTGGAAGATTTTGCTTGGCATGTCTAAATTGGGTGTCTACATTTTACCCCAGTTTTAATGTGATGTCTGTGATATTGCATCAAAATTTAAGTAGTGATGCTAAATTTTGATATTGTGATGTATTGTTGTTGCATAACTTTGCTGTTTCGAAAATACGATCATGATTTTGCTTTTTTTGATTGGTTTTGTATGATTATATAAATAAACCTCATTTTGCTACCTTGGTACCCAGAGAAGGTTTTTTTTGCACCATGTGAAAGATCTTGTCCCAAGATGTGACCCTTTTATTAATTTTTATATAACCTATATCAGTTTTGAAATGAAATCACCGAAGACAGGATGCTTGGGTGAAATGACCTTGATAGGCAGGTGGGCTAAAAGGGAGGAAAGGGTTGAAAACACTTTCTTTGTGCTTTACTAATTTTGAAAGTTGAAGAGAGAGAAATATCATACTTGAAAGGATGGTGTAGAGCCAGAGGTGGGTGCATTGTGCAGACACCGTTTGAGGGATAGTGCATGTACCAGAGCAATATCGATGGGTATGCTCTTTGTCCCAACCCAAATTTTTCAATTTTGAGTCATTGTGTTAAAATTTTTAGGAATTGTGGTGATTTTAGCACTAGTGGCATTTTTGGAACTGGTGCTAGTAGTGTTTTTGGTCCTAGTGGTATTTTTGGCACTATTATTTTTTAGGCTAGTGGTAATTTTAACACTGGACTGCCACTTTTGTTTTACGATTTTAGATATCGATATGGGTCCAAATATAGGAATATTTGTAATTGTCGAAAAGAAATTTTCGAGACTAACTTAATGGTGATGGTTTTGTAAAATTTTGAGATGATTTGATAGATTTTATAACTAAATTTTTTAGATGTATTTTTGGTAGGCAATAAATATCTTAGTGAGCTGGGAGCATTGCATGAAATGCTTGGAGAGCATATTGATAGGAAAGCAGAGGGAGTAGGATGTAGGCATGTTAGCAATTATTAGGCTATACTATCTGGCATATAAGCCTAGAGTTTGATCATCCTTTGTTGACAACCCTTGTAGAGAGTTGGTACCCATCCACTAATACTTTTAGGTTACCTACAAGTGATATGATAGTTACAATGGAGGATGTATGGTGCATCCTCAAACTACCTATTTATGGTACCTCTATTCGTTTAGAGATAGATGTGGAGGATGGGAAGTTGGCCTTCTCAAAGAGGGGTAATTTTTAGGGGATGAATGAGGGATTGAGGATCAATGATAACTATGAGGGAGGGAACATTGATTATTTGACTACATTATTGTCATCTATTTTATAAGGGTTGATGATGAGTGATACTAGTCGACACATTATGCCATGGGAATAAGGAGAGGTTATAGCAGGATTGAGAGATGATTAGATCATCTATGCTTGGGCTTCTCCTATCCTGGTGAGATTATACCATACTTTATATAGGGTGGTATATAGGTAGGGTATGAGTTTGACATGTACACTACTTCAAGTCTAGGTATGAGAGCATATAGTCATACATCGACCTATTATAGTGATGAGGAGTGTCGATCCTGAGAGCCTAGTGGTGTACAGGTGGGTGGGATGTATTTGACCTTTGCATTGCTCTCTAGCTTGGTTGAGGTATCTAATTGATGTTTTGAGTACGATGCACATTGTTTAGTGACCATGGAAGGATAGGTATGTGTGGTCAAATGAACTTAAGGAGCTGTCTAGGGTGAGGTGGATATGGTGGTTAGATTATGGGAATAGGACCTACGAGTTGTATCATTATAATCACATGAAATTTTAGTATGGTAAGATGTAGGGGATACCAATAGTAGGTGAGGTGTGGATCCGATGGGTACATCATGAGACATGATGGGATCGTGCAGACCTTCATACCTAATTAGATGTAGATGTATAAGATCATGTGGTGTTGAATCCTATGATGGACGATGTAGGGATGATGTCAAAGTACACTAACTAGTATAGGAGGTTCAAGCCTCATCGATTGACGGTGGGCCCACCATCGAGGGATTAGAGATAGGATTTTCAAGATATGTTGAATGCCCTGAGAGGGGTTAGGAACCTATGTAGGAGAGAGCAGTGGCAAAGGGTAGAAAATAGATGGAGGGCTAGAGGATCATCTAGTGCACCCTTGGACATACATCCATTGACTAGATCCTGCTATTAGGTACCCCACTTGGTGGAGTGGAACCAAAATTTGGTAGAGTGGGACCATATTTTGGTGGAGGTAGGTTCTAGTAGGACTATTGAGGAGGCTTCGACGATGGAGCTAAGGGCTCTCCATCATACTTTGGAGGAGGTGAAGAGGCAGTTGGTAGCCTCTAAGATTATGCGGGTGGAGGATATGACTAGGGTACAAGATGAGATGACCCAAATGAGGGTTGCTAGTGAGAAGACCATCACTAGAATCTGATCAAATTTTGATCGAGTCATGGAGGAGTGAGCCAGAGAACAGGCAATCATTGCTGGTCTAAGATCTAGCCTAGAGAAAATGTAGTGAGAGAGGGATGAGGCTCGAGCATAGGTTGGGTGAGGTTTGGATGCTGAAGTGATGGCCATGATTACCAGGCGTTTAGAGAGGGAGTTGCAAGACTCTAGGGTAGGGATTTTCGATGCTATGGTGAGACTCAAATGAGCATAATTTTGAGCCAAGAGAGAGTGGAGCAGGATCATGTACTACTACCAACTATATTAGGTAGAGGTCCTTGTAGAGTGATGAATACCATCACCTTCAAGATCATGATCGAGGGCTTCGTCGATGAGTGATACCTCTTGGAGGTCTATCAGTTTTTAGCCACATCCTTCTCCATCAAGATGTGATAGAGAGACTAGTTCTGCTTGTTAGGTAGGTTTTAGGTGTTCAGGAGTGAGTGTACCAATTTTTGGGGCTATGGTCCACACTCATTTTATAAGTTGAGTGTACCATTTTATTTTATTTTGTGGTACACATTCTCAAGCTTGATATGATGTTTTGATTCTTTATGGTTTGATTTAAATATTTTAAAATATGATGCTTTAATATGTGATTATGTGTTGATGTGTTTAGATTTTATGATATAGTTGACTAAGTGATTATAGTCTTGATTGGTTACGTAGGGATGGTTTTTATGAGTAGCTATTAGGGGGAGGCATGTGCCATTCTCCATAAAATACTTAGTTGCATAGATGAAGTTATTGCTTCTTATCAATGTTCAAGTGTCATGCTATATGAAACACTTAACTCCATAGATGAAGTTATTGCTTCAAGTGCCATCTCTACGAAACACTTGACTACGTAGATAAGATTTTTTTATCATCATCAATGTTTTAGTTCCATTATCTATGAAAAAATAAACTATGTAGATGAAGTCATTGCTTCTTATCAATGTTCAAGTGCCATTATCTATGAAACACTTGACTATGTAGATAAGATTTTATTTTCATCAATGTTTAAGTATCATTATCTATGAAACACTTAACTACGTAGATGAAGATTGTTTGTTGTCTGCAAGCATTTTGCAAAGATTTTAAGATGATATTATGATAATACTTTTGATACCTAGGATGATGATTGCAAAATATTTTGCAATGTAATGTTTACAAATGTTTTACAAAGTGACGGAATGCTTTTGCAATCATTTTCACAGTTTTTGTAAATGTTTTACAAAATTCTTTTGTAATTGATTTTGTAGTTTTTGCAAGTGATGGAATGTTTTTGTGGTTGATTTTATAGCCTTTGCAAATGTTTTGCAAAGTGATGGATTGTTTTTGTAGTAATATAATTTCATTATTGCAAAATATTTTGCAATATGATGTTATGGTGATTGTGAATGTTTGCGAAAGGAATTTTGCAAGTTGTTGAAATGTTGATTTGTGATGTAATATAATGCTTAGATAATTGTAAAATATTTAACGAAATTGATGTAAATATTTGCAAAAAGGCTTGCAAGATGATTTTGTGTCATTCTCTTTTCCTTCATTGTTTGAAAGAAAAAAAAAAAAATATTTTTTATTTTACATAGTGGAATAGGTAGTCGCCATAAATTCGGATAGGCTGTCTGGATTTTTATGGCTGCCACAATATTCTGCACTATCCAAAAGAAAATATTTTTGATGATTAGATATTGCTGAATTTCGTAGCACATGAGAGAAGGTAACAAGAGTATATAAGTCCATTACCTAACGAATATGCAAAGATTTACATGTATATGAATTGGACTTAATAATCATCGCCACATCTAATGTGTTGAGAGATTCAAAAATTTTGTATTGTAAACAAAATATTGCAAATTGAGGGTAATGCTCCTATATGAACAATCCAAGAGAAGAAGCCCTTCTCCTATTACCTAACGGGTATGCAAATATTTACATGTACATGAGGAATTGGACTTAATAATCATCGCCACCTCTAATGTGTTGAGATATTAAAAAATTTTGTATTGTAAACAAAATATTTCAGACTGAGGGTAACTCTCCCATATGGACAATCCAAGAGAAGAAGCCCTTATACTTTGCCCGACATTTGTACAAAGGAATGTATATGCACAGAGTATGGGAAATAGAAATCCCCTTGTCTAGGAGGTCCATGTGATAGCATTATCCTAAGTGTGAAGGATATTATTTGTATGAATGAGTATATAACATCCATACTAGCTTACAGGCTATGCAGGGATCTAATAATTGACTGCTTGATGTAGTCATAAATGATTATGGGTACATGAAGTGTTGATTACCAAATCCCAATGTTTTGAAGGACCCATTAGTTAGTTTGAATGTTTTAGTTTTGAAGAAAATAAGAAATGATAGTTTGTTGTTGTATGTCAATATGGAGGAAGTTATCTATCTAATGATTGACATTTTGTACAACCAGATAGAGAATATCTAGCACACTTGATAAGTGATTGTTTTGAGATTAGATTTTTATAGCATAATTGCATAATATACTTAGTTGTAAATAAAATTTTGTTGACCCAACAATTTATTAGGTAAATATTCAATGGAGAGAATATGATTTGTGAATTTTCTATTATTGTAGAAGACTAGGCAACTATGAAGACAATATAGACCTAGTATCTGGTGAAGCATACAAATAATGAACTTGTGTCCATCCAATGATTAAGGATTGATCTTTCCTATAATATCCAATCCTCAAGAAGAGAAAGGCCAAGGAGATGTGATCGGTTGAAGTTCTTGAGAAGGGATGTGAACACGGTTGTCATGTCATTAACACTTGTCACATTTCTTTATATAGTTGTGAACATCCTTTTCCATAGAGAGCCAATAATAGTCCATTCTTAGGAGCTTCTTGAATATGTATAATCCGCTAAAGTATCCACCACATGCTCCATCATGGGATTCTTTTATGATGGCTTGGGCTTCATTTACATTTACACATATGAGAAGTATACCTTAAAAGGAGCATCGATATAAGATATATTCAATGATGAAATATTTGCAAGCTTTTAGTCTACCTTATCTTATTTTTTTAGAGTTATAACCCTCAACGAATGTTCCCTCTTTGAGAAATTTAAAGATGTATTGATACCAAGGTTCTTGACGTATAGATGTTTCGATATTGCATATGTTAAGAGATTGAAGACATGATTCGAATATGGAAGACTCATTAATTTACCTTATGATATTATAAGCCTCTTCATCTTCCAATTCTAAGGGTATAAAAGATGTAGTTGTAGCCATAACATCAACGTAATGATTAGTAGATCGTGGTATGGATTCTATGGTAATTTAGTTGAAGTGAGTTTTCAAAATATCTGCAATATCTTTGTATGGCTTTAGCTTCTTATCTTTGGTTTGATAAGTATAATTCACTTGGTTGATGACTACTTGTAAATCATAGTATTCTATTATGTTTTCAATATTTAGTTTCAATGCAACCCTAAGATCTAGGATGAGTGCTTCATATTCTATTCTATTGTTAGTACATAAAAAGCAAAGTTCAAAATATAGTGGGATGATCTGCTATTATGGGATGACTAGGATAATTCCTACCCCTATGCCTTTTGCCCATCTAGCCCCATAAAAGTGTAGGATCCACATTTTGGGATCTTGGTATTCTATTGAAAATATCGTTTCATCTAGAAAATATATGTTTATAGGATGTTTTAATTCTAAAGGTGATACTACTAGTTGATCAACTATAACCCCTTTAGTGATTTTTGGTTTACGAATTCTATTTCGAATTCATTAAGGGTTATGACCCATATTATAGTCCTTCCTGATAAATAAGGTTTCAACATAAGGTAGTACAATGGATCTACCCTTACTAAGATGTAATTATTTTGACTAAAAATGTAGTGCCTTAGTTTGATAGACGATAAGACAACTACTAGGAAAATTTTCTCTAGTGGTGTGTAGCAAGTTTCATAGTTTACTAAAGTTCTATTAATGTAGTATATTGCCCTTTCTCTATATTTTTCATCATATTGGGTTAGTAAAGCTCCAAGGGCATGTTCGGTAGCTACTATGTATAATAATAGTGGTTGATTTAGAGCTGGTGGTACCAAGATAAGTGGTGTCAAGAGATAATTTTTTAAATCTTCGAAGGATTTTTGACATCCTTAATCCCATTCAAATTTTATCCCTTTCTTCAATAATTTGGAGAAAGGTTGACATTTATCTACAAGTTGTGATATGAATCTATGGATTACTTGTAGTTTACCTTATAAACTTCGTAATTTAGTTAGGTTCGTAGGCAGTGGCATGTTTGTTATTACCACAATTTTAGAGGGATAAAATATTACAATAGGATACAATGAATCCCAGTATATTTCCTGATGTTATCCCAAATATACATTTATTAGGTTTTTGCCTAACTCTATAATCTTGTAGCCTTTCAAAGATACAATTGAGATCTCAAGTGTGGTTTTGTATCTTCTAAGATCAACCTAAGATGTCATCTATGTAATCTTCTACAATTTTATATATAACATCATGGAATATATATGTCATGGCTCTTTGATATGTTGCTCCTACATTTTTAAGGCCAAGTGGCATGAAATGATAGCATAAGGTTATCTAAAGGGTAGTAAAGGTTTTTTAGTTTGGTCTTCTGGTGCTATCTTAATTTGGTTGTAGCCTAAGAATCCATCCATTAATGATAATATCTTAGATCCTATAGTGAATTTCACTATCATGTCTATGTTTGGTAGAGGAAAATCATCCTTTGGAAAAACATTATTTATGTCTCTAAAGTTGATACAAAATTGAATGGATACTTCCTTCTTGGCAATAGAAATGATGGTGGATATCCAATCCTAATAATCCATGGCCTTTATGAAGCTGATGTCTAGGAGTTTTGCAATTCATATTTTAATGAAAGAGTGGATCTTAGATGTATCTTTCTTAATTTCTATTTAATGGGTTTAGCATTGGGATGCACTACCAAATGATGGACTACTAGTGAAGGGTTAATTCCTGGCATGTCATCATATCCCCAAGTAAAGATGTTAGAAAAATACTTTAGTAAGTTCATGGATTCTATTCGTTCTTCTGGGGTTAAGATTTTTCCAAGATTGATGAGGCAAGGATCTTGACCTGTTCCTATGTTGACATCTATGGTTTATTCATTTAAGGCTTGTGACACATCCTTAAAATTAAGAGGGGCATCTATTATCCCTAACTCTTTAAGTTCTTGTAGATCCATATATGTATGTTCCAGTTTAGGAAGCTGAGTTGAGTCTAAGTTGAAGACTTGTTTAAGATATTCTTCTATATGATGATCATTCAAAGAATCTTTAAGCTTTTATTTGGTTTTTATTGATTCTAGGAGAACCAATTCTAGCATGTTGATACTACCAAATCGTATGGTTTTGTGAGGTGTTTTATTAAGGAGTGATCATAGTTCTTCATCCTCATCACCCCATTGGGAGCCATGTATTGACTAAGGATAATTATCTTTATTGTCTTCTTCTTAAAGAGGATAAAGTTATATTTTATTGGGGATGAATCCAATCCCACATCGTGCTAGTCAAGGTTCAAAATGTAGGGGTTCTTTAATACCCTATTCATAATGACATAGATGTTTATATTTATAACCCATGTTGGAAAGGATTTGTTTAGCTTTGGAAAATGAAGGTGATATATAACACATAGCATATGTTCATTTGCTAGCCATGAAGTTATACGAAGGATCTTTTTATCAAGGGTTGTTCTTCCATGAATGAAGGTAAAAGATCATATTTGGATTTTAAGTCCTTTTCTATTGGGCATGCCTATATCATGAGGAGATAGAAACATAAGTACTAGTTTTGCAAAGACATCCAATTTTTGATGAATGAAGTTGACTTGATCATTGGAAAAGGATGACTGAGGAATATCCTCCAAGTTTAGGAGAGGTTCCTCTAGTATTTCCTTTTCTTTATCTATTTTTGGTTGATCACTTGACTTAGTTGATTGTATGGAAGGGTAGAGGTTAATATATTGTAAGTTGATAGAGTTGCACATGGAAAAATGTTCTAGATCTTCAGGTACATGATAATCCTCCCTTGATACTCGTATTTGAGACATTAATGTAAGGTAGAAGGCACTGCCCTCATAATGTGTATCCAAGGTATTCTGAGGAGCATGTTATAGGTCACATTGCTTAATATGACATAGAAGAGGGTATTTAGGACACAAGACCCTACTTTGATAGGTAAAGTGATGGTATCAGTTACTTCTCATTCTTTGTTTTCAAAGGCCTTAATGATGAGGTCTGATTTTTGCAAGTCATTTTTTGTTAAGTCAAAATTTTGTAAGAATTTCATGTTGCATATGTTCAAGGCTGACCCATTGTCTACTAAGACTATCTTGATATATTTATCACCTTTTTGAGTTATGATGTAAAGAGGAAAATCCCCTGATATAATTTCAAGGGGAGTATCTTCTTCATGAAAGGCCAAGATAGCATTGTTTACTCCAGTTAGTCTGACCATGTTAGTGATATCATTCGAGGATATGTCTTGAGGGACTTCTTATTCGTTTAAGAGTTTTAACAATATTTTCATATGAGCAGGTGACGTTTTCAACAGTTCTAGGAGGGATATCTTAGTAGGTACTTCCTCTTATTAATTATGGATATTGAAGGTATACAAGGTATTTTGAGAAGGTGTGAGCACCAAAAATGACTTATTAGGGACATTGATATTTCCTCTTGGGATGACCAATAGAGGTTGGTTAAAATATTGATTCTTTGCTTGTTGTCTAGTTATGGTGTGGGAAGATCTTGATAAATGAATGGTGCCCACAAATTTGGTTTATTTTTGATCATGCATTGGTAAGGGGTCTTGGAAGATTCCCATGATTTTATTGAAATTTTCTATTTTATTGAACGTTAGTTTTCCTTCCTCAATGATGTCTTGGATGATGTTCTTTAAAGTCCTACATTTATTGGTAGTATATCCTTTTATTCAATGGAAGACAATATTCATCTTACCTATACCAAAAATGCACTCCCTTGGATAGATTCCAAGGCCTAATAGGTAGAAGTTATATCAATTTGGATTCAAGGAACATCTTTAGCATGGATGTTTGACTATTTTCGGTATTCATATATTGCCTTTGGGGTTTTTATTCTCTTAGGATAACCAACTTCTAAGGAGCATTTTGAGTAGTATTTATGTTTTTTTTACGAGAGTTCGTTACACCATATCCTATGACATGCTTATTTTTGTATTACCTCTTATTAGGGGGTCTCATCTTCTTTCTTGTTATAGTTGAGTTGTTCTTGTCTTATGAGAATGAGTTCTACTATCTTAAACATGTTTATGAATTCTTATAAGGAGGTTAAGTTTATCATTTCCAAGGGCTATGACAACTGTTCATGAAGGTTTCATATGAAAATATGTAAGAGTTCTATAGGAGGAGGAATTTATAGAAGTTTTCCTACCAGACCTCTCCATTTTCCTAAGAAATCTAAAAATGTCTCCTTCTTAGATTGTTTTAGTTGATAAATATCATCTATGTAGATCAAATTTCTTAATGAATGCTTCCATAAGTTCTTTGAACTTTGTGATGGAGTGGTGAGGTATTTGAAAATACCATTCTAAGGATAAATCGCTAAGGATTTTAGGGGATAACCTAAGGATAATTTTTTTGTCGTGATTGATGTCACTACAAGATATTTGGAACAACCTTAGATGGTTAATAGGGTCTTGTTTTCCATTGTACATTTGAAATTTGGGAGTTTTAAATTTATTTAGAAATGGATGGTTGAGGATGATTGGGTCTAACAAATCTTTGTAGAATTTTCAAAAGAGTACTTAAAATTAGATGATACTTGGAGAGGTAATTTGATGCTCAAGTTTTTAAAAATTGGAGTCCCTCTTTTCTAAGTCTGAGATTTTAGTGTTGATATATTGGATGTCATTTGATGAAGGGTTTGATGGTGTAGGTAATGTTAATGGTTGTGCAAGTGGTTGAGTGTAGGTTTGTGACATTAAAGGTATATTTATGAGAGTTGAAGTGTTTTGATTTGACGTTATGGTGGGAGGGACTTGACTAAGTCCCATATCATGAGTAAAAAAAGATTTATAGTACTAATTATATCATTAGTTGAGAATGGATTCCCCATAGTAGGGATCCCCATAGATGTGGTTGGAGGTATTGTATAATCAATAGGTTGAGCCATAGCCACATTGATACTTGCTAAGTTGTTTCGAGTTTCATTTATTTAAGCAATGGTTGACTGATCATTAGAGTATTGGATATTATCGTGCATTATGGTAGATTCTCTCTTCATTCTCTAAGTTCATCTCTAAGGACATCTAAAACAATTTGTTCATGTTACCTAGGTGCTTGTTGCAACCAAGGTTTTACTTCTTGTTCAAATTACTCATGAGAAGATTCCTCTTGAGATGTAGAAGGTACACCCTTGTTTCAGGTGTTGTAAGGATATTGAGACTTGGTTTGAAAGTCTTGTTTGGTAAAATGGAGGGTTAATTTTTTAAAGTTTTGTTTCTAGTGTACTTATAGCAAATAAGAGAAGATGTTTGATATCCTTATGTCACCTTGATAAACAACCCTCCTTATGAATCCCATTAATCCACCATGATATACTAGTCAAAGAAGATAGATCCCCTAAGGTTCGTACATCGATTTTCTCAAGGGGTCATTATCATTCCCCCAGTAGGATTAACAATTGGTTATGTTCTTGTTATATTAATTTAATGTGATGTAAGCTAAGCAAGAAAATAAGATGATATTGTTTAAGTTTAATAAAATTTTATCTTTGATAAGGCAAAAAGAGTGTTCACGTTGGGTTCACCAAATATGTATAGCTAGGAAAAATATTTGTTTTCCTCTAAAGTTTAATTTAATTTCAAGTGTGCATGGGAGATATTCGTTAGCATATCTGCTTCCCCACTTGAGAGTCTCTTTCCAAAGGAGACCCCAAGAATGCAAATATTCCCAATACAACTAGAATTCTACTCAATGTCTTTTTAGGTTGTGTGAATATTGATGATACCCTTGTTTGATAGGTGTTTTATGGGTTTATTCAGAGAAAACACCTAAGGTTTTGGCTCACTATCTATCTCGACTCATTTGTAAAACTTAATGGTTATTTAAACCTAAATAATCAATGATCACCTAAATGCATGTTAAGCTTATATCACACAAAATGCATGAAAACAAGATGTAGCCTATATGTTTTTCAGATTTGACGAATTATCTAAGGAGGTATTTTTATTTAATGACAAACAAGAAGGAATGCAAAAAATAAACTAGCCTAAATACAACTAAATAACTTTCGATTCATTTCCTAAGTACTTGAAAATGAAGGAGAAGCTATAATTTAGCCTAATGTTCCTTAATTGACTATTTTAGAGATGTTTTATAAAGAAATCATAATGTTTTGTAAAAAAATTAAGGCATTTTGTGAACAATTAGAATTTCTAGTTAAGATCCTTAATTTCCCAAATGAAATGTGATTTTTGGCTACAAAACAAACAGAAAATAGAAAGAAAATACTAAGGAATGGAAATTGTAGGGCTAGGAAAGTGCCAAGTGGCAGAATCACATATTTTTGAAGCTTGTTGCTAAAAATACCATTAAAACAACCATAAATGCCACTGCTACCAAAAACATCAATAGGGGTGGGATTTAAAAGCAAAGTTCAAAAGATAGTGGGATGAGCTGCTATTATGGGATGACTAGGATAATTCCTACCCCTTGGCCTTTTGCGCATCTAGCCCCATAAAAGTATAAGATCCACATTTTGGGCTCTTTAGCTTCTATTGAAAATATTGTTTCATATGGAAAAGATATGTTTATAGGATATTTTGATTCTAAAGTGGATACAACTAGTTGATCAGCTATAACTTACCCTTTTAGTGATTTTTGGTTTATGAATTCTATTTAGAATTCATTAAGGGCTATGAATCATTTTGTAGTTCTTCCAGATAAATAAGGTTTCAACACAAGGTAGTGTAATGGATCCACCCTTGCTAAGATGTAATTATTTTGACTAAGCATGTAGTGCCTTAGTTTGAGAGACGAGAAAACAACTACTAGGTAAATTTTCTCTAGTGGTGTGTAGCAAGTTTCATAGTTTACTAAAGTTCTACTAATGTAGTAGATTGTCCTTTCTCTATGTTTTTCATCATATTGGATTAGTAAAGCTCCAAGTGCATGTTCGGTAGCTACTATGTATAGTAATAGTGGTTGATTTAGATTTGGTGGTACCAAGATAGGTGGTGTTAAGAGATAAGTTTTTAAATCTTCGAAAGATTTTTGACATTCTTCATCCCATTCAAATTTTATCCCTTTCATTAATAATTTGGAGAAAGGTTGACATTTATCTACAAGTTGTGATATGAATCTATGGATGACTTGCAGTTTACCTTATAAACCTCATAATATAGTTAGGTTTGTAGGCAGTGGCATGTATGTTATTACTGCAATTTTTGTGGTATCAAATCTTGCAACATGATAAAATGAATCCCAGTATTTTTCCTGATGTTACCCCAAATATACATTTATTAGGTTTTAACCCAAATCTATAATCTCATAGCTTTTCAAAGATACAATTGAGATATTGAGTGTGGTTTTTTCTCTTCTAAGATCGACCTAAGATGTCATCTATGTAATATTCTACAATATTATGTATAAAATCATGAAATTGTAGGCCGAAAATGGCCACATACTTAGGAAAATTTTGCAAATTTTGCCTAAGTGGTAAAGTCTTCTTCATTCCGCACACCTTACAATGTATTTTGGAGCGGATCCGCAATAGGAGGCATGAGCCCGCCCGACACTTAGTAAATTTTCATGCTTGGAGCGATTCCGGGAGACTTCCTTTGTGTTTGGTTTCAGACTGGTGATGCCTCTCGAATCCACAAAAGTTTTAAGAGGAGATGATGTCAGCGATAAAAAAGTGTGGATTGGTGACCGCTCGATATTTTGGAATACTTCACGAGTGGCTAAGTGTTGGAAGGCCCGATTCTGGAGAACCCATAGAGTATTTTCACCTAGAATGGTGACAAGGCGGGATGTTGTGAACAAAGTAGATGCGGATTCATGACAAGAGGTGATTTTGACTAACTCCTTTCTGGAATGGTGACAAGGCGGGATGTTTTATTCTGAAGATAGTGTGGAATGGAGAAAGAGTCACTTTGCACTATGATGGGTCCGGATTGATGATCATATGCCAATGCACTTGCTCAACCGGAATGGAATCCACAAAAGTTGTAAAGAAAGGATGATGTCATCGATATTTTTGTGCGGATTGGTGGATACCTTGTGGATAATGAAGGAATCTGAAGAACAAAGAGCGGATTCGATTCCACTTAGCCTTCAAGTCATTTGGAAGCCGGATTGGTGATTCCATAGTTTCTAAGATAGAAGGATGATGTCACCAACATTTTAAAGTGGAATGGCATTGTGTTCTCCCCACAATTATAATAAGCTTATATCTAGATGAATCATAGCCATACGATGGGGGAGATCAACGGTGGAGATTGTGTCAAAGAATCTGAGGTATTTAAAGGTAATTCTTCACCAGATTGTAATAGTTAGTTGGAGAGGAAGCTGAAGCATCGAGGGTTTTCAAGAAGATAGAACCAGAGGTGGTTACAGATCGATGATGGTAGATGGCTTCCAAGAAGGATCAATGATGATGCATAATCTCCAATGGCCTGAACTCTAGTTGCATCAAACAACCAACAAGTTGTAGAGGCCCCGAGCTGCCATGGTGGTCCACTTTCAATGGATTTCCTGGAGGGTGTACCAGTAAGCAAATGCCAGCAAGAACTCTCTGTTGTGCTATCAAATTTGAATCTTTGTAATGTTCTTTGTAATTTTAATTTTTGCAAAAACTATAAATAGAGGTCGAACCCTCATTTTTAAGGGTCGGCTCTAGTGTGTTTGCCTGTGCTACTGTAAATATTCCCAAGAGCTAATGGAAGGAGCATTACATTGATCTTCGCCTCAAAATTTGTATCTTCATGCTTGATATCAGAGGTTCAAATTCTTTAGCTGCATTTCTGTGAATACTTAAGTGGTTAGTTTGTGCCAAATTAATGGATTACTAGTTGTTAAAGTAATTGAAATCTGCTTCTGAGATTGATCTTTATTGTTAGGAAGTGCATTTCTATAGAATCTAGATATTGGTGAATTCTGTTATTTGGATTATCATTATCTAGATATTGAAATCGTTGTCTACAATATTTCTCTATTGTGCATTAATGAATGAAGAGTCATCCAATTTGAGATAATGTTGATCTAAGTTATGTGTCTTTGGGTTAGTTTTTTAGAGCTTTTTATTGTGGTGCAATGTTGTTAGCCTATCCATCCACTATTGTTCACATTTCTCTAACCCTAACCTTTTCTTACCCTAACCTTCAAACCCTAAGTGAGCATAATTGTGTCAACACCCTATTTAAGTTGACAAGGAACCAACCTACTCTAGAGGTTGGATCGAAAACTCTATTTTGGTCCATCCAATGTTGAGTGTTGAGCTATAGCTATCGGGTGCAAGCCTGGATAGAAAGTAGGAAGATAGACAACCATAGTATTGAGTGAAAACTTGATGCAATTCAGTGCCCAATAGTTTTTGGCATGCTCGATGGGACCAGTTCACAAGGAACATGAAACCCATCAAATGAGTTATTATTATCTCAACCCGAAGGAATCAAGATTTGGTGAATTATCTTGACCTTATAAGCGGAGAAGAGCAAGTTCACCTAGTGACTCCCTAGTCTTTAGACTCAAAAAATAATTATCCCTATAGACCAGTGTCCTTTCATGTATACCAGGTATTTCAAAAGGAATAACCCTAACTCCTATTTTTACTATGAGTTACCTTATAGAGGGGCTATTATTGCCAGAAGTTTAGATCAATATTTCCTCATAGAGGAAGAGCCTAAGGATCCTATAGTCCATCCAATAGTTCCCCCAATAAGACCTACAACCAGAAATATGGCACAAAATGTGGCTCCTAATCAGCCATTACAGAAGTACCCCAGCTGGAACACAATCGGTCCTCTCAGATTAGCCCAAATGAATGCCATTCCTCAAGTTATATCTAAAGCTATCCCCACTTATGATGGATCTAGGAAAATAGCTTATGAGCACTATCAGGATATCTTGAACCTGGCAGCAATCCACAACATAAAAGAAGAGGATATTATTGTAAGGATTCTAGCCCTATCCTTCAGAGGAAAGATATTGCATTGGTTTAGAACCTTGGAAGACAATACTATCACTTCATGGCAAGCGTTAGCTGAGCCATTCATAGAGGAATTCAATGAATCTACTGACCCATTTTCTCTGCTTAATCAGTTTACATCCATGCAGAAAACTCAGCAAGAAACTGTCTCAGATTTCAATTTGAGATTTAGCAGAACATGGAAAAGAATTCCCCCCATTACCAGACCAGCTACATGTTTGGCTTATATGTATTATATCCGAGCTCTTGGATCAGATTTAGGGCTATAGACACAACAATCAGGAGTAGAAACCTTCCCCAAGTTTATAATGTAGTAATTCATGCTGAAAATATCCTAATTAATGTCGGAAGACTTCCCCCAAAACTATGTTACCTTACAACTCAGAAACCACTAGTAGCCAAATTCAATCCACAAAACCCTCTTACATAGACCCCCTTTCTTTATCATCTCCATATCCACAAATGAATGTGATCCCTCAACCAAAGCCTATATCCTCTACAACTCCTTTTCCTCCCCTTCCTTCTCAATCATCTCAAGAGTTTTCTGCTATCCTGGATATACAAAATACTCTAAAAACTCTAAGTAATAGAATGAATTCAATGGAAAAGAGAGACCAAGAAAGGTCACAACAGAGGAGATTCCCATATGTAAACAAATATCAGAGACCTGGTCCTAGTAATAGTATTGGGGTCAGGGTGAATGCAGTATATGAGGAGCCAGAATGTTCTTCAGATACTACTCTTACGAATGTTTGGTGTTTAGTATGCAATGACCCCCATGACTCATAGTCTTGTGTGATGTACCAACACCATGTTCAAAAAGCTATGGATCAAGCTGAAAGGAATCAAAAGGGGAGAGTTAATATGTTATGGCACCTTGATCAAATCATGGTTGGGAAAGAGTTAGATGAGGAAAGCCCAATTGTTATTATGACAAGGTCTGGGAAGAAAGCTTTGCAAGTAGACCCCCAAAAAATGGGGCAATTCCAAGTCCCTTCTCAAAAGAAAGTTGATCCCCTCCCTCAGAGTAGTAACACCTTCCCTATTCCTCAAGCTAAGGGAAAAGAGAAGACAGATAGTCTTCCTAAGAGACCAAAAAAGGAAACAGAAGGAGACCGAATGAGATCTAAAGATGAAGATCAAGAAAGACTTAGGTTCCCCTCTATTACTAAAAGACAAATATTAGAGGCCACCCAAAAATATAAAAGAAGATATGGTGAGCAAGAAAGAAGGCTGGAAAAACTCTCCTTGACTAAGTCTGAATACAACATTGTTGAAGAGATGAAAAGTATTCCATCAAAAGCTAGCCTGTATGACACTCTATTCATCCCTGGTCAGATTGACCTGCTTAAAGCTTCCCTCAACAAAAATCCACAGAATAGGTTGGCCACTACAATCCTTAGTATGCCATCAGAAAAGAAAGAAATGACACCTATTGTGCTAAATAATAAGCCTCCTCCTTTCTATATATCCCTAAGAATGGAAGGTTGGGTAGTCCAAAATTGTATGATTGACTCAGGAGCATCAACTACAGTTATGCCTAAAGTAGTCTATGAGGAGATGGGTATGGAGTATACCCGATCTTGTCCTGGAGTGTTACAACTAGATGGGACACCTGTCAAGATAGTTGGAGTCATTAAGGATGTACTAATGAGGTTGCACAGAGCCCCTGAGGTGACAATAGTGCAAGAAATAGTTGTGGTTGACTTAGAACCCTATTTTGGATTATGTCTTTCAAGAGAGTTTACTGCAAAGCTAGGGGGATGTATGTACATGGATTATTCTAGCATGGTAATCCCTTTCAAAGGAAAGAGAATAAGGATAACACCTAAAAAACTAGTAGCTTATCACATTGAAAATATTGAAGAGGATATGTGCAATCTTAATCCCTTGGAAGAATTTGAGCTAGTGGAAAACATTGAAGAGTTGGACATTGAGGATGAGTTGCCTTTCAGAGAAGATTATAGTCAGTTCGAAACTGGTATGGGAACATATAGCATCTCAATAGAATCAGAAAAGAAAATCCCTGCTATATCCAACCAATATCTGAGAGAGAAAGAAACATGGATCATGCACTTTGATGGTGCTAAATGCAAAAATGGTGTAGGAGCTGGTGTGGTCCTACAATCCCAATCAGAAGGGACAAATAATTTTTCTTACAGACTGACATGGTCATGTACTAACAATGTTATAGAATATGAGGCCCTATGTCTAGGATTGATACAAGCAGAAAGTATGGGCATTAATATTTTGAACATATATGGTGATTCTGAGTTAATAGTCCATCAAGTAAGAAATAGGTGCAGTAGTAAGCACCATTACTTAAAATCTTACAAAAATAGGGTATGGGATTTAATGGAATCATTTGATGCCCTAAATTTAAATTTTATTCCTAGAGAAAAGAATACTCTGGCTGATTCATTAGCAACAAAGGGAGCTAACTTCAACCCTTATATAGACTTTGGAATCAAGAAGGCCAAGGGAATTAAAATTATTTTTAGACCTACAGTACCAGACAAGCAGATTTTCTGGTAGGTTTTTGAAAGTGATGAACAAATAATTGACTTTCTGGTGAGAGAAGCATGTCTCTCTACTATCCAAGAAGAGAATTCAGAAGAAATTGATCAGCAAGACATTATCCAACTAAGGAACAATCATATCCCAAGAGGGTTGGTCACCCTTGAGAGTTTGTTTGATAATGAGGATAGAAAGAAGACCAAAGCCATGAAGGTCAATGAAAAAATCTATAAAGAAGTTGAAGTCGGTATAGAAAAGAAGCTCAATGTTGGAGTCTGATGTTCACCAGAGGAAGCAGAAGATATCAAAGCTTTATGCTTAAGATACCAAGACATTGTGGCTTGGTCATATGAAGACCTCAAGGTGTATGATAAAAAGGTTATCCAACATACTATTGAGCTAGAGCCTGATGCAAAACCATTTAGGCAGAAGCAGAGGCCAGTCAATCCAAGGATCGAGGCCATTATGAGAGAGGAGCTCTTAAAGTTATTAAAGGCTAAGATCATATACCCAATAAAACATTCTACTTGGGTAGCCAATTTGGTACCCGTAAGAAAAAAGAATGGGGATATACGCTTGTGTGTGGACTTTAGAAATATGAACCAAGCATCCCTTAAAGATCACTACCCTCTCCCTCAGATTGATCAGATCTTGTAGGTAGTGGCAGGAGCAGAGATATTCTCACTATTGGATGGTTACTCTGGATACAACCAAATTTGGGTGAAAGATGAAGATCAGTATAAAACAACATTCACCACAAAATGGGGTACATTTGCCTACCAGAGGATGCCTTTTGGGTTGTCCAATGCAGGAGCCACATTTCAGAGAGCCATGGACTATGCCTTTGGAGCAC
Organism: Wollemia nobilis; assembly: GCA_028583015.1. Taxonomy (NCBI): domain Eukaryota; kingdom Viridiplantae; phylum Streptophyta; class Pinopsida; order Araucariales; family Araucariaceae; genus Wollemia; species Wollemia nobilis. Next base: position 21,317,070 of record JAQPPZ010003356.1, read on the forward strand.
TGATCAACAAGGTTATTCTGATTTATCTAGATGACATGACTATGTTTTCCCATGATAAAAAAGACCATCTATCACACTTGGAGCAAGTTTTTCAAAAGTGCAGAGAATTTGGTATTTCACTCAATCCTAAGAAGTCATTCTTTGTAGTCCATGAAGGAAAGCTACTAGGTCATGTGGTCTCAAAATAAGGCATGGCCATAGACCCAGATAGAATCAGATCAATTCTTGCTCTTCCTTTGCCTACAAATAAGAAGACCTTGCAGTCTTTCCTAGGCCAAATCAATTTTGTCAAGAAATTCATTTCTGATTTTGCATAGAAAGTAAGGCCTATATCTGAGCTACTCAAGAAAAATGTTGAATTCAAGTGGACTGAAGTCAGGAAATAAGCTTTTGAGATTATCAAGCAATCCATTGCAACAGCCCCAGTACTGGTAAACCCAGATTTTAGTAAATATTTTATTCTTTATGCATATGGAGCTGAAGAAAGTTATGCCTCAGTACTCACTCAGAAATATGATCAAGGGGAGGAACATCCTATGTTCTTTTGGAGCCAGACACTCCATGATTATCAGGTCAAATACAACTTTATTGAAAGACAAGTATTTTTTGTGATGAAGTCACTAAAGAAGTTCAGGTAGTATTTGGTACAGAGCAAGACCCTAGTATATGTGGTTCATCCGGATGTAAGAAGTTTTATCCTTCAGGGTGATCTAGGAGATAAAAGAGCTGGATGGATTACCAAAATATAATAATATGATGTAGAAATACATCCCACCAAGCTAGTGAGAGGTAGAGCCTTATGCCAAGGGTTAACAGAAGCTGCAACATTGGCAGAAGTAACAACTTGCCAGACAACAAAAGAAAATCAGGTGGAAATAGTACAAACTGAAGACTCTGATTGGATTGACCAGATGATCAGATATTTCCAAACTAGAGTATGCCCCCTAATATAAATGCTTCCCAAAGGAGGAGATACAAGCTTCATGCTTTAAAATATGTATTACTACCAGAAGGCTTATACAAAAGAAACTTGGATGGAATTCTTCTAAAATGCTTAAAGGATGACCAACAAAAAAGGGTCATGGAGGAATTCCATGGAGGATCAACTAGTGGACATAGCTCAGGTAGGGTTACAGCTTTAAAAATCATAAGAGCAGGCTATTATTGGCCCACTATATTCACTGATGCTTTTAAAGTCACCCAAGCTTGTGACAAATGTCAGAGATATGTTGGAAGGACAAGGAATGCTTCATCCCCCTCAAGCCCATTCAAGTTGAAGAGCCTTTTCAACAATGGGGGCTAGATTTCATAGGGGTTATCAACCCTAATTCCTCAATAGAGCATAATTTTATCTTAACTACCACAGATTATCTTACCATATGGGTAGAAGCTATTCCTACCAAGAAATCAGACCAAGATGTTGTGATCAATTTTATGGAAAATTTGATTTCAAGGTTTGGAGTCCCAGAAGCCTTGGTGAGTGACAATGGCCCAACTTTCATAGGAGCCAAGTATATTGAGTTTGCCAGCAAGTATGGCATTACTCTTAAAAATACTTCAAATTATTATCCACAAGGTAATGGACTTGCAGAATCTACCAACAAAAACCTATTAAGGATTTTGAGGAAATCACTTGAAGGTAATAAAAGAAGTTGGCACCTATTGTTGGACCAAGCTCTATGGGTAGACATGATTACTATTAAAAAGTCCATCAATACTTCCCCTTATGCACTAGTATATGGCAAGGAGGTAGTGTTACCAATCCATTTGGAGATCCCAACACTTAAGCTTGTCAATTCAGAGGAAGAGTCAGAAGAAGATCCTATGAAAACCAGGTTGACACATTTGCTACAATTAGAAGAGAGTAGAGCTCAGGCATATGATAATTTTCAAAAGCATTCATCAGACATTAAAGCATGGTTTGATAAGAAATCTAGATTCAGAAAATTCCAAGTTGGAGACTCAGTTCTCAGATGGAATGTTGATAGAGCAAAGCCAGGCAAGCATGAAAAGTTTGATTCTTTTTGGGATGGTCCTTTCAGAATAGTAGATGCCAAGGAGTCCAATGTATTTCAGCTGGAAGATCCGGAGGGAAACATACAACCGATTCCAGTGAATGGTTTTCATCTCAAGCTCTACTATGTGTAAGGAGTGAGTTCACTGTAACATATGTATATACATTGTATAATTATTTTCCCTCCTTTCTACACTTTGTACTTTAATTTATTTCTGCACTTTGTAATCAGTTTTCTTTGAAAAATATTGAAAAAAGAAAAATTGCAAGAATGACTAAGTATGGACTAAGTACACAACAAAGTTCCATTCCACACTCAATTCTATGTAAATCTTTCGAAACAACATGCGCTCTTGAATCCACATCAAAATACACTAATATCCATAAAATGGTGAGTCGATGGTCAAAAGAGAGCAAAGGTATTCCCAATATAGGAACCTTTCAAAGCTAATGCAAGGCGGAGTGGAATCAAGATAGAAATTCATGCATAGAATTTTCTAAGTGTCAGTGGACTCAAAAGGCTCTTAATCCATCAGTTTCAAAATCAAAGTGGGAGCCAAGCAACAATTTCAACCATGACATATGGAAATCAGAGAATGATCCCACATTCAATGCTAATGAACTCATACCATAACCAAAGAGTAGCCGAAGGGGTACAGTGAGGTGGCAACACAATTTGAAATTTTGACCAATGAAAAGATAGAATGCCACCATTGAGCCATCGAAGGGAATGATTAAAAGTTGGAAAGTGTGCCAAAGTGAGGTCATGCAGTAGCTACATTAATGGTGGAAGATACGCACATTCCAAAAAATAAAAGTGACAAAAAGCATACACGAGGCTCATTTAGTAGCTATTTGCATCCCTAGAGTGGTAAGAAAGTAAAGTGATACTCTAAAGAATTTACTACAAATTACAGAGAGAACAATATCTTATCACTATCAAAATGGCTTCAAAATATGTTCAAGAGTTTAAAACTCTAGAGAAGAAGGTGGTGGCACCATATCTTGACAAAGTCGAAGTCGTGGTGGACATAGAAATGGTCCTCATAGAAAGAACGAAGCTAAGGAGGAACATGAATGATAGATACAAGAAGAGAGCTACTTTGGCTGTGGAAGGTAGATGTGTTATCCTTTCTTATATCTCTTTTTATATTTGTGATTATATTCATCCCTACCCTGAGTTGATAGCTACAATAGTTAAGTTTTATGACCCATTGGCTAAAGTAGTAAAAACCTCTAAGGGTGAAACCCTTTTCAATATCACCACCTCCTTTTGTCATAAACTCTTTGCCCTAGGGTCTGAACCACCAGTAATACCAAAACCATTTAGGGTCATTGAGAACATTAGGTTTTACTCCAGAAAGTGAGCTAATGACGATGAGTCATTTAAAAATTGGGTTTATAAACAACTTAATACTAAGTCCAAGAAAAATTTCCTGAGGTCCCTATCTCTATTGACAAATTTGTAAACCCCATCCTATTTTCTATGTTGGCTTGCATGGAGGGTTTAGACTCTGATAGAATGGTACATGGCTAGAAAATTACCGTAGCTTACTATATTTCTAATGAAATAATGTATGAGAAAGATGTGGGAAAAAGGGGACTAGGGTGATTTATTTTGACTGGCCAACTTTTCTCGCACAGAGGATACATGAGCAGCTAGTAAGTATGAAAAGGGGCGCTGATGCTCCTAGTTTTAGGCATTGCTCAAGTCTGGTGTGGATGTTCTATGCTGCCACTAAAGATAGAATGTCATGGATTCCGATCAAGGATAAAACCAATGATGGGGAACCCTTGTCGGTTTATTATTGGACAAGTCATTTAAGGAGCAGTGAGTCTTATTATAGATTCAATTTGGAATTTTTGGGACCTACCCTAAGAATAATGTATGGTAAATGCCCTAGATTGCCACCTTTGATTGAGAAGATTTTGAGAACAAAGGGTGCAGAAGAAGGAGACTGGTATTTGTTGACTGAGGGCACGATAATCAGATTGTATGGTTTCATGGGTAAACCTTTTCTCCTACCCCACTTTGTCATGGAGAGGCTTTTTGCCCTAGAATATCTAAGGTAGGTGGAGTACATTGATGTGAACTATGGTTCTGGGAGAAAGAGGAAGTCTTTACTTACCCACCGCACTATGGATGACATTACCATCACCAAGAAGGGGCAGAGCCAACAAATTGACCAATACCTTGATAGGTTAGGTCTATTTTATATTCCCCAAAGATGGAGTTATGACCCTGATGGCATTTTTACTACAAGGAATAAAACCCTAAATGGACCTAAGGCCTATAAATTTGAAAAGAGGCCCAGGGCTCATTTTGAACAAGGCAGAAACAATGATGAGACTACTCTTTTAGAGTGGAATGTCTCAAATATGGGTCAGTTTCCTCCATGGTTGGATTTTTATGAGCAAATTGTTGATTTTGACCCTGACAATAAGCCAAGTCATCGGATTACAGAGGCTACAATTAGTAATATTGAAGTGAGTCAGACTTAAGAAAAAGGATCCTCTGCCTGAAGAAGAGATTGAAGAAGAAGAAGAGGAGGAAAAGGGACCATGGAATGTAGCAAAAATAATAGATTGGTGGAGAATGAGGATTGAAATTGGAAAGCCTAAGTCCAAGTTTGGAATGAAGATTGATAAAGAATTTTCAAGGAGATATAATAAAAACATTGGAACCTGGAGACAAAAGGATGTTAGAAACATAGTATTGATGGTTGAAAAACCCCAATCTGGCTCTGAATCCCTCCCTCCACCTACAGATCAAGAGGCTCAACTAGAAGAGCCAGGAACTCCTTTGACAATAGCTGAAGTACTGAAAACATTTCATCCTACCACTGAGCAGGTGGAGAAGTTTCCTAAAGGGGCTAAGTTGATGAGAAAAATGCAATATTCTAAAGAAAAAGTTGTTAGTACTCTAGTTATTGAAATAATATCTAGGCCTAAATGCTTAGCTTTGGGAGGTCAGCCTCTAGACAAAGATATTGACTAGAAGAAGAAGGATGAAAGTTTTAAGTTCAAACCCCTTTCTTTTACCCCTGCAACATCAATTGAATTACGTCCTATTTTTGAGCAATCATTACTTTCTAGAGTAGTGCAAGAAGATGTATTGGAAGAAGATTATGAGAATGAGATGGCTGCTTTTCAATTGGTTCATAGAAGGACTAAGAGAGTCCTAGAAAGAGAGGAAAGAGAAATTTCAAAGAAACAAAAAATGGATATGGAGGAGATTGCTAAAGAGGTAGCTGATTTTGCTATAGAAGAATTGATTAATCAGGAGCAGCAACAAGAAATAGAGGTAGAACAAGAGCACCCTACATCAGTAGGTGAAGGTATGGTTTCTAATCCCTCTTCTCCTCTTCATCCTCATGAATCCCCAAAGAAATCTCCCTCCCTTTCTAATCAAGAAGATATGACAAGAGTACCTCCTCCCTCTCACAGTCCACCACATGTGTCATCAATAGCCATTGAGGTACAAGTCACTTCTATTTCATCACAGTCACCTCAAATTCCATATTTAGCATCTGAGGTTCCCACTCCATCATCTACCATCATTTCACTTCCATATTTTTCATCACCACCATCAATGGGACACTACGTTCCAAGTACATCCATCCATCCAATTGTTAGTCTTGCATCAGTTTCTATGAGTCTACCAATAACAACAATAGTAGTTACAGAGTCCACTATTGTCATAGAGGCTATTGTAACTATATCCTCACCCCCATCATCAATAGTTTAGTCCACCCTTTCATTTCTAGTATCATCATCTCCCTGGCTACTGGTATTTCAAGACCTATCACTATATCAAAAGAGCAGGCAACCACTCAGAGTATAAATTATTATTGGGTAGAGAAGCTTACTAAGCCTTCCAATAGGATGGTTATCAGAAGAAGAAGCATGTATGTTGATCCTATTTCTAGATAGAGAATATCAAGATCTATGACTCCACTAGTGAGCAAACCTGAAACTGAGATGATTATTCAAGATTATCGAGTGGAGGAGGTCACAGAAGATATTGATAAGCTTCCTAAGGAATATGAGCTAATTATAGCCAAAGCCCACTTGGATACCTTCTATGTGAAAAATGATATAGTCAGAGAGAAGGTAGACAAATTGGAGAAACAGGTTGAAAATCTTAAGAAGAGTCTCAATAATCAAAAAGAAGTAGAAAAGGCTCTGAGAAAAGAGGCTAAGGGTTGGCAAGAGAAGTTTCAAGAAGCCAATAAATTAAAGGACCAATTAGAAGAGCAAAAGAAGTTGAATGAAGATCAAGCAAAAGAAATTCAGAATTTAAAGCATCAACTTCAAATCGAGAAAGCTAAATCTTTAGGATTTTCTAAGAATGAGTTGAAAAGTATTAGAAAAGAGTTGCTTTCTGAGGTCCAGGAGAAATGTTTAGGGCTTCAACTTATTATTGATTATCTTGATGATGTCAGTCACCTACTCTCCAATATTCAGAAAGAGCTAGATCAGATCACTGGAGAGTTGCAGCCTATGGTGATTTCGAAGAACAAATGTACAGGTTGGTTGATAGTAGACTCAGTGATTCTGCTAAACCTATTCCTAATAAAGAATGGAATCTCACCAGAGTTGCTACCAAGATAGTGGTTAAAAAGCATAGGGCACTTCAAAGAGCCTGGTTGTTGGTTGATAGGATTGAAAAGGTGATTAAGGATGTTGTTGAATTAAATAAGGAAATGATTCAAGTTGGCTTCAAAGGCCTCTGGAAGGAGGATCACAACTTGTTATCTATGGAAGAGATCCAATAGAGCATTAATGAGAATTTGTAGGATGAATCTAGAATAGATTCTCTAGAAGAGCCACTACCCCAAGAACAAGTTGTCCAATTGATCATTGATTTTACCCGGTTGAGAGATCTCATGGAAGATCTGGTGAATAGAGGGAATGCTGCTAACTATGAGGACATTGGAGAGCTACAATATGTTTATAAGCAGCTCAAAGAAACATCAAATCCCTCTGAAGAAGCCTAGAAATAGGCTCTACAATATTTGGAATTGATGGTTCAGTTGTTTGGGGATACTTCTAGAGGAAGGAGTCAGAAAACACCTACTCCAGAAGAAGAGAAGAAGAAGAAAAAGAAGAAGAGGCCATAGAAGAAGGGGAGTAGGATGGATCAATTACAGGCCCAGAAGGGGCTCACACTTAGTTCATTTTTATTTTGTACATATACATAAGTTTTGTATTTTTGTTTTGACTTTGACAATTGTCAGAAATAAGCAATAAAGGCATGAAGCCTACAGAGAAAAAAATTATATGTGAAGGCATTTCTTGAAATAAGGCCTTATAAAAGGAGTAGAGTTGTGTCTAGTTTTTGAAGACAGTGGCAAGACCTATATTTCTGACATAGTCTCTGTATGAGCGAATGAGTTCTATATATTTTTGGCATCACTTCCATATGAACCTTTACTCTCTAAGAAGATTATTAAAATTTTTAGAGAGTAGTGTTTATATGGAAGTTATTCTATAAAATATATTTTTGAAGATGAGTATGTTTGACTCCTAAGGCCCAATGGATAAGACTCTGAGTTCGATTGGCTTTGCAAGCAAATCCACCCGAGAGGCGCCAAAATGTAGGCCCAAAATGGCCACATACTTAGGAAAATTTTGCAAATTTTGCCTAAGTTATAAAGTCCTCATTCCGCACACCTTACAATGTATTTTGGAGTGGATCCACAATAGGAGGCATGAGCCCACCCGACACTTAGTAAATTTTCATGCTTGGAGCAATTTCGAGAGACTTCTTTGTTTTGGCTCCGGACTAGCGACGCATCTCGAATCCCAAAATTTTTAAGAAGAGATGATATCAATGATAAAAAGTGTGGATTGGTGACCGCTTGATATTTTGAATACTTCATGAGTGGCTAAGTGTTGGAATGCCCGATTTCGGAGAACACATAGAGTATTTTCACTCAAAATGGTGACAAGGTGGATGTTGTGAACAAAGTAGATGCAGATTCATGACAAAGATGATTTTGACTAACTCCTTTCTAGAATGGTGACAAGGAATGTTTTATTCTGAAGATAGTGCGGAATGGAGAAGGAGTCACTTTGCATTATGATGGGTCCGGATTGATGATCATATGCCAATGCACTTGCTCAGCCTAGAATGGAATCCATAAAAGTTGTAAAGAAAGGATGATGTCATCAATATTTTTGTGCGGATTGGTGAATACCTTATGGATAATGAAGGAATATGAAGAACAAAGAGCGGATTCGATTCCACTTAGCCTTCAAGTCATTTGGAAGCCGGATTGGTGTTCCATAGTTTCTAAGATAGAAGGATGATGTCACCAATATTTTAAAGTGGAATGGTGTTGTGTTCTCCCTGCCATTATAATAAGCTTATATCTAGAATGAATCATAGCCATACGATGGGGGAGATCAATGGTGGAGATTGTGTCAAAGAATCTGAGGTATTTAAAGGTATTTCTTCACCAGAATTGTAATAGTTAGTTGGAGAGGAAGCCGAAGCATCGAGGGTTTTCAAGAAGATAGAACCAGAGGTGGTTATAGATCGACGATGACATATGGCTTCCAAGAAGGATCAATGATGATGCATAATCTCCAATGGCTTGAACTCTAGTTTGCACCAAGCGACCAGCAAGTTGTAGAGGCCCCGAGCTGCCATGGTGGTCCACTTACAGTGGATTTCTCGGAGGGTGTACCAGTAAGAAAATGCCAGCAAGAACTCTCTGTTGTGCTATCAAAATTGAATCTTTGTAATGTTCTTTGTAATTTTAATTTTGCAAAAACTATAAATAGAGGTCGAACCCTCATTTTTAAGGGTCGGCTCTAGTGTGTTTGCCTATGCTACTGTAAATATTCCCAAGAGCTAATGGAAGGAGCATTACATTGATCTTCGCCTCAAAATTTGTATCTTCATGCTTGATATCAGAGGTTCGAATTCTTTAGTTGCATTTCTGTGAATACTTAAGTGGTTAGTTTGTGCCAAATTAATGGATTACTAGTTGTTAAAGTAATTGAAATCTGCTTCTGAGATTGATCTTTATTGTTAGGAAGTGCATTTCTGTAGAATCTAGATATTGGTGAATTCTGTTATTTGGATTATCATTGTCTGGATATTGAAATCATTGTCTGCAATATTTCTCTATTGTGCATTAATGAATGAAGAGTCATCCAATTTGTGATAATGTTGATCTGAGTTATGTGTCTTTGGGTTAGTTTTTTGGAGCTTTTTATTGTGGTGCAATGTTGTTAGCCTATCCATCCACTATTGTTCACATTTCTCTAACCCTAACCTTTTCTTACCCTAACCTTCAAACCCTAAGTGAGCATAATTGTGTCAACACCCTATTTAAGTTGACAAGGAACCAACCTACTCTGGAGGTTGGATCGAAAACTCTATTTTGGTCCATCCAATGTTGAGTGTTGAGCTGTAGCTATCGGGTGCAAGCCTGGATAGAAAGTAGGAAGATAGACAGCCACAATATTGAGTGAAAACTTGATGCAATTCAGTGCCCAACAAGAATATATATGTCATGGCTGTTTGATATGTTGCTCCTACATTTTTAAGGCCAAATGGCATGACCTGATAGTAGAAGGTTCTCTAAAGGGTAGTAAAGGTTGTTTTAGTTTGGTCTTCTAGTGCTATCTTAATTTGGTTGTAGCCTAAGAATCCATCCACTAATGATAACATCTTATATCCTATAGTGAATTCCACTATCATGTCTATGTTTGGTAGAGAAAAATCATCCTTTGGAAAAATATTATTTATGTGTCTAAATTTTATACAAACTTGAATGGATCCTTCCTTCTTGGCAATGGGAATGATGTTGGATATCCAATCCTAATAATCCATGGCCTTTATGAAGTCAATGTCTAGGAGTTTTGCAGTTCATATTTGACTAAAAGAGTGACTCTTGGATGTATCTTTATTAATTTTTATTTAATAGGTTTGGCATTGGGATGCACTACCAAATGGTGGATTACCAGTAAAAAGTTAAGCCATGGCATGTCATCATATCCCCAAGTGAAGATGTTAGAAAAATCCTTTAGTAATTTTGTGTATTCTATTTGTTCTTCTGGGGTTAAGACTTTTCCAAGCTTGATGAGGCAAGGATCTTGATATGTTCTTATGTTGACATATATGGTTTCTTCATTTAAGTCTTATGACTCATCCTCAAAATTAAGAGGGGAATCTATTATTCCTAACTCTTTAAGTTCTTGTAGAGCCATAGATATTTGTTCCAGTTTAGGAAGCTGAGATGAGTCTAAGTTGAAGACTTGTTTAAGAGATTCTTCTATATGATGATCGTTCAAAGAATATTTAAGATTTTATTTGGTTGATATTGATTATGGGTGAACCAATTCTTGTTAGAATAAATATTTGTTCTCTTAAGTTCTACTAGGATAGTCTTACTTGAGTTACCACTCTTCCATGAGTTAGGTGAACTCTCAGTTTAGACTAGTTCAGATTTGTTGAGTTGTTGTAATCCAACGACTCACATTGATCAACTTTGCTATTTATACAAAGTTGATCCCATGGAATAATCAATCAGTTCTACTCTTCTCTTCATAGTTCTTGTAATGCTTTGCATGTCTATTCTTGGGAAATTCTAACATGGTACCAGAGCAGGATAGATTTTGCTAGCATTCTCTCTTGGAGTTTCTAGGAGTTGGTTCATTGTATCTCTTGTAGACTTCTCACTGCATTTGTTACAAGTCTACAAGATTTTGTTTTATATATAGTTCTTTCTAAACAGAATTATAAATTTTTTAAATATTATGTAAAAGGGTTTCTACTGAATGTTATTATCTGCAGATGATAAAGAAGAAATTTCACTACTGTATGTGATGCTTAGATATTTTTTTGGCCAAAATTGCTAACACAATCTTGGCCTCAAATATTTTTTTAATATTTTTTCTATGACATTTCAGAACCCTCTCAGGCCATATTTTGCAGAATCGATGCCCACCATTGCTTCGTCTCCTCTCTCCGAGAGAGACTGCACCTCTCAAAGTCTCCCCTCGTGCAGCTCGGTGATATTTTCCCAGAGGCTTTACGTCTTCATTGCTGAGACGTACGAAGCCTTTGTTGGCATTATAACTGGCCATCGACCATGTGTCGACCTCTATGCTATCCTATATTTGTTGCTTTAACTCCCTATTGGAGTTTGTACATGTTTAGTGGAAGCACGTCACATCTAATAGCCATTGTTCCAGCTTTTTAGTGATCGTTGTTCCCTTCTCGACATCCGACGTGCTCCACTTCGAGAGAAAATAGGGTGAAGTCAAGTTTGCAAGCAGAAAGTGATTTTAATCGCTACTCCTTCATGAAGTTTACTTCACTTTGGCTTCATGAGCTTTGATATTTGGCATCTGCCAGCTTCATTTTAAATTTTGAAAGTTGTGTGGAGATCACCTCACTTGGCAATTTTTAAAGCTGGAGAATCCTTTTTTTCTATAAGAAAGACCATAACATTCATTTGTCTTTCCATTGCAAAGCTTGCACTCTGATGTCGCGTACACCATTACTTCCTGCACCTTGACGACATTCCAGAACTATTACGATTGGATGAGAGCTTGGACAATGAGACAACATTTTTTAGTGTTTCTTAAAATATGCCTCGAAGACTGCATTCTTTCCATTGCGAAGCTTGCACTCTGACATTGCAATCACTATGATTTCCTGCACTTGAGACGTTCCAGAACTGCTACGATTGGATGAAAGCTTGGTTTTTTTTAAAAGCGCCTCGATGACTGCATCACTTTTGGTATTGGTGTTTGGAGCTATAGAGTTTTGGAGTTTGTTGAAGGTGCCTTTCATCATCAAATATGAGAACTTACTGAAGCATCGACGCGTCAAAGACGTCTGCATTTCCTTTCAACGCAGCCAGAATATGCATTCCAAGCTCATGGTGCAATCAATACAACAAACATGTGTTGCTTTCAACATTTGAATAAGGGAGTACTCTAACAATATTTTTTCCAACTTTGCTTTAGTATTGAATGTGCAGGTTTCAAAATATTGATGCCCAAAGGAAGTTGCTTGTGTCTCAATCGAAGGAAGTTGCCTTGTTTTTTAACAAGAACACTCTTTTGATGTTACTTAGATATCATTTGTAATTTTTTTCAAAAGAGCTTTGTAAAAAAAAACTCCCATTTTTGAGCCCCTCTCACTAATCTGCCTACTGTGTAAAGGCCATTACAGTGATGGGTCTCCTTGTAAACTCATAAATATATATTTTTTTGGGGGTTTTTGGTGGTGCTAATTCTTGCACCTATTTTTGAAGACTTCAGGGGGGTTGTTAGTACTGCTCCTTGCACATCTCTTTATGGTCTTTGGCTTTGTTCAGAAGGTTCACTTTTTTGCTACTACTGCATTCCATGAGAAGGCAGATATTGGAGGACACTTTGGTGGTGGAGTCTTTCTGTGGCATTATTTTTGGCCACATGAAGTTGTTGCTTGTTCTACTTACAAATCTGTGGTTTTTTTCTAAACACACTTGAACATTTGAACATTTCAAGCAGACAAACATTCAAAACAAATAAAAATTTGGCCCAAATCTCTTAATAATCGCCTATGTTCCATGTATCATTCTTCTCATTAACTTATAGTTTCCCTCACGTAAGGGCGGGTCATTGAGAAGATTCGATATAAAGGTCTGGCAGATTATTCTTGCTTCAAATAGCCTATGTTCCACGTATCACTCTCCTCATTTACTTATAGTTTCCCTCATGTAAGGGTGGGTAAATTGAAGAGATTGGTATAAAGGTCTAGCTTCCGCTACATTCAATCAACAAATGTTTCAACTACTATAAAAACAAACTGTTCCAATTGATAAAAGAGGGGTGCATCATTGAAATCCCTAGAAATTCTTGTAGTTAAAGGGGGGAATATTGGTTCTCTATAATTTTCTTTGGAAAAATGAATACAATTGACCCACTCACCCCTCATAACTATCACACATGGAAACCAAAAATATTAAATCTCATTTCTCAAAAAGGGCTCACACACTTGCTAGAAGAGAAGCAACCTAAATTTGAAAAGGAATATGAAATATTTGTTCATAAAGGGAAGATGTATGAAACAATGGGTATTATAAGCACCAATGTAAATGAGAGCTTATGGTTTCACATTTTAGAATGTAAAACTCCATTTGAGAGTTGGCAGAAACTAAAGAACTTGTTTGGTAAAGTGGATCAAATAAGGTCAATGCAGCTAGAGGCAGAGTTGACAACATTATCTCCTGAAGACTTCAACAATATTGTTGACTTTCTCACCAAATTTAAATAAGTCCTCACACAATTAAAAGGTAGTGGCAAGAATAAAATAGAAGAAGAATGCATCTATCTAATTCTTTCTAAGTTAAATGGAGTATTTCAAATTTTTGCAACCACTTTTTTGTCTACAAAAGATGCTCTTGGTACAAGTTTTAAAATGCCCTCTTTAGAGGAGTTTTGTGATAGGCTAACTAGAGAGGAAACAAAACTTGCAAAATATGAGATCTCTCCCTCTTCCTCAAAAGCTTTAGTAGCATCCACCTCCACTAAAGAAAAATTCAAAAAGAAAGAAAGAAGCCCTATAACTTGTACACATTGCAAAAAGGATGGTCATTCTGTGAACAAATGTTGGAAAAGACTTCAACAACTAGAGGTAGCAATGAAGGATCACAAGATAGATATTAAGAAGTAGATAGGAAAAGCCTTAAATGTTCAAGGCAAAGCTATAAAAACTTCATCAAAATACTGGGTTCTAGATTCAGGAGCAACTCATCATATGACTTCCTCACATGAGTCATTCACTTCAATCTCCTCAAGCTCAACTTGCAGCATAGAAGTTGGTGACTCATCCTTTATCCCAGTCAAAGGAAAAGGTGACATATCCATTGATGGTGGTTATATCAATAATGTTCTCTATGTCCCAAATATAGCCACAAATCTCCTCTCCATCTATCAGATTTGTACTTCTGCAAAGGGTAAAACAGTTCTATTTTCACCAACAAGAGTTGAGATAAGAGACTTTCAAGAACCAAACTCTCTCATAGAAAAAGGAGATATTGATCATAACACTCACCTATTTCACTTCAAGGGATTCAAAAATTCAAATGGGACCTCCTATTTTGTTGCACATGGAGATCTTGAAAGCAAAATTTGGCATGAAAGGTTTGGACATCTCAGTTATAGCTATCTAAAGGAGTTGAACACTCATGAAATGGTAACAGGGTTGCCAAAAGTCTCTTCTATTGATGGAGTATGTCCTGGATGTGCTCTTGGAAAGCAACATCAAGATCCTTTTCACCCAAGTGGTTCTCAAAGAGCCTCATCCCCTCTAGAGTTAATCCATAGTGACTTGATGGTCTTCCCAGAGCCTTCTTTCAAAGGAGCAAAATATACCTTAACCTTCATTGATGATTTCTCAAGAAGAACTTGGGTCTACTTTCTAAAATACAAAAGTGATGTTCTATCCCACTTCAAAATCTTCAAAGCCTTAGTTGAAAATCAAGCCACTTGCAAAATCAAGCAAATTCGTACAGATAATGGGGGGAATACTTCAGTAATGAATTCTCCACTTTTCTCTCAACTCATGGCATAATTCATCAACATTCAGTCTCCCATAATCCGCAACAAAATGGCATTGCAGAAAGGAAAAATATAACTTTAAAGGAAATGGCAAACTGTATGCTCCACTCAAGGGATCTTCCAATAGTTTTTTGGGCTGAGGCAATTAACTGTGCAAATTATATCCAAAACCGCACACCTCATAAAGCTCTTGGCCATTTGACTCTCGAGGAAGCATGGACTAGCTCAAAACCTGATGTCTCTTTCTTCAAAGTTTTTGGGTGTACTACTTGGGCACATATCCCAAAGAAGAAGAGGAAGGCTCTAGACAAGAAAAGCAAGCAACTCATCTTTATTGGTTATTGTGAGGAAATGAAAGCCTACAGGCTCCTTGATCCCACAACTCATGAGGTATTTTTTCATAGAAATGTTCAATTTGATGAAACATTCCCTCATAAAGATCCTCAACCATCCTCTTCCAACATTATTTCTCTTGAGCCATCTCCAATATTTGAGCCTCAATATAATGAAGATCCCATCCTTGAGATAAATGACCAAAATGAGGATCCTATACTCCAAACTCCAACTCAAAGTCCTGCCACACCCATTACTCCTTCCACAATGCCAAAATGGGCCCGCACCATAGTTCAAGAGGCCACTCCTTACATCCAAAATCTTCCATCATCCAGATTAAGCAACTCCATGGGTTCTGGTCTTGTCTGTCAGTCCATTTCCATAGATCCTCAATCCTTCAAAGAAGCAACTGGTATAAAAGAATGGGATGATGCCATGGAGAATGAATTTTCTTCCTTAATCAAAAACAAAACTTGGGATCTAGTCCCTCTACCCAAAGGAAGAAAATTGGTTCACTGTAAATGGATTTATAGAACTAAGTATGGACCTGATGGAAAAATTGAAAAACACAAAGCTCGCTTGGTAGCTAAAGGTTTCTCACAAATTGAAGGCATTGATTATTCTAAAACCTTTGCACCAGTTGCAAAAATGGATTCTGTTAGGCTGGTACTTGCACTTGCTGCTTCCCAAAAGTGGCCTATTTTTTAGATGGATGTTAAAAGTGCTTTCTTACATGGTGACTTAAAAGAGGAAATATTCATGGAACAACCTGTTGGATTCACTCAAGACTCCTCCCTTGTTTGTAGACTAAGAAAATCTCTCTATGGTCTCAAACAAGCTCCTAGAGCTTGGTATGAAAAAATGGACTCCTTCCTTCTTTCCTCAAGATTTTCTCATTGTGAGTCTGATGCCACAGTCTACATTTGGAGAGATGAAGAAAAAATCACCATACTTGTTCTCTATGTTGATGATCTACTACTCACTGGTAGTGACATTTCTCACATCTAGACTATCAAAGACTCCCTTTCTGAGAAATTTGAGATGGCTGATCTAGGTTTAGCTCATTACTTCCTTGGGATTTAGATAACTCAAATAGATGCAGGAATTTCATTGTGTCAACAGAAATATACTCTAGACCTTCTTCAACGGTTTAAGATGACTGATTGTAAGCCATCTTCCACACCTTTTTAGTCTGGAGTCACTCTAAGTACTTCCTACAAATCCCCTCTATGTGATGCCACGCTCTACAGACAACTTGTAGGAAGTCTATTATACCTCACTCATACTCGCCCAGATATTTCATATGCTGTTGGCTTAATATCTAGATTCTCACATCAACCTCATTTCAGCCATTGGCAAGCAACAAAAAGAATCCTCCGCTACTTGCAAGGAACTACTCACTTTGGGCTCTTATATGAGGGAGGATCCATGGATATCATTGGTTACATAGATTCTGATTGGGCAGGTTCAGTTGAAGATAGATGTTCCACTTTTGGCTATGTTTTTTGTCTTGGTTCTTCACCTATTGCTTGGTCATGCAAAAAACAACAAGTAGTAGCATTATCATCTACAGAAGCAGAATACAGGGCAGCAGTTTTGGCTAGTTAGGAAGCTCTTTGGCTTCGTCAGATACTAAAAGAATTTGGTTTTTTCCATGACCAACCCATTACCCTTTGGTGTGACAATCAGAGCACAATTCATATTGCCTCGTAATCCAATTGAGCATCAATGCACCAAGCACATTGAGATTCACATGCACTTCATTCGACAACATATTCAGCAAGGGGATCTAAACTTGGAGTACATTCCCATAGAAAATCAAATTGCAGACATCTTCACCAAATCCTTTCCTTCTCCATGCTACATTCAGTTGCGAGAGAAACTTGGGGTTAAGCAGTTGCATTAGAAGAGTGCACAGAGGTTTTCACCTCTCTCTTATTCTTATTGTTCTTTTTCTTCTTGGAAGATGGTTTTTTCCCATGTGGTTTTTTCACCATCTCTCCTATATGAAAGTACATTGTACATGAGTACCTAATAAGGCCATATTATCGGGACTCATTTTTTATTTTTCAATAGAGGACAATCTTCGCCATCCGAAGACATGCCTCTTCTTCTTCTTCTTCTTGAAATATGGTTTTTTCCATGTGTTTTTTTACCATCTATTCTAAAAGAGTTCATTGTACATGAGTACCTCATCAGGCCTTGTTTTCGGGACTCATCGACTATTATTACATTCACCCCTAGTATCACTTAAGGGGGGTGTTAGAATAAATATTTGTTCTCTTAAGTTCTACTAGGATAGTCTTACTTGAGTTACCACTCTTCCATGAGTCAGGTGAACTCTCAATTTAGACTAGTTCAGATTTGTTGAGTTGTTGTAATCCAACGACTCACATTGATCAACTTTGATATTTATACAAAGTTTATCCCATGGAATAATCAATCAGTTCTACTCTTCTCTTCATAGTTCTTGTAATGCTTTGCATGTCTATTCTTGGAAAAATTCTAACAATTCTAACATGTTGATATTACCAAATCGTATGGTTTTACAAGGTGTTTAGTTAAGGAGTAATAATAGTTCTTCTTCATCCTCATCACCCCATTGGAAGCCATATATTGAATTGGGATAATTATCTTTATCGTCTTCTTTTGATAGAGGAGAAGGTTTTATTTTGTTGGGGATGAATCCGATCCCACATCGTGATGTTCAAGGTTTGAATTTTAGGGGTTCTTTAATATCCTATTCATAACGACCTAGACCTTTATCTTGATAACCCATGTTGGAAAGCACTTGTTTAGCTATGGAAAATGAAGGTGATAAATAACATGTAGCATATGTTCATTTGCTAGCCATGAAGTTATGTCTACAAATATTTTCATCAAGGGCAATTCCTCCATGAATGAAAGTACAAGATCCTATTTGAATTTTAATTCCTTTTCTATTAGGCATGCCTATATCACGAGGAGATAGAAATATACTTACTGGTTATGCAAAGGCATCTAGTTTTTTATGAATGAAGTTGACTTGGGCATTGGAAGAGGATGATTGGGTAATATCCTCTAAGTTTAGGAGAGGTTCCTCTACTATTTCCTTTCATTTATCTATTTTTGGTTGATCACTTGAATTAGATGATTATATGGAAGGGCAAAGGTTAATCTCTTATACGTCGATAGAGTTTCACATGGCAAAATATTCTAGATCTTCAAGTATAATAATCCTCCCTTGATACTCGTATTTGAGACATTGATGTAAGGTAGAAGGCACTGCCCTCATAGTGTGTATCCAAGGTCTTATGAGGAGCATGTTATAGGTCACATTGCATAATATGATGTAGAAGAGGGTGTTTAGGACATGAGACCCTACTTTGATAGATAAAGTGATGGTATCAGTTACCTCTCATTATTTATTGTCAAAGGCCTTAATTATGAGGTCTGATTTTTGCAAATCATATTTTGCTAAGTCAAAATTTTGTAAGAATTTTATATTGCATACATTCAAGGCTGATTCGTTGTCTACTAAGACTATTTTGATATATTTATCACCTACTTGAGTTATGATGTAAAGAGGGAAATCCCCTGATATGATTTCAAAGAGATTATCTTCTTCATGAAAGGCCAAGATAACATTTTACTCCAATTAGTCCAACCATGTTAGCGATATCATTCGAGGATATATCTTGAGGGACTTCTTGTTCTCTTAATATTTTAAACAATATTTTCCTATGCGAAGGTGATGTTTTCAACAGTTAGAGGAGGGAGATCTTAGCAGGTACTTCCTCTAATTATTTACGGAGATCAAAGGTATGCAAGGTATGTTGAGAAGGTGTGAGCACCGAAGGTGACTTATTAGGGACATTGATATTTACTCTTGGGATAACCAATAGAGGTTGGTTCAAAGACTGATTTGCTTGTTGCCTAGTTATGGTGTGGTAAGATCTTGATAAACGAATGGTGCCTACAAAGTTGGTTGATTTTTGATCATGCATTGGTAAGGGATCTTGGAAGATCGCCATGCCTTTATTGGGATTTTCCTATTTTATTGAACGCTACTTTTCCTTCCTCAATGATGTCTTGGATGATGTTCTTTAAAGTCCTACATTTATTGGTAGTATGTCCTTTCATTTGGTGGAAATCACAATATTCATCTTGCCTATACCAAAAATGCACTCCCTTGGATAGATCCCAAGGCCTAATAGGTAGAAGTTATATCAGTTTAGATTCAAGGAACATATTTAGCATGGATTTTTGACTATGTTAGGTATTAATATATTACCTTTGGGGTTTTTCATATCTTTAGATAACCAAATTCTAAGGAGCGGTTTGAGTAGTATTTATGTTGTTTTGATGAGAGTTGGTTACACCGTCTCCTACGACATGTTTGTTTTTGTATTACCCCTTATTAGGGGGTTTCCCATATTCTTTCTTGTTATAGTTGAGTTGTCCTTTTCTTATGAGAATGAGTTCTACTATCTTAGCCGTATTGATAGCTTCGAAGGAGGTTAAGTTTATCATTTCCAAGGGATATGACAACTGTTCATGAAGGTTTCATATGAAAATATGTAATATTTCTTTAGGAGGAGGAATGTATTGAAGTTTTCCTACTAAACCTCTCCATTTGGCTAAGAAATCTGAAAATTTTTCATTCTTAGATTGTTTAAGTTGATAAATATCATCTATGTGACCTTATCATCTATGTAGATCAAAAAAATTTAATGAATGCTTCCATAAGTTCTTTGAAATTTGTGATGGAGTGGCAAGATATTTGAAAATACCATTCTAAGGATAAATTGCTAAGGCTTTTAGGGAATAACTAAGGAGAAGTTTTTAATTATGATTGATGTCACTGCAAGATATTTGAAACAACCTTAGATGGTTAATGGGGTCTTGATTTCCATTGTACATTTGAAATTTGGGAGTTTTAAAGTAATTTAGAAATGGATGGTTGAGGAGGATTGGGTCTAACGACTCATTGTAGAATTTTTAAAAAGAGTACATTAACTTAGATGATCCTTGGATAGAGGTAATTTGATGCTCAAGTTATTCAAACTTGGAGTCCCTCTTTTCTAAGTCTGAGATTTTAGTGTTGATATCTTGGATGTCATTTGATGAATGGTTTGATGGTGAAGGTAATGTTAATGGTTGCGCAAGTGGTTGAGCGTAGGTTTGTGATATTAAAGGTATATTTATGAGAGTTGAAGTGTTTTGATTTAACATTATGGTGGGAGGGAATTTGCTAAGTCCCATGTCATGAGTAAAAAAAAGGATTTATATCACTGATTGTATCATTATTTGAGAATGGATTCCCCATAGTAGGAATCCCCATAGATGTGGTTGGAGGTATTGTATAATCAGTAGGTTGAGCCATAGCCACATTGAGACTTGCCAAGTTGTTTGAAGTTTCATTGATTTGAGCAGCGGTTGAATGATCATTATAATATTGGATATTATCATGCATTATGGCAAATTCTCTCTTCACTTGCTCTCTAAGTTCATCTCTAAGGACATCTACAATAATGTGTTCATGTTCCTTAGGTGTTTGTTGCAACCAAGGATTTACTTCTTATTCAATTTTCTCATGAGAAGATTCGTCTTGAGCTGTAGAACGTACACCCTTGTTTTGGATGTTGTAAGGATGTTGAGACTTGGTTTGAAAGTTTGGTTTGGTAAAGAGAGGGTTAATTTTATAAGTTTTGTTTCCAGCATACTTATAACAAAAAAGAGAATATGTTTGAGATCCTTATATCACCTTGATAAACAACCCTCCTTATGACTCCCGTTAATCCACCAAGACATACTAGCCAATGAAGATAACTCTCCTAATGTTCGTACGTCGGTTTTATCAAGGGGTCATTATCCTTACCCAATAGGATTAAAAACTGGTTATATTATTGTTATCTTAATTTAATGAGATGTAAGATAAGCAAGCAAATTATATGATATTATTTAAGTTTAACAAAATTTTATTTTTGGTAAGGCAAAAAGAGTGTTCATGTTGGGTTCCCCAAATATGTATAGCTTGAAAAAATATTTGTTTTCCTTTAAATTCTAATTTAATTTCAAGTGTGCATGGGAAATAGTCATTAGCATCTCTACTTCCCCACTTGAGAGTCTCTTTCCAAAGGAGACCCCAAGAATGCAAAGATTCTCAATACAACTAGAATCCTACTCAATGTTTTTTTTAGGTTGTGTGAATATTGATGATACACTTTTTTGATTGGTGTTTTATGGGTTTATTTAGAGAAAACACCTAAGGTTTTGGCTCACTATCTATCTCGACTCTTTTTCAAAACTTAATGGTTATTTTAACCTAAATCATCAATGATCATCTAAATGCATGTTAAGCTTATATCACACAAATTACATTAAAACAAGAGCTATCCTATATGCTTTTCAGATTTGATGAATTATCTAAGAAGGTATTTTTATTTCAAGGCAAACAAGAAGGAATGCAAAAAATAAACTAGCCTAAATACAACTAAATGACTTTTGATTCTTTGCCTAAGTACTTGAAAATGAAGGAGAAGCTATAATTTAGCCTAAGGTTGCTTAATTTAATATTTTAGAGTTGTTTTGTAAAGAAATAATAATATTTTGTAAAGCAATTAAGGCATTTTGTGAACAATTAGAATTTCTAGTTAAAATTCCTTAATTTCCCAAATGAAATGTGATTTTTGGCTACAAAAAAAACAAAAAATAGAAGGAAAATATAGAGGAATAGAAATTGCAGGGCTAGTGAAGTGCCAAGTGGCATAATCACCTATTTTTGAAGCTTGTTGACAAAAACGTCACTGAAACTACCAAAAGTGCCACTACTGCAAAAAACGCCACTAGGGGTGGGATTTTGGTATTTGCACTAAAAAGATAAAAAATAGGGTTTTCTGAAATTCGGGGCCTATATGAGTATTGGGAAAGATAAAATTCTATCTTATTAGTTGATTAGACCCCCTATTTATGAAAAACATTGTGTATGCTCACCTCTTGGGATAGATTTTTGATCTTTTGCTAAAAACACCACTGGTTTCTTACAAAAAATGCCACTTGAATTTTTTGTTAGTGGCATTTTTAATCCTAAGTGTTTTTTGAAGCCAAAAATGACATTGATTGTGCAGGGTGGCATTTTTGGTCTACGGATGAGATTTTGAAGGTTATAGGGGCTGTTTTGAATGGATTTTGATGGGTTTTTGGGATGAATCTATAGGAGAATGATCCTCATGCTATTTTCTAGGCCTGTGATTGATATAATTAGGGATTTGGGCTACTAATTTGGTGAATTTAAGGACTAATTTTGAAATTCTTGAAAACTAAATGGAAATTCACCAAATGACTATAAATCTAATCAATAAGAGATGTAAGAAAGTGGAAAATGCCATCTATGGTGTTAGGAATGATGTATGAGAGCTCATCTAATCTACAACAAGATCAGATTGACATAAAAAAGTGAAAAAATGAGTGAATTTGATAAAATATGCAAAGGCTTCCCAAGATAGAAAAATCTATAGCAGTGAGTAAATGAAGAGTAAGATTGAAATTGTGATTCAAATAGAGATGCAGTGAGCTAAAATGTTATGCTAGGTTGTTAGGAGTGATGAGAAACAACTAATTTAAGTTTTGGTAAAGCAAATTAGCATCTAAGTAATGAAATCTAATGAATAAATTCTTTGAAACATGAAAAAACAAAGTTATGTATGTATGAAATGGAAGAAGACTAGCATGCTAAATACTTAACTTAAACAAGTATAAATGCATGGAGATGAAAGAAACTAGTTAGTATACTCAAAATGAAGATGAAACAGGACTACAGATGAAAAGAACAATAGATATTAAGTGTTAAGGAAGAAAAGTATGTGAAATGACCCTACAAAACAGAGTGGTTATGAACAAAATATGGATTATGAAATGAATGCAATCAAAGTAAACCTACAAAAGAGATATTAGATGATAAATAGAGACAATATACTTGAACAAAAGGTTGTAAAAACAATGCTAAAAGGCTACAAACATAGTTTTAATAGTTGCAAATGAATATTTAGATGAATATAACATAGAAATTGTAAGCTAAGAGCATGAAATGCAAAAGAACATAAGAAATTAGATGAAGTTAGCAATCTAGAAAATCTATGTTAGAGAGCAAAAATGAAATGGCAACAAATAGAACAAAGGAGAGAGCTATGCTAAGGATGATATTACCTAGCAATAGCCTCTCCCAAGCACCAAGACTTCCTTGCCACCAAGTCGTCTTGCCTTGGTTGAATCTTCTTCACAAATGCTTGCTAAATGGATTAGAGATACTTGAGAATGCTTTCTAATAAAGAGATGAAAATTCTAATGCTAGATAAATATTGGTAGAGTATTGCTACAGTAAAAATATTTACCAAATGGCTATCCAAGTGGGTACTTAAATAGGATTTGGAAGAGGATTGGAGGGAAGAAATGGATAATATCAATTTAAAATTGTTGCATTTGATGCATTATTGGGGTGTGTGGCATCAATGGTAGAGGATAGAGGATGGTAATCCGTATCCCTCTGGCTTGTATCAAAAAATTTTGAGACGTTTTGCCAAAAATACCACTATTGACCAAAAATGCCACTAGTATTTTTGGAAACCCAGGTGGCGTTTGGTCAGGATACCAAAGTGAATTTTTAAAATTTAAATTTTGTATTTTTTACCAAAAATATCACTAGCCAAAATCACTAGTAGCATTTTTGGTAGGATGGCATTTTTGGTCAAAACCGATTTTGAAGTCCAAAAACTTGATTTCTATAGTTTTGCCAAAAATGCCATTAGACTTGCAAAAAATGCCACTACCATTTTTGGTGAAGGTGAAAAGTAATGCCCAAATTGTTAGGAAATTAGTAGACTGGAGTTTTACGAAGCCTTTGATTTATTTTGGGAAGTTTTATGATGCTTGCAACCAGTTTTTGAAGATTTTGCTTGGCATGCCAAAATTGGGTGTCTACATTTTACCCCAGTTTTGATGTGATGTCTGTGATATTGCATCAAAAGCTAAGTAGTGATACTCAATTTTGATATTGTGATGTATTGTTGTTGCATTTCTTTGTTGATTCAAAAATATGATCATGATTTTGCTTATTTTGATTGGTTTTGTATGATTATATAATTATACCTCGTTTTGTTCCCTTGGTATCTACAGAAGGTTGTTTTTGCCCCATGTGAAAGATATTACCCCAAGATGTGACTCTTTGTTTAATTTTGATATAACCAATATCGATTTTGATATGAAATCACAAAATATAGGATGCTTGGGTGAAATGACCTTGATAGGCAGGTAGGTTAAAAGGGTTTAAAACACTTTCATTTGTGCTCTACTAATTTTATAAAGTTAGAGAGAGAGAAACATTGTACTTGAAGGGATGGTGCAGAACCACATGTGGGTGCATCGTGAAGACACCGTTCGAGGGACAGTGCATGTACCTGAGCAAGATCAATGGGTATACTCTTTGTCCCAATCCAAATATTTCAATTTTGAGTTATTTTTTTATACTTTCTGGGAACTGTGGTGATTTTGGCACAAGTGGTATTTTTGGCACTGGTGCTAGTGGTGTTTTTGGTCCTAGAGGTATTTTTGGCACTAGTTTTTTGGTTCTAGTGGCAATTTTTGAACTGGACTACCACTTTTTTTTTTTACAATTTTAGATATCGATATGGGTCCAAATATAAGCACATTTTTACTTGTCAAAAAGCTCCTTTTGAGACCGACTTAATGGTGATGGTTGTAAAATTTTGAGATGATTTGATAGATTTTCTAACTAATTTTTTTGGATGTGGTTTTGGTAGGTGATAAATATCTTTGCGAGCTGGGAGTGTTGCATGAAATTCTTGGAGAGCATATTGATGGGGCGAGCAGAGAAGGGGGATGTAGGTATGTTAGTAATGATCAGGATATACTATGTGGCATATATGCCTAAGCTAGAGTTTGATCATCCTTTATTGAAAACCCTTGTAGAGAGGTGGTACCTGTCCACTAATACTTTTAGGTTACCTACAAGTGAGATGACAGTTACATTGGAGGATGTATGGTGCATCCTCAAACTACCTATTTATGGTACCTCTATTCATTTAGGGATATATGTGGAGGCTAGAAAGTTGGCCTTCTTAGAGAGGGGTAATTTTGAGGGGATGAATGAGGGATTGAGGATCAATGATGCCTATGAGGGAGGGTACATTGATCGGTTGACTATATTCTTGTCATATATTGTATAAGGATCGACTATGGGTGATACTAGTAGACACATTATGCCATGGGAATAGGGAGAGGTTATAATAGGGTTGAGAGATGATTAGATCATCTATGCTTGGGCTCCTGCTATCCTCACAAGATTATACCATACTTTATATAGGGTGGTATATAGATAGGGTAAGAGCTTGATATATTGTACTCTACTTCAATTCTGGGTATGTGAACATATAGACATCCATCGACCTATTGTAGTGACGAGGGGTGTCAATATTGAGAGCCTAGTGGTGTACAGGTGGGTGAGATGTATTTGAACTTTGTATTGCTATCTATCTTGGCTGAGGTTTCTGATTGATTATTTGAGGACGATGCACATTGTCTAGCAACCATGATAGGATATGTATGTATGGTCAAATGACCACAAGGAGCTATCTAGGGTGAGGTGGATACAATGGTTATATTATGGGAATAGGACCTATGATTTGTATCGTTATAATCACATGAAATATTTGTGTGGTAAAGTGTAGAGGATACTAAAAGTAAGCGAGGTGTGGATCTTATGGGTACATGTGAGACATAGTGGGATTATGTAGAACTTGATACCTATTTAGAGGTCGATGTAGATGATCCTATGGTGCTGGCTCCTATGATGGATGATGTAGGAATGATGGCAAAGTACACTAACTAGTATAGGAGGTTCAAGCCTCATCGATTGATGGTGGGTCCACCATAGAGAAATTAGAGATAAGCTTTTCAAGATATGTTGAATGCACTAAGAGGGGTTAGGCACCTCTATAGGAGAGATAAGTGGAAAAGGGTAGTGACTAGATGGACGATTGGGGGATCATCTAGTGCTCCCTTGGACATACCTCCATTGACTAGATCTTGCTATTAGGTGCCCCATATGGTGGAGTGGAACCAAACTTTGGTAGAGTGGGGCCAAATTTTAGTGGAGAGGTAGGCTGTAGTAGGACTACCAAGGAGGCTTCAACAATGGATCTAAGGGCTCTCGATCATAATTTGGAGGAGGTGAAGAGTTAGTTGGTAGCCTTTAAGGTTATGTGGGTGGAGGAGATGACTAGGGTTCGATATGAGATGACCTAGATGAGGGCTGCTAGTGAGAAGACCATAACTAAAATCCAATTAACTTTAGATTGAGTCATGGAGAAGAAGGCCACAGACCAGGGAATCATTGCTATTCTAAGATCTATCCTAGAGAAGATGTAGTGAGAGAGGTGGTATGAGGCTCGAGAATAGGTTTGGTGAGGTTTGGATTCTGGAGTGGTGGCCATGATTACCAGGCCTTTAGAGAGAGAGAGTCGTAAGAATCTAGGGTAGGGCTTGTCAATGCTATGGTGAGACTTCAATGAGTAGAGGTTTGAGCCAAGATGGAGTAGATCAGGATCATGTACTACTGCTAGAAATATTAGGTAGAGGTCCTTATAGAGAGATGAGTGCCATCACCTTCAAGATCATGATTGAGGGTTTCATTGGTGAGTGATACCCCTTGGAGGTCAATAAGTTTTTAGCCACACACTCCTCCACTAGGAGGTGATATAGAGACTAGTTCTGCTTTTTAGGTAGGTGTAGGTGCTCAGGAGTGAGTGTACCAATTTTTGGGGTTGTGGTACACACTCATTTTATAAGTTGAGTGTACCATTTTGTTTTATTTTGTGGTACACATTCTCCAATGACATGTATGATATGAGGCATATATATGATGATAATTGTGTTTTGATATTGATATGATGCTTTAATATGTGATTATGTATTTATGTGTTTATATTTAATGATATAGTTGACTAAGTGATTATAGTCTTGATTGGTTACTTAGGGATGGTTTTTATGAGTAGCTATTAGGGGGAGGCATGTGACATACACCATAAAACACTGAGTTGCGTAGATGAAGTTATTGCTTCTTATCAATGTTCAAGTGTCATGCTCTATGAAACACTTAAATGCATAGATGAAGTTACTACTTCAAGTGCCATCTCTATGAAACACTTGACTGCGTAGATAAGACTTTTTATCATCATCAATGTTTGAGTTCCATTATCTATGAAACACTTAACTACGTAGATGAAGTTTTTGCTTCTTATCAATGTTCAAGTGCCATTCTCTATGAAACACTTGACTATGTAGATAATATTTGTTTTTCATCAATGTTTAAGTATCATTCTCTATGAAACACTTAACTGCGTAGATGAATATTGTTTGTTTTCTGGAAGCCTTTTACAAATATTTTAAGATGATGTTATGATAATGATTTTGACACCTTGGATTCTTATTGCAAAATATTTTGCAATGTAATTATTGCAAATGTTTTACAAAGTGATGGAATGCTTTTGCAATCATTTTCACGCTTTTTGCAAACGTTTTGCAAAAATTCTTTTGTAATTGATTTCGTAGTTTTTGCAAATGTTTTACAAAGTGATGGAATATTTTTGTAGTTAATTTCATAGCCTTTGAAAATGTTTGCAAAGTGATGGATTATTTTTGCAGTAATGTAATTTCATTATTGCAAAATATTTTGCAATATGATGTTATGGTGATTGTGAATGTTTGCAAAAGGACTTTTGAAAGATGTTGAAATAATGATTTGTGATGTAATATAATTCTTAGATGATTGTAAAATATTTTTTAATGTAACGACATCGATAGAAATTTTTACAGAAAGGCTTGCAAGATGATTTTGTGTCGTTCTCTTTTCCTTTGTCATTTGAAAGTAAATATTTTTGATGATTTGATATTACTGAATCTCTTAGCACATGAGAGAAGGTAACAAGAGTATATAAGTCCATTAACTAACGAATATGAAAATATTTACATGTACATGAGGAATTGGAATTAATAATCATCACCACCTCTAATGTGTTGAGAGATTCAATAATTTTGTATTGTAAGCAAAATCTTTTAGAATGAGGGTAACACTCCTATATGGACAATCCAAGAGAAGAAGCGCTTCTTCTTTGTATGGCATGTGTATAAAGGAATGTATATGCATAGAGTATGGGAAAAAGAAATCCCCTTGTCTAGGAGGTCCATGTGATAACATTATCCTAAGTGTGAAGGATCTTATTTATATGAATGAGTAGATAACATCCATACTGGCTTACAGGTCGTACAAGGATCTAATAATCGACTGCTTGATGTAGTCATAAATGATTATGGGTACGTGAAGTGTTGATTACCAAATCCCAATGTTTTTGAAGGACCCATTAGTTAGTTTGAATGTTTTAGTTTTGATGAAAAGAAGACATGATAGTTCATTGTTGTATGTCAAGATGGAGGAAGTTCTCTATCTAATGATTGATATTTTGTACAACTAGATAGAGAATATCTAGCACACTTTATAAGTGATTTTTTTGATATTAGATTTTTATAGCATATTTGCATAATATACTTAGTTGAAAATAAAATTTTGTTGACCCAACGATTTTTTAGACAATTAGTCGATGGAGAGAATATGATTTGTGGATGTTCTATTGTTGTAGAAGACCAGGTAGCTACGAAGACAACATAGACCTAGTATCTGGTGAAGCATACAAATAATTGTACATATACTAGGCATTGGATCTATGGAGACTTGTATTTTATCTGAACAACTTGTAAGAGATCTTAATTTTTATTTGATAGAATACCAATGACCTTAATCAGATAGATATGAGGATAATTTTGATCCAGTGCTTGGTAAGATTTAAAAATTATTATACATCTATGAGATCTTGGATCAATAGAATCTTCAAAAGTTGCATGGACTGTTAAAGGTAATCAGTGAGATTTATAAAATGTGATAGCATGCTGATACAATAAATCAAAGATAAAGTAAAGATATCATTGATCCATTGCCTAATGATATTTGTAAGAAATTGCAAACCTATGAGATATTGGATCAGTGGAATCCTACAATCCCTATGATTTATTATGAAGATAATGTATGGGGATTTAATTTATGTTTTTATTATGTACTAAAATGATATGTCGAACAAGGAAGAGTGCCCATAATAATTCATTCCAATATAAAGTTGACAAGTAATTATTAATTCATAGGAGAATGGATGATAAGGGCTTCTTAGCTCGTGCGACTTATCGAGTGAGTAAATTGGTGATGATGTATTAGATATGATTTTATGAACTCAGATGACAGAACAATCAGGGAAGATAACCCCATTCAACTAGTAACTAATAAAATTTACAAATGATTATGAATTCATGAGAGATTGGTTGAATGCGGTTTTCCATACCTAGATGACATACCAAAGGAGTTGTGTTTGAAATATGATAAAAATATGTCATGATATATTCAATAGACTGCTCTTTAAGTTCTCTCATGCAATACACCATTTTGTAAATTTGCAAAAGTTGATAATGTATTATATGAGAGAAAAGGTGTATTTGGGGAGCCTTTTAAATAATTGTGAGTGCTGATTGAAAGAGAATTTTTGTTGGAGAATGTTGTAGATACATATATTTGATAATATTATTGTGAAATGTTATTGATAGCAATGATGCGACTATGTATGAAATATAGGGAAATAGGTCATGCATAATACTTATTCCAAAGGAAGGAAAGAAGAAATATGATGGATGTAAGGGAAGTAAGGGTAATTTATTGTTGTCTATTGTTGGATGCCCTAAGTTTAGGACAAAAGAAATGGGGGAACGCTAGGTCATCAGGGTTGCAAATGATCTCATCATACATCACTTAACCTAAAAGAGGGATAAGAGAAGAAGTATGATAGTAGTAAAGTGGGATGTAGAAGAAGATTTTGTGGATAATATATTTGGATTGAGAGAGTTTACTCAACATATGGCTAGCTTAGGTGGATGCAATGCAGATATATTTGTAATAAGGATTGTTTTTTGCATCATAGTAAACCCTCCTGACTCTATGGTATGATCAAGCAAGTCAGGCAGACATGCAAAGGGTAAAGTGTATATGATGATATTTGTTGTGTATTCAATCAAATGAGCAAGAAAATGACTCGATATTTTATGCATAGTATTATTTAAGATGCATGATGTTGATTGATTTTTTATGTTATTGGTCATCCAATGTGGCTAGGCGGTAGGCTTCAGATCCAAATTTGGCTATGATGATGAAATGCTCTAACTAATTAGGTTCAAATTTTCTCTTTAGAGAAACATCGGTGTTAGTATTTTTTTATTTTATTTGAGGACTAAATCCTCAACTTAAAAGGATCTTTGATGTACCTTCTTATGATAGGCACATTGAAGTCTATTGTGGTATGTTCTAAGGTGCTCTAGAGCATTAATGCATTCTTTTTCTAAGAGTTCTAGCTATTGCAAGTGACTTGAGCTATATTTGTCTCCTACTTAAGAGTCTTGTAATAAGACTCTTAGGGAGGGTATCTCAAGTTCAAAGGGAAATACGACTTTGGTACCATAAACCAAAGTATATGGCATCACCCTTGTGGGAGTACGCACACTTATGCGATATACCCATAAGGTAGGGTAGAGTTGCAAATGCCAATCTTAACCATTTTTTTTTACTAAATTTTTAAATATTTTTATTAGAATTTTGTTGGTGGACTCAGCTTGTCATCCCCTTATAGGTAGTATGGCATGGACCAATTTTATTATATTTTGTATTTAGCATAGATTTTGGCAACTTGCTTTTTTTTAAAAGGGGTGCCATTATGAGTGATTAGGATAGAAGGTATACCATGTCTGTTGATTATTTGATTTAGAATAAATTTACTTGAATGCTTTTAATGGTGGATAGGGAAATTATTTTGACCCATTTATTTAAAATATTCTGTAGCGGTGATGATGAACTTGTGTCCATCCAATGATTGAGGATTTATCTTTCCTATAATATCCAATCCCCAAAAAAGAAAAATGCCAAGGATATGTGATTGGTTGGAGTTATTGAGAAGGGGCATGAACAAGGTTGTCATGTTGTTGACACTTGTCACACTTCTTTACATAGTTATGAATATCCTTTTCCATAGAGAGCCAATAATAGCCCATTATTAGGAGCTTCTTGACTATGGATAATCTTCTAAAGTATCCACCACATGTTCCATTATGGGATTATTTTATGATGGCTTGGGCTTCATTTACATATACGCATATGAGAAGTATACCTTAAAAGGAGCGTTAATATAATATATCTCCAATGATGACATATTTGTAAGATTTTAGTATAGATTATCTTCATTTTTTATAGTTATAACCCTCGAGGAATGTTCCCTCTTTGAGGAATTTAAAGATGTCTTAATACCAAGGTTCTTGAGGTATAAATATTTTAATATTGCATATGTTAAGAGGTTTTAAGCATGATTCAAATTTGGAAGACTCGTTAATTGATCTTATGATATTATTAGCCTCTTCATATTCCAATTCTAAGGGTATAAGAGATGCAGTTCTAGCCATAGCATCAATGTAATAATTGCTATATCGTGGTATGGATTCTATGGTAATTTAGTTGAAGTGAGTTTTTAACATGTCTACAATATCTTTATATGGCTTCAAATTCTTATCTTTGGTTTGATAAGTATCATTCACTTGGTTGATGACTAATTGTGATCACCGTATTCAATTATGTTTTCAATATTTAGTTTTATTGCAACCCTAAGATCTAGGATGAGTGCTTCATATTCTATTACATTTTTAGTACATAAAAATCAAAGTTTAAAAGATAGTGGGATGATCTGCTATTATGGGTGACTAAGATAATTCCTACCCCTACACCTTTTGTGCATCTAGCCCCATCAAAGTGTAAGATCCACATTTTGGACTCTTGGGATTCTATTGAAAATATTGTTTCATCTGGAAAAGATATGTTATAGGATATTTTGATTCTAAAGGGGATACAACTAGTTGATAAGCTATAACTTACCCATTTAGTGTTTTTTAGTTTACAAATTCTATTTCAAATTCATTAAGGTCTATGACCCATTTTGTAGTGCTTCCTGATAAATAAGGTTTCAACATAAGGTAGTGCAATGGATCTACCCTTGCTAAGATGTAATTATTTTGACTAAGCATGTAGTGCCTTAGTTTAAGATATGAGAAGACAATTGTTAGGTAGATTTTCTCTAGTGGTGTGTAAAGCTCCAAGGGCATGTTCGGTAGCTACTATGTATAGTAATAGTGGTTGATTTAGATTTAGCAGTACCAAGATATATGGTGTCAAGAGATAAGTTTTTAAATATTTGAAGAATTTTTGACATCCTTCATCCCATTCAAATTTTATCCTTCTTCAAAAATTTGGAGAAAGGTTGATATTTATATGCAAGTTGTGATACGAATCTATGGATGACTTATAGTTTATCTTATAAATTTTGTAATTTAGTTAAGTTTGTAAGTAGTGGCATGTTTGTTATTACCACAATTTTGGAGGGATCGAATCTCACAATGGGATACAATGAATCCCAATATTTTTTTGATGTTACCCCAAATATAGATTTATTAGGTTTTATCCCAACTTTATAATCTCGTAGCATTTCAAAGATACAATTGAGATCTTGAGTGTGGTTATATCTCTTCTAAGATCGACCTAAGATGTCATTAATGTAATATTATACAATTTTATGTATAACATCATGGAATATATATGTCATGGCTCTTTGATATGTTGCTCCTACATTTTTAAGGCCAAATGGCATGACCTGATAGCAGAAGGTTCTCCAAAGGCTAGTAAATGTTGTTTTAGTTTGGTATTATAGTGCTATATTAATTTGGTTGTATCCTAAGAATCCATCCATTAATGATAACATCTCAGATATTATAGTGAAGTCCACTATCATGTCTATTTTTGGTAGAGGAAAATCATCCTTTGGAAAAATATTATTTATGTCTCTAAAGTTGATACAAACTTGAATGGATCCTTCCTTATTTGCAATAAGAATGATGTTGGATATCCAATCCTAATAATCCATAGCCTTTATTAAACCTATGTCTAGGAGCTTTATAGTTAAAATTTTACTGAAAGAGTGACTCTTAGATGTACCTTTCTTAATTTCTATTTAATGGATTTGGCATTGTAATGCATTACCAAATGATGGACTATCAGTGAAGGGTTAATCCCTCGCATGTCATCATATCCCCAAGTGAAGATGTTAGAAAAATCCTTTAGTAAGTTTTTCTATTTTTTCTTCTGGGGTTAAGACTTTTCCAAGATTTATGAGGCAAGGATCTTGATTTGTTTCTATGTTGACATCTATGGTTTCTTAATTTAAGGATTGTGATTCATCCTCAAAATGAAGAGGGGTATCTATTATCCCTAACTCTTTAAGTTCTTGTAGATCCATAGATGTTTGTTCCATTTTAGGAAGCTAAGCTGAGTCTAAGTTGAAGACTTGTTTAAGATATTTTTCTATATGATGATCATTCAAAGAATCTTTAAGATTTTATTTGGTTGCTATTGATTCGGGGTGAACCAATTCTAGAATGTTGATACTACCAAATCGTATGGTTTTGTGAGGTATTTAATTAAGGAGTGATCGTAGTTCTTCTTAATCCTCATCACCCCATTGGGAGCCATGTATTGAATCTGGATAATTTTCTTTATCCTCTTCTTCTGATAGAGAAGGTTCTCTTTTGTTGAGAATGAATCCAATCCCACATCGTGCTGGTCAAGGTTCAATTTTTAGGGGTTCTTTAATACCCTGTTCATAATGACCTAGACCTTTATCTTGATAACCCACGTTGGAAAATATTTGTTTAGCTATGGAAAATTAAGGTGATATATAACACGTAGTATATATTAATTTGCTAGCCATGAAGTTATGTCCAATGATATTTTCATCAAGGGTAGTTCATCCATTATTAAAAGTGCAAGATCATATTTAGATTTTAAGTCTTTTTCTATTGGGCATGCCTATATCAAGGGGAGATAGAATTATAATTACTAGTTTTGCAAAGGTATATGGTTTTTGATGAATGAAGTTGACTTGATCATTGGAAGTGGATGATTGAGGAATATACTCTAAGTTTAGGAGAGGTTCCTCTAATATTTCCATTCCTTTATCTATTTTTTGTTGATCACTTGACTTAGCTGATTTTATGAAAGGGCAGAGGTTAATATCTTGTAAGTCGATAGAGTTACACATGGCAAAATGTTCTAGATATTCAGGTATATTTATAATCCTCCCTTGATACTCGTATTTGATACATTGATGTAAGGTAGAAGGCACTACCCTCATAACGCATATCCAAGGTATTTTGAGGAGCATGTTATAGGTCACATTGCATAATATGAAATAGAAGAGGGTGTTTAGGACACAAGACCCTACTTTGATAGGTAAAGTGATGGTATCAGTTACTTCTTGTTATTTGTTATCAAAGGCATTAATGATAAGGTCTGATTTTTGTAAGTCACTTTTTTTTAAGTCAAAATTTTGTAAGAATTTGATGTTGCATACATTCAAGACTGATCTGTTGTCTACTAAGACTATATTTATATATTTATCACCTATTTGAGTTATGATGTAAAGAGAGAAATCACCCTATATGATTTAAGGGGATTATCTTCTTCATGAAATGCTAAGATAACATTGTTTACTATAATTAGTCTGACCATGTTAGCGATATTATTCGAGGATATGTCTTGAGGAACTTCTTGTTTCCTTAAGAGTTTCAAAAATATTTCCCTATGAGCAGGTGATGTTTTCAACAGTTCTAGGAGGGAGATATTAGAAAGTACTTCCTCTAATTATTGATGTAGATCGAAGGTATACAAATTATTTTTAGAAGGTGTGAGAACCAAAGGCGACTTATTAGGGACATTGATATTTTCTCTTGGGATGAACAATAGATGTTGGTTCGAATATTGATTCTTTGATTGTTGCCTAGTTATGGTGTGGGAAGATCTTGATAAATGAATGGTGCCTACAAAGTTGGTTGATTTTCAATAATGCATTGGTAAGGGATCTTGGAAGATCCCCATGTCTTATTGGGATATTCTATTTTATTGAACATTACTTTTCCTTTCTCAATGAGGTGTTGGATGATGTTCTTTAAACTCCCACATTAGTTGGTTGTATGTCCTTTTATTTGGTGAAAGTCACAATATTCATCTTGCCTATACCAAAAAGGCTCTCCCTTGGATAGATCCCAAGGCCAAATAGGCAGAAGTTATATCAATTTGGATTAAAGAAACATCTTTACCATGGATGTTTGAATATTTTTGGCATTCATATATTGCATTTGGGGTTTTTCTTCTCTTTGGATAACCAAATTCTAAGGAGTGTTTTGAGTAGTGTTTATGTTGTTGTTTTGACGAGAGTTGGTTACACCATCTCCTACGATATGCTTATTTTTGTATTACCCATTATTAGGGGGTTTCTCATATTATTTATTGTTATAGTTGAGTTATCCTTATCTTACAAGAACGAGTTCTACTCTTAGCCATGTTGACAACTTCTTCGAAGGAGGTTAAGTTTATCATTTCCAAGAAATATGACAACTGTTCATGAAGGTTTCATATGAAAACATGTAATATTTCTTTAGGAGGAGGAATGTATTGATGTTTTCCTACTAAATATCTTGGCTAAGAAATCTAAAAATTTCTCATTCTTAGATTTTTAAGTTGATAAATATCATCTATGTGACCTTATCATCTATGTAGATCAAAAAAATTTAATGAATGCTTCCATAAGTTCTTTGAAATTTGTGATGGAGTACTGAGATATTTGAAAATACCATTCTAGGGATAAATCACTAAGGATTTTAGGGAATAACTAAGGAGAAGTTTTTCATTATGATTGATGTCACTGCAAGATATTTGGAACAACCTTAGATGGTTAATGGGGTCTTGCTTTCAATTGTACATTTGAAATTTGGGAGTTTTAAAGTTCTTTAGAAATGGATGGTTGAGGAGGATTGGGTCTAATGGCTCATTGTAGAATTTTTAAAAAGAGTACTTTAACTTAGATGATCCTTGGATAGAGGTAATTTGATGCTCAAGTTCTTCAAACTTGGAGTCCCTCTTTTCTAAGTCTGAGATTTTAGTGTTGATATCTTGGATGTCATTTGATGAATGGTTTGATGGTGCAGGTAATGTTAATGGTTGCGCAAGTGGTTGAGCATAGGTTTGTGATATTAAAGGTATATTCATGAGAGTTGAAGTGTTTTGATTTAACGTTATGGTGGGAGGGAATTGGCTAAGTCCCATGTCATGAGTAAAAAAAGGATTTATATCATTGATTGTATCATTAGTTGAGAATGGATTCCCCATAGTAGGAATCACCATAGATGTGGTTGGAGGTATTCTATAATCAGTAGGTTGAGCCATAGCCACATTGAGACTTGCCAAGTTGTTTTGAGTTTCATTGATTTGAGCAGCGGTTGAATGATCATTAGAATATTGGATATTATCATGCATTATGGAAAATTCTCTCTTCACTTGCTCTCTAAGTTCATCTCTAAGGACATCTAAAACAATTTTTTCATGTTCCCTAGGTGTTTATTGCAACCAAGGATTTACTTCTTGTTCAATTTGCTCATGAGAAGATTCCTCTTGAGATGTAGAAGGTACATCCTTTTTTGGGTGTTGTAAGGATGTTGAGACTTGGTTTGAAAGTTTGGTTTGGTAAAAGGGGAGTTTTAAAGGTCTTTAGAAATGGATGGTGGAGGAGGATTGGGTCTAATGGCTCATTGTAGAATTTTTCAAGAGTACTTTAACTTAGATGATCCTTGGAGAGAGGCAATTTGACACTCAAGTTCTTCAAACTTGGAGTCCTTATTTTCTAAGTCTAAGATTTTAGTGTTGATATCTTGGATGTCATTTGATGAAGGGTTTGATGGTGTAGGCAATGTTAATGGTTGTGCAAGTGGTTGAGCATAGGTTTGTGACATTAAAGGTATATTCATGAGAGTTGAAGTATTTTTATTTGACGTTATGGTGGGAGGGATTGGCTAAGTCCCATGTCATGAGTAAAAAAAGCATTAATAGTACTGATTGTATAATTAGTTGAGAATGGATTCCCCATAGTAGGGATCCCCATAGATGTGGTTGGAGGTATTGTATAATCAGTAGGTTGAGCCATAGCCACATTTATACTTGCCAAGTTGTTTTGATTTTCATTGATTTGAGCAACGATTAAATGATCATTAGAATATTGGATATTATCATGCATTATGGTAGATTCTCTCTTCACTTGCTTTCTAAGTTCATCTTTAAGTACATCTAAAATGATTATACTTCCCCCACAAGGATTAACAATTGGTTATGTTATTATTATCTTAATTTAATGTGATGTGAGCTAAGCAAGCAAATTAAATGATATTGTTTAATTTTAACAAAATTTTATGTTTGTTAAGGCAAAAAGAGTGTTCACATCGGGTTTACCAAATATGTATAGCTAGGAAAAATATTTGTTTTCCTCTAAATTCTAATTTAATGTCAAGTGTGCATGGGGGATATTTGTTAGCATCTCTGCTTCCCCACTTGGGAATCTCTTTCCAAAGGCGACCCCGAGAATGCAAAGATTATTAATACAACTAGACTCCTACTCAATGTTTTTTTTAGGTTGTGTGAATATTGATGATACACTTGTTTGATTGGTTTTTTATGGGTTTATTCAAAGAAAAAACCTAAGGTTTTGGATCACTATCTATCTTGAATCGTTTTCAAACCTTAATGGTTATTTAAAACTAAATCATCAATGATCACCTAAGTGCATGTTAAGCTTATATTACAAAAAATAAATGAAAAAAAAGAGCTATCCTATATGCTTTTCAGATTTGATAAATTATCTAAGGAGGTATTTTTATTTCAAGGCAAACAAGAAGGAATGCAAAAAAATAAACTAGCCTAGATAAACTAAATGACTTTCGATTCTTTTCCTAAGTACTTGAAAATGAAGGAGAAGCTATAATTTAGCCTAAGGTTCCTTAATTGACTATTTTTGAGGTATTTTGTAAAGAAATTAGAATATTTTGTAAAGCAATTAAGGCATTTTGTGAACAATTAGAATTTCTAGTTAAGATTCTTTAATTTTCCAAATGAAATGTGATTTTTGGCTACAAAAAAAATAAAAAATAGAAGGAAAATACAAAGGAATGGAAATTATAGGGCTAGGGAAGTGCCAAGTGGCAGAATCACTTATTTTCAAATCTTGTTGCTAAAAACACCACTGAAACTACCAAAAATGCCACTACTGCCAAAAATGCCACTAGGAGTGGGATTTTGGTATTTGCACTAAAAATATTAAAAAATTAGGGTTTTATGATTTGCGAGGCCTATATGAGTGCTAGGAAAGATAAATTTCTATCTTATTAGCTAATTATACCCCCTATTTATGAAAATTGTGTATGCTTACCTCTTGGGATGGATTTTTGACCTTTTTCTAAAAACACCACTGGTTTCTTGCCAAAAATACCACTGGAATTTTTGGTTAGTGGTATTTTTAATCCTGATTATTTTTTGAAGCCAAAAATAACATTGATTGTGTAGGGTGGCATTTTTGGTCTAGGTACGAGATTTTGAAGGTTTTGGGAGTTGTTTTGAATCGATTTTAATGGGGTTTTGGGTTGAATATATAGGAGAATAATCCTAATACTATTTGTTAGGCATGTGATTGATAGAATCAGGGATTTGGGCTACTGATTTCGTGAATTTAAGGACTAATTTTAAAATGCTTGAAAAATAAATAGAAATGCCCAAAATGACTGTAAATCTAATCAATCAGAGATGTAAGAAAATGGGAAATGTCATATATGGTGTTAGGAATGATGTATGAGAGATAATATAACCTTTAACAAGATCAGATTGACATAAAAAAGTGAAAATTGAGTGAATTTGATGAAATAATCAAAGGATGCCCAAGACTTAAAAAAATATATAACAATGAGTAAATGAAGAGTATGATGGAAATTGTCATTCAAATGGATATGCAGTGAGCTAGAATATTATGCTAGGTTGTTAGGAGTGATGAGAAACAAATAATTTAACTTTTGGTAAAGCAATTAGCATCTAAGTAATGAAATCTAATGAATAAATGCTTTGAAATATCAAAAAATAGAGTTATGTATGTATGAAATGGAAGAAAACTAGCATGCTAAATACTTAACATAAGAAAGTATAAATGCATGGAGATGAAATAAACTAGTTAGTATACTTGAAATGAAGATGAAACAAGGTTGCAAATGAAAATAACAACAAAGATTTAGTGTTATGGAAGCAAAATATGTGAAATGACCTTGCAAAACATACTGGTTATGAACAAGATATGGATGGTGAAATGAATGCAATTCAAAGTAAAATTTCAAAAGAGATTAGATGATAAATAGAGATAATATGCTTAAAAAAAAGGCTGAAACCCTGTGTTAAAATGTTGTAAAAACAATGTTAATGGATTCAAATTAATATTTAGATGAATATAACATAAAATCGTAATCTAAGAACATGAAATGCAAAAGAACATAAGAAAGTAGATGAAGTTAGAAATATAGAAAAGCTATGTTAGAGAGCTAAAATAAAATTGCAACAAATAGAACAAAGGAGAGAGCTATGCTAAGGATGATATCACCTAGCAATGGCCACTCCCAAGCACCTAAACCTCCTTGCCATCAAGCCCTCTTGCTTTGGTTGACTCTCCTTCACAAATGCTTGCTAAATGGATGAGAGATACTTGAGAATGCTTTTTAATGAAGTTAAGAAAATGCTAATGCTAGAGAAATATTGATAGAGTATTGCTATAGTGAAAATCCTTTCCAAATGCCTACCCAAGGGGGTCCTTAAATAGGATTTGGAGGGGGTTTGGAGGGAGGAAATGGATAATTTCAGTTTAACATTATTTCATCTAATACATGGCTAGGGCATGTGGCATCAATTACAGAGGATAGAGGATGGAAATCCATACCCCTATGGCTCGTGCAAAAATATTCTAAGATGTTTGGCCAAAAATGCCATTATCAACCAAAAATACCACTGGCATTTTTTGCAACCTAGGTGGCATTTTTGGTCGGGAGACCAAAGTGACTTTTTGAAATTTAAATTTTTCATTTTTTGCCAAAATTCCACTAGCAAAAATCACCACTAGTATTTTTTTTAGGATGACATTTTTGGTCAGAACTGATTTTAAAAGTCCAAAAATTTGATTTATGCAATTTTGCCAAAAATGCCATTAGGCTTGTCATTTTTTTGTCAGAGTAGCATTTTTGGTGAAGGTGAAAAATGATACCCAAAATTTTGGGAAATGATTATATTGGAGTTTTGTGAAGCCTTTGATTTATTTTGGGAAGTTTTATGATGCTTGTGACCAGTTTTGGAAGATTTTTCTTGGCGTATCAAAATTAGGTGTCTACACAACCATAACCTATTGATTGGGAGAAGATTTGAGCTTGACCTACCACACCTATCCATTTGGGATTAAGATATTTTGCCTCTATATCTTGATTGAGCATCACTTCAAAAAATAAGTCTCCTCTCCCTTCTATTTTAAAGGCTAAGGGTGGTTCTAGTGTTGATTATTTATTTTGTACCATAAGGTATTCAAAACCCTTACTTTCTCATTCACCTTATCTAATAGAGTGCCTCCTCTCCCATGAGGTTATATATAGAGGGTCAATTGAGTGCAACACTTTTCTATCCACTTCCTTGCCTTCCCATCTATATAAGAGAAAGGGGGCAAGCTAGTCTGAAGGGAGCAAGGTGTTTTTTGTTGAATGATAAAATCAAACCACAAATAGAGATAGGGAGAGGGCCGGAATCGGGTAGTTGGTTAGGTAAAGGCTGACCAAGTCCAGTGCCCCCAGCGTCGGTGTAGATCCAGGGAGCTGCCTTTGGCTCTCTATATTTTTTTTTGATAATATAATATAGCAACTAGCACTACTATTTTCATTTCCTAATGAATTGAGTAGTTTTCTATTGGATGATTTATATACAAATATTATAATGTAAAAAGGCTCCCTACAGGTCGAGTCCCCCTCCCTATCGTCCCTATCTTAAGAGTGCTTCAAGGTCCTTGGATAAGGATAGAGAGCCGGCGCGAATGGATCTCTTTGGGGAAGGTTGGGGGCGAATCAAAGGGCTTAAATTAAAAGGATGCTTCCACCTCTCTCATATATCCTGTTGATTGGTAATATGACACAATGCATAGGGTGGGGGTCGACCAACACCAACATAGAATGACCATCACATCAGAATGGGTGGATGATCTCCGAAGGAGGCTAGTTCCTTAGGGTGGTTCCAACTATCTACACTGCACAATGGGAAAAAGGAAAAAAAAAATGAGAAAGAGATGGGAAAAAAGCTATAGCAAGAACTCACAAGGATGGGTATAGCCACATCAAGATATGTGTAGGAATGATACCATAGGCAGAAACACAAACACAAAACCTAACAGATCAGCCAACCAAGCCTTTGTTTTAGCTCCTAAAAGTGATGGGTGGAGGGTGAATTCCAAAACTAATGAACAGGTGCATGAGATTCAATATTCAGAATCAGAGTGCTCCTATCCAACTAGCTTTAGAAAAAATAAACCCCCAACCTATATTTATAAATGCACACCCTTCACTCAAGTAGAACCTACATAATCTAGATTTTAGAATATCATGAGAAAAATTAATCTATCAAACAAAAATGAACATTCATACGTTTAATAAAATATACAAAGATGAAAATTGAAGACCAAAAAATGATGAATCTATATTTACACGATGGTGAACCTTACATATGAATAGTAATGGCTAAAGATCCACCCTTAGGAATGACTAGAATTCCACTATTTATAGGTATATTTACATCAAATACAAAATCAAACATTAATTATGGTAGGTGGAAAGACAACCCTTGCAGTTGATAGGCATTGAATTGGTATGCTGCTCCTCAGGATAACTTTTGTCTTCTATAAGGAGGTAGATGCATCTAGTTTAATATGGATCTTTCGATCTTCTAATATTTCTATCGTGTTCATTAGGTGGTGAATGACAAACACTAGAGTACCTTGGGAGTGTTGCACCAAAAATCTATCACTTCCATGTATGGTGTTAGGTACTTGGACTATTTTAATAGTGGGTAGATCATCTATTTGAATTTTGGATGATGGTAGAAACTCTTCATGCTAGGTGGGTGATTCCTTTGTACTTCTTCCCACTCATGGAGGCACTAGGAAGAGAGGGTAGGCATTGCTCTAAGGTTTTGCCCAGTTTGCACTTATATCTCCTACCCGATATGGATGAGGGTTTTTATCCTTCCCAAGGGAGGGATCGTACAATTCTTCCACCCTCACTAGCCACTTGAAAGGTTCACTCAATAAGTTGTATGGGTCTTTTAGAAATTTTTGCACAAAGTTAAGGGTGGATTTTCCACCCACTCTATCACCCACCCTACTTCATTCCATCATCCGCTTGATGTTTTACTCCACCCACGATTGCTACCACTACCATTTGATATCTTTCACCCACCCATCAAAGTCTTCAACATTTGAAAAACTCTTTCAAAGATCTAAAATCCTGCAAAAGACATGTGGGTGCAGTAATAAAATTTGCACCCACTCTCTTGGTGACTCGCAGGGACTTTTCCCTTATGGGAAAGGAATACCCAAATAGTTGTAGGGATTCAAAACATTTTCGAAGCAAGGGGAAGGACAAGAAAGAGGGGAGAGGAACAAGCAAATGGGAAACACAAGACACTTAACATGGTGGGAAACTAGGAGTATAAGAAGATATAAAGGAGAGGAACAAGGAAAAGAGAGATAAACAAGGACAATGAAAGGGAAAAGCATAGGAAGCAACAAATGCAAGGGAATGGATCTCACCAACTAAAGGGGTCAAAAAGAGGGGGGAACCGAGAAAAGAGAAAGAAGGGATATAAATGTAAAAGAAACAAAAGTGAAGGTAATCCATGGGACATCCCCATAGATTGTATTCCCTTTAACATACCCCATCGAGGATCTCAATGAATTTAAGAACAAAAAAAATGCTAAGGGTATTTACCAGTTTTGGTGCAACACTTATTTTTGACAAAATCTCATAAGAAATTTGTTTGCTCACCTCCACTCTTCCAAGGAATCTTTAGTTGTAGCACCATTATCA
This sequence comes from Wollemia nobilis, assembly GCA_028583015.1. Taxonomy (NCBI): domain Eukaryota; kingdom Viridiplantae; phylum Streptophyta; class Pinopsida; order Araucariales; family Araucariaceae; genus Wollemia; species Wollemia nobilis. The sequence goes on from JAQPPZ010003356.1 coordinate 21,360,196, forward strand.
GCCTTATATTCCATTAAATCATGTTTCTTCTACCCTTTAGGGTGATTTTATATTCAATTTTCCCATTATTCGAGGAGTGGGTGTTGCTTTCAAAGAGAAACAAATATCTTTTATAAGATTTGTTCGTAGATATGCATAAACCTTGAGCCGTAGATCCATTGGGTATGGGATCGTAAAAACAATCAAGGAGAAAACATGAGAAGATACAGACCACAAAGGAGAATATTTTATATCCTATGTGCTTCTTGGGACCTTGGTTACCATGGAGTCATCCACAACCTAATGGTGCCCTACTTATATTTCCATGTACCTTCTACACTTTTATTTAATATCCATCCTATTTATACAAAAATATGGTGTGACAGGCATGTCTCCACCTCAAAATTACCCTTGGGGAAATTAACCAGTAAATCATAGTATCATAAAAAGATCATATTGTACTTCAATAATTGCTCAAAGTTAGGCTAGTATTTCCCTACCACTTGACAAGTCACATCCATGATACGATGTGGCAGATCATCATGCATACTAGTACTCACACATCTGATGATCAATGTGGCACAAATATTTTTTATATGGGAGTCTTTTCTAGTACTGGTTTATATAGAAATAGGCTCCAGTGTTACCAGTCCTCGAGATACACCTACTATAAAATTCGAGTTCTACATACCTCTGACATCCTTGTATATTTTTCTTTGTAGACTTCATTGATTGAGCCTACTACTGATGGGACCTTCTTAGGAACTAGATACTTATTAGCTAAGCCATCATGGATATGACTTGGCCCTTGCTCGTCATGATCCTAAATATAAAAAGGGTGTAAAAATACCTCCTCTTTGCATTTGGAATTTTTATCTTGGTCCATATCCTCAACTTTATAGGATAAGGTGCAAGCATTGAAGTTGTCACTTTCAATACTGGTGCTTGCACTTCTCTCGCATGAGCCTGTGATGCAAACCACCCCTTGTTTTCTACTATACTGTAGTTTAACTCCTACACAGCCTGAGATGGAATCCATGGTGGGTGTTGTCCAGTAGAGAAGGGGGTAGTGGTGGTTGGAAAAGGGGATGGGAGGATGAAGTCATCTAAATATATATTTCTAACCAAAATTAGGAGTCACTCTACCCATATAGCCTCCTAAAATATTTGAGGTAATATTGTTTCTCCCAATTGTAGTAGGAGGAGGCCTATATTCAAAATTAGATCTCAAATATATTACAGGTGAGCTTGGGTGGGTGATAATTGGTATGGAGGGGGGATCCTTTTTGAAATTCTTTCAAATCAGATGTTGAAGTTGATGAGGGATTCAAAAGGTACCCTTTTTATGAATAAAAGGTGCATGAAGAGTTGGAAGGGATCCATGGAGTCATCAAATGTGTTGATGAGAGCTCCCACCAAATCCACCCATGAGTAGATAGATCTTTGCCCAAGTGATCGGTACCACAATAGCACCCTTCCTTATAGTGACAATATTAAAAGACTGATCATAAAATCTTCATGGGTAATACCATGGAGGGGTGCTAGTGCGATAACATATTTTAGATGTTCTTGAGCAATTACCAAGGTGTTGTTATACTTGGTTAGGGAATTTAGGGCACCCTTGGGAATATCATGCTAGTAATGGAGGTTCAGTGGACTAGGGTCATTCCGCTAAGGAAAACATGGTTGAGCCATTATGGTACTAGTATTCAAAGGTCATGGTTCTTTTGTTGTAGTTGGAACCAGATGAACATGCTATCTTTGCTAGTGAGATCAAGGTTATTCATCGTACCTTGAGTCCTTCAATATATTTGGAAGTATTGCACAATCAGAGTTTCCAGGTGATTTTGATCAGATATGGGCAAATGAGAGAGTCACCAAAATTTGATTTCTTGAAATACGAAAACTCAGTGAGTTCCTCAGTAGAGTCACTAAATACTATTGGTTAGTAATCCAACACTACGCATAGGGCAGGGGTGGACCAATGCTAGTGTAGAATGGCTACCACATCAGGACGAGGTAGACGATCTTCAAATGAGGTCGGTTCCTTAGTGTGGTTCCAACTATATAAGCCATACAACAGGAAAAGGAAAAAAGAAAAAGGGGAAAGAGATAGAAAAATGGTTGTAGCCAGAACTCACAAGGATGGGTATAGCCGCATCAAGACCTATGCTGGTATGATACCATGGGAAAAAACATAGACACAACACCTAACAAATCAACCAACCAAGACTTCATTTTAGCTCCAAAAAGTAGTGGGTAAAGGGTAAATTCCAAAACTAATGAACAAATGCATGAGATCCAATATTTAGAATTAGAGCACTCCTATCCAACTAACTTTAGCAAAAATAAACCCCCAACCCATATTTATAAATGCACACCCATGAATCACTCAATTAGATACCACAAAATCTAGATTGTAGAATATCATGAGAAAACTTAATTGATCAAATATAAGTGAACATTCATACATTTAATAAAAGACACGAAGATGAAAATTGAAGATCAAATAGTGATGAATCTATATTTACACAGTGGCGAACCTTACATATGAATTATAATGGCTAAAGAGCCACCCTTAGGAATGACCAATATTCCATTATTTATAGATATATTTATATCAAATCCAAAATCAAACATTAATGGCAATAGGTGGGAAGACAAACCTTGTAACTGATAGGCACTAAACTGGTACATTGCTCTTTGGGATAGCATAGGTATTCTAGAAGGAGGTAGGTGCATCTGGTTTAATCTTGGCCTTTGGATATTTTGATATTTTTGCCCCATTCATTAACTCTCAGCTATCTCATCCTATTTATCAATTGGTGATCCTTTGGTTAGATGGTGAATGATAGGCACTCGAGCACCTTGGGAGCATCACACCAATAATTTATCACTTTCATCTATGATATCAAGTACTTGGACTCCTACAGTAGAGGGTAGAACATCTATTTGAATTTTAGATGATTGTGGGAACTCTTTGTATCGGGTGGGTAATTCCTGTGTATTTATTCCTACCCATGGAGGCACTAGGGAGAGAAAGTAGGCATTTCTATGAGGTTCCTCCTAGTTTGCACTTATATATCTTGCCCAATATGGGTAGGGGTTTTTATCCTTTCCAAGGGTGGGGTCGTATGATTCTTCCACCCTTTATAGCCACTTGAAAGGTCCACCCAATGAGTTGGGAAAGTATTTTGGAAAGTTTTGCCCAAGGCCAAGGGTGGATTGTTTGCTTGATCTATCAGTTACCCTGCTTCATTCCATTGTCCACCCAATATTTTGGTCCACCTACGACTGCTACTACCACCATTTGATATCTTCCACCCACCCATCAAAGTCTTCAAAATTTGGCAAACTATTTTAGAGAGCCATCATCCTATAAAAAACATGTGGGTGCAGCAAAGCAAAATTTGTGTCCATATTTTCCCTCTCTATTTTAAAAAGGGGGGGAGGCCTCGCTCTCGCCATTTTAAAAGGGGCCATGAGCAGGTTGAAGAGAGCTCGGGTTGATGGACCGAACCCCTTTTTAAAATAGAGAGGGGATAGAGGAGTAGGAAATCGGTCAGCTAGTGAATTGGGAATACGAATAGCGGGCGGCGGGGGTGCGACAAATAAAATAAAGGGCTACTCGAATGAATCTCCCAGTTGCTCCTATTCCATCTGATCTGAAACATGCTTTTGGAGCTCTCTATTTTAAAGGGGAAAACGCGGCCTGATTCTAGACAAGGAGAGATCAGGGCGGCATAGCTCTCGAATATATCCGATCTGGGGTTCGAAATCCATATCGTGAGTAGAGCGTGCATGATGGCCCGAGGTAATCTATGCATGTATGATCCGGTTCCCCGATAAAGACGGGGGAATTGGCCTATGATGAGCTACGATCTGGAAGAAGAGTAGGAAGTGTGGGATTCGGACCCACGCAATATCTACGGAGAAAACCTTAGAATTTTATTTTATTTTAAAGGGCGCTCTCGCTCTATTTTAAAAGGCCCTTTTAAACATGGGGGAAGCAGTTTACTTAAGGTCGTTTTGAATCACTTGGCGACTCCCATCTCTCAGGTTTCTGGTCGAATCAGAGATGGAGTTTTTTATCTTATACAAACCTTAAAAAGGGGCATCTCGCCTTGGAGATCTCGTCTTGGAGGTCATGTAATAACGATGCTCTCCTCCCCCCTCTCCCGTTATAAGGTCGAGTACCTTTATTATATTAAAGGCCGTTCATGAAATCTGAACTCTGCTCTCTCTGTTTTAAAAAGGGGTACGCCTACCCACTGGCGCCTAGCCTACAGGCCGTTCATTAACTCATAAGTAAGCTTGCCTTTCCTTACTGGCGCCTAAAGGCCTTCAGGAATAACAACTGGATAGGGTTAGGTGGGCTTCATCCATGCCATCTCCTTTTAAAATAGAGAGGGCCGGATCAGAGAGCTTTTTCGGAGGGACGCCCTCTCCCCTTTAACTTTAAGCGGTCGAGTGTCCCCCTTTTAAAATAGAGAGCCGAAACGTCAATAGCTTTAAACCGGGGAGGGGCGGCGGGTACCTCTATTTTAAAAGCCCGAGGAACCATTGAGATACTGCTTGCGATCCAAAGATCTCCGATTGGGAAACTTTTTTCGCGGATAAGAAGCCGAAGGGGGTCCTCTATCCATAAGGCCCAGTTCTTTCGTCATTCCGCCCGAAAGAAAGAAAAGGTCCCCTCGGCCTCACCCAGATCCAACGAATCCTATCGAAAACGCGCCCTCTTAAAAACCCTCCTGAACGAACGATCCGCCATCACAGAACAACCCTTAGAACCGGGATGCATCCCTTTTAAGTGATCAACATCGAATAGATGCATCCATATTACGTATATAATAGAGATAGATCGACCGCTCTCCCTTAATAGCCTTGCCTTGGGGGGGCTCTTTAAAACTTGGGCTCTTAAGACATCAGGAAGGCTTCGGCCTTTCAATTTTATGCGAGTGCATGCTCATCCTTATAAGAGTGGGGGCTATCTCCCTGTTATAAGGATAGAGAGGTCGATCGTTTAAATAAGAGAGCGGACCCCCGACCTGCGACCCTCTGCCGATATAATACAAAGAAACTTATAAAGGTTGAGTGCCGGGGGCGATCTCCCTCTCGGTCGATGTCCTTTGATAGCCATACTTGGGACCTTTTTCATTAATGAGCGAGCTGATAAATTTATCTTAAAAGGTCGCCTCCCGCTCAAAGGATCGATATTTGTTACAGAGAAGGAGTGAAGGTCGAAACCCCTTTAATTGAGGTCCCCTTTAAAAATAGAGAGGAGCTAAAGAACCTTTAAAAAGCTCACGTATCCAGATCATAAACCTTAAGGGCTCCTCGCCATATATGGGGGGGGAAGCCCAACTAGATGATTATAGTAAGCCCAATATCTACATCCATCCCTTTCCGATTTTCTAATATTTAAAGAGGCAACCTCTCTTAAATACCTTTAAAATGGAGGGGGAGAGGGGGCTCTCCTTTTAAGAGCCTTTTGAATGGTGGGGGTGGGGGTGGGGAGAGGAGAGGACTTCACCTTGACTTTAAAATAGAGGGGAGAGGCGCCGGGACCTGCTTACCGATCAATAGGGAGGGGTGGGCTTCGAAACTTAAATCTCAGGGATCGGGCTGGGTTTGGCCAACCTATGGCGTATACCAGTTATATCTATCGCGAAGCGCCGGGCAGCTCGATATTGAACAACTGCTGAGAGCATCCAGATATGGGGAAGCTTCCTCTTTTCAGGTTTATCCGGGGGAAATCCTAACAAAACAACACGGAAGAGGGGCTCTTAAGTTAAGTTCCCCGGTCGAAATTCCAGAAAGCCCGGGAAAAGCTTTAGCTCTCTATCCTTATCTAAAGATTTAGAACCATTATAGATGCTCTTTTAAATCAACCGCTCTTCATTTTTTGAGGATGTCAGTTGAGTGAGCAATGCCAATGCCCCCCTCCCATCCAAAAGCTCAATAAAAATCCTCTCCCCAATGATTTGGATGCTTATCCTATCTGAAGAACTAGGTTTTGATACACATCCCTTTCCCTTATCTAGCTGGGTTTAAATCTGATAAATTTTGGGGTTGGCTTAGTTGGTTTCATGGATGGGAGTTGGTCGATGTGGGTAGGAAGGTGGCTTGGTCATGGGTAGTAGAAGGTGACTCTTTCCCTGGGTTATAGATAGAGAGTCGGGTTGTCCTTTACTTTAAAGGGTCCCATGTTTTAAAAAGGTAAAGGTAAGGGTGGGCTTCGCTACTCCCATGTGGTTCCCTCAATCCATCAATCCATCCATCCTTCATTCCTCATCGATAAGATGCCCCTTCCTTTTCCTCTTTAAAAATATTTATGCTATATCATATAAAAGGTCCAATGGAATAAACCATTGTGAGGGGGATAAAGAGCACTGGATTACATTTTTAAAATAGGGAGGGGTCTACTCTTGTACTTGACCCTATATTTTTCTACCTCTCTTTGGGAAGAGAGGGTGGTTCTAAAGCTCCTCTAAAGCATCAATTTTTATTATGAGCGTATGGAAAATTGATGCCTTGGGAAGGTATAGGGAGAGAGTGTTGGACCATTCTACTACGAAGGAAAGCAATGATGAAATGATCAACTAGAAACACAAGAGAGCTGAAGGGAGGATAGCTCGCTTATCAATCTAAAAGCCCTTAAAAGGGATAAGCACTCGGCTTTAAGCTACATTCATTTCCTCTCTATATAAAGGGGGTCCCCTCATTTATTAGAGGGGTTGATCCCCGAGATCAAGTTGTTAATACATCTATAAGAGGTAACTAAATAAATAGGTATTAGTGGTTATCCCATCCTAGAAAGGTGAGGGCTACATCCCTTAAAATCCCCTTTGAACCCTTTATATCAATAATCAAGTGCTTGAAAGAGGCTCTTTATTTAATTTAATGGTATATTATGACATACTACATATGAATCGATTGATTCTCCCCCTCTCCCTATCAAAGGTAAAGTGCTTAAAACTCCTTATAAAATTGGGGTACCTTGACATCTTAAAAAAGGTAAGCTTACTCTCTTAAAATAGAGAGAAGAGGAGAGAATCCTGGTTAGGAACCTATTATTAAAATAAATCTCACTCACCAAAATACTGAAAAATTATTGAAATACATCAAATAATAGAATAACAATATGCAAAAAGTAATTGTAGAATTGAATCAATCTCACAAATAACTCAAAATCGTAGGCCTCTTTAAGGGGGCAACCTCCTTCAATATTCCATTAACTTGCAAAAATATACATTTGTACATGGCTTCATGTATTTTAAAGAGAAAGCTACATGTAACCCTACCTAAAGGCTCAGGAGCTGGCTTACATGAAAAATGCCACTCAATCTAGAATCTTCTACCAAACATTGGTTACAATATTGATAACGATTACATGATATGGCACCACTTGGCTCGTTTCCTTACTTGCCACATACATTACAAAGTATTACAAAATAAAATTATAATAGAATCCCCCATGTTGGAAGTGGTTCATTACAGAAGCTAATGAAAAATTACAAAATAACATTAGGATGAGATCATAACATGTCCTTCCCCTTCAAAACATTGTCCTTAAAGTTGAATATGAGGAAACTGGTGCTAGATCTGGTGGAGAGACTCCCACATAGAATACTCTGGTTGAAGTCCACTCCACTAAACAAGGACCTTAGTAATGGTGTGGTGGTGGAGAGTGTGAGTCCTATGATCCAAAAACTAATCAGACTTGAGCAAGATAGAACCTTCTTCATCCAATTTTAGGAGTGCAAATTTAACCTATACCTAAGTTACCAAAATATTTTTGGGAGAGGAGACATGAAAAATAGTATGGAGCTTAGAGGTAGGTGGGAGGGTCAATTTGTAAGCTATGGTACCAATCCACTATAAAAATTGATAGGGCCCATAGTATTTTGCAGTAAGTTTTTGGTACCTACAAAGCTATAGGGATATTGTTTGTACGACTACAAGCAAAGGAAAACCATATCACCCACATCAGAGTTGCACTCAAAATGATGTTGTTCAGCTTATTAGCACACCCAATTATAGGCTACATTCAAATTCTGCTTTAGTTGGTGGAGGACATCAATGCGTTGATTGAGAGTAGTGTCAACGACATGGACCTTGAAGCTGCTCAAAATGTAAGAGGAAGACGTGAGTGGAGGGTGCCTATAAAATACCTCAAAAGGGGTGACCTTGGTTGCTATGTGGTAGGAAGTGTTATACCACCATTTGGTCAAAGGAAGCCACTTTGCCCATTGAGTAGGATGATCAGATGCAAAGCATCGAAGGTATATTTACAAATATTTGTTGACAATATTAGTCTAGCCATACATTTGTGGATGATATGCTAAATTTATTTTGAGCTAAGTTCCTTGCAACTTAAACAATTCTTTCCAAAAATGACTAGTAAAGTTTGGGTCACGATCGAACACAATGGAGGTAGGCATACCATGAAGGCAAAATATAGAATCAAGGAAAATTTGGGCAATGGTGGAGGTTGTGTAAGGATGGGAGAGGAAACAAAAGTGAGCATACTTTGAAAGACGATCCACTACCACGAAGATAATGGGTTTTCCTCTGAACTTAGGTAACCCTTCAATAAAATCCATGGAAATATCCTTCCAAACCTAGTTAGGAATGGGCAAGGGTTGAAGAGTTCTTAGAGAATGCACTATTTCACCTTTCATCCATTGATAGATATCACAAGCCATCAAAAATATTGAATGTCCTTTTGCATACCCTTCTAGAAAAAAGTGCGCTTAAACCACTCATAAATTTTGAGAAATTTAGAATGGCCTGCAGATGGGGTGGCATGTAATTCTTTCATGTGAAGTTCCAAAAGTAGAGATGTATGGGGAACAAGGCATTGGTCGTAACACAAATCATGGCCATCCCAAGTGTAGCTTAGGTAAGAAGTTGGCTCAATGTGTAGGGAGACAACCAAAGTTTTTAAATCTAAATCCTGAAGTACCTCCTAGTGTAAGGAATCGATCCATTTGGGAACATGCGATGAAATGGCACACAATATACTGAGAGCCTTAAATTAGTGAGAGAGCATTGACCATAATATTCTCCTTGCCCTTCTTATAAGTGATATCATAATCATAGCCCATGAGTTTAGAGACCTATTTTTGTTGTTCAAGGGTGACAACCTATTGCTTCCAAAAGTATTTGAGACTCTGATGGTCTATTTTAATGGAGAATTGATACCTATTGAGATACGCTCACCAATGGGTTATCGCATGTAGAATTGCCATAATATCCTTAGCATAAGTGGATTTCCACAAATTACGACTAGAGAGAGATTTACTAGTGAAAGCCAAGGGCCACCCGTGCATCAACATGACACCAATACCATAACTAGAAGTTTCACTTTCAATGACAAAATATTTGGAAAAATTTGGCATGGCTAAGACTAGAGTGATGGTCATAGTATGCTTCAACTCTAGGAAATCCTATTCAGTGAGTCCCAACCAAGTGAAAGAGTCCTTTAACATGGAAAGGGAGTTGCAATTTTACCATAGTTATGACTAAATTTATGGTAATACCCTATAAACCCTAAAAATCCCTAAATATCCTTGAGAGTGTGAGGTTTTGGCTATTATTGAACTACTTGGATCTTCTTGGGGTTAATTTTGATACCAAATTTGGTGATAATGTATCCCAAATACTCCACTTTGGTCAACCCAAAAGAACACTTGGACCACTTAGCATAGAGTTGATGTTGTGCTAATAGTTGTGGAGTCTGATCCACATTAACAAGATGCTCTTCCCATGAGAAACTATATACTAGAATATCATCAAAGAAAACTAGGATAAATTTTCAAATGAATGGACAAAAAATGTTGTTCATGAGGCTTTGAAAAGTGGAAGGAGAATTAGTCAATCCAAATGGCATTACCAAAAACTCATAGTGACCTTCATGAGTATGGAAAACAGTCTTGGGAATATCCTTATCCTTGAGCCTAGTTTGATGGTACCCAGAGTGAAGGTCTAATTTGGAAAAGTACATAGTTCCATGTAGTTCATCCAATGATTTATCCACCAAAGGAATAGGAAACTTATCCTTTCTGGTGAGTTTATTGAGCTCACCATAATCAATACACAATTGCTATGACCCAACTTTCTTGCACACTAGTAAAACTAGAGAATAGTAAGGATTGTTGCTTGGTTGAATGACATTGGCTTTAAACAATTCATGTAATAACTTCTCAATATCAAATCTAAGAGCATGAGGATATCAGTATGGTCTAATTTTAGGTAGTGCATTTATAAGTAAAAAGGGAATAACATGGTCATGAGAGTGATGAGGAATTAATTCTAATGGATTAGAAAAAATAAAATTGTGCTTGGCCATAATGTGTTGCAAATTGGTAGGAACAGAATCCTCCTTAAAAGGGGTGAGGTTGGATCACAAATATCTGAGCTATGACTCCCCAAAATGATTTTTTAACAATTTCTCCATTCGAATTGAACTTGATAATCTGTGAAGGTCCTACTTTTGAGCCATGGAGGTTGTGGGACTATCCATTCTATGAAAATTACATCCAAAGTTTGGCAAAGTTCCATGAAATGGTTCCCAAGGTGCCCAACCATTGTGTACCATGCAAAAGACTAACACCTAATGCTATAATCATTGAACATTATGTATAATTGGGTATGCACATATGAATTGACAAGAAATGACACAAAAGTAAAAGAAATGCTTCTCTTATTAATATTTTGAATCAATCCAAATTACATATCCATCCCTCTTAGGGATACCCTTTTGATACAACAATTACAACATGATAAATTCCCTTTCAAGGTAGGTGTAATCCAAATGTCTTCCACAAAGACACGAACTGCTCCAAGGTGTCGATGACCTTCTTCTCCATGATTAGAGGCATTTGCTGCCTTGCATCCCAAAACCCTGTTGGTCCTACGTGCAATAAACAACAAGAAACATTAGATACAAAGGAGGCCTCTCTTGATGAGGCTTTTAAGAGAATCTTGCATAAAGGATGATGTAATTAACATGAAATCAAGAAAGTGCAAGAAACATATTAAACCTATGTTAAGCATGAAATAGCACCATAGAACATGTAAAGGAAAAGCATATGCATCTATCTAATGGTCTAATTATGGAATTGAAAGCATGGAAGCATGAAAAGATCCATTAGTAGCATAATTGCAATAATGAAAGGAAATGACTAAAAACCCTAATTGCACTGGTCAAAGTCTCTAATAAAGCTAATTAACATGAGATATAGCTAATATAATAACAATAAGCAAATCCTATAGCTAAAGAATAAGGAAACTAAAGATGATCACCTAACCGTGGGTCTGATTCATGGTGAGCACTATCCGCCATGGCTGATAGCCATGGCTGGAGCTTGAAGTGAGTTTGTCCTCCCAATTCTGGGGTCGAATCTCTGAATCTCCTTGAGGAATTGATGGTCAAGGGTCGCCTCTGTGTCCTCTGATAGATTTGGTGGTTGAATTGCTCAGTTTGGTGATGGAATGGGCTCAATTGGTTTTCTTGATTCTTACTAGCCCTCCATAGCCTCCTTGACTCCAAATGCCATGTGATCTCCAATTGGGCAGCCAAAGTGTTCCTCTCAATGCACCTAGGTGAGTATGCAATTTGATAGGGCTTCGTTGCATTTCAATTCGAGATTCATCTATATCTTTCCCCAATTTGATGGGGGGTTAAATAGCATTTGCCAAGGGCTAAGGGGTGGCTTCATGAGGAAGCCAAGAACAAGATTGGGCAGTTGAGTTTGTTGAATGGAAGGATCCAGAACCTTCCTCGCTCAAACCACTCCAATCCACAACCAATTGGCCATTGCAACCGATTTTGGGTCGGATGAAGGCCAACTGATTCTGAGTGTTGACCATGGTTGACAGGCATGGTCAACACTGCTAACTGCAGGTGTTAGCAGTGGCTAGCACTGACTAGGCAAAGGTGCCCAAATTGAGTGGTAAAAACCACTGCTATACCTTGGAATCTATCCAAGGTCTTCCATATGGTCTTCTAGCATGTCCCATATGAGTAGTCACCTCGGCATGACGCATTTTAGGTGTCTACAGATGCCCCTTTTGAGATGCATTGTGAGATCGAACAATGCTGAGCAAAAATAGACCTCCTAAAATGATGTCATAGGTTGGATGATGATCATTAGTCTGATCAACATTAGATGCCCGAGTCCTGCAAAGAGGATGCGCATCCTAGAATCATTGCTTCCAACTAGATGGAAGGCTTAAATTTGAAAGAGTTTGCACTCATCATCAGACATTCGGGTAGCTTTGGTGCTACAATAGGAGTTAGGCCTATATAACCGAAAGGAGGAGAGCTACAAACTAACTATCATATTTGCTTTTTTCCCAGAAAAAGGGTAAGCTTATGATAGTCTTTGGCAATGATTCATAAGATGAACACAATTTTGACAAGATCAAGGGATCTTCTATTGACTTTGATTATGATAATTGATATTATGACTACCCCCTCAAGCGACGAGTCGATGAGGGTAATGACAATTAAATGAAGTGACGAGGTCGCTTGACCACTATGAATGATCTTGAACAAATTAAGATTTAGCATTTGAATTATTGGCAAGGCCTAATCAACTATGATTGCAACTATTAATAGTAATTGCCTATTTCTATCCCATGGAGCGGTCCAGCCACGAAGGCCTTCTTAGGGAATCGAAATGAGGACAATGTCAATTATGCTTGTGTTGAATCATATTGTCGATGATATGCTAAAAATATCATAGGAGAATTGTGATGAATATCTCATTCCCTTGGAGCAGTCCGATCGTCAAGGCCTTCTTAGGGATTGAAATGAAGCATACAATTCAATGATGACTAATTTACCCCAAATGTCCTTATGGTAATTTACTCATCTTGTTGGATTGCATGGATCGCAAGTCGCTACAACCACCAAGTGTATAGGGTAAATAACTAGATACAAGGCGCATTTGGATTTTAATGTTATCTTGATTTTGTTAATTTTGAATATTTGAATTATCTAGTGGGTATTTTTAATTTGTTATTTTACAGCTCTCCACGATTGGAATTGAGAGCATTTATTATAGTTTGCTGACCATGCCTATCAAAAGTGGTTAAGAAAGTCAAATTCCTTGACCATGAATCAGACCCATGGGCAGAAAACCCTAATTCAAGGACCATGGTTGTCAAACATAGTCCGAACCAAATTCAAAAAATATATAAGGTTTTCCTATTTGAAAAATTTCATTATTTACCTAAAACTACCAATAAAACTGAGAGCTCTGAGAGGTAAAAAGTGAATTCTGACATGGAACGCTATCGCAAACTTCATTGCTCTTCTATCCACATCGATGGCTGACCAACCAGAAGCTTCGACCAATGGGGGAGCCAATGCATCCAAGGTAACACACAAATCGAGACCACACTTGCAAATTACCAGATTAAAAATTAACCACACTAAATAATGGGTTAAATGAACCACATTAAACTATCGATAATGAACCTCACCCTAGTTAGATTTAGCATAGGTTAGATTAGAGGGGAGGGTTTAATTTTAAGGTTTATTTGGGAAGGAAATGACCCTAAAAAGGTCATGTTCCCTAGCCATAGGTGGCAGACACGGTTCCCAATTGGTAAATTGGGGACCACGATTATCAGTCACAATGAGATTTAAATCCCAACGGTCACATTTTTGACCATTGCATCGACCATGATTTCGACCTGCAGTGCGCAAACTTTAGGAAAATTTTCAAAATTTTTTAATTTTTTTGGGTTTTCTAGGCAATTAATGCCATTTAATGCATTTTTGAAGTGCTTTTTTGATTTTTTTGAAATTTTTGATCATGTGTGTGCATGTTTTTGCTTTTTCATGAGATTTTCTGATTTGTTTGTCATTTTTTAGTTATTTTTAATTATTTTTTATATTTATTTGATTGCTTTCACTCAAGCCTTGACCAACAGAGTGAGGGAGACTGATCTCCTTCAGAACTTACACCACACTCTCACTAACATGGAGTGGGAGTGGTTTACTACCATGGGGTTTGGTTACATCCTGAACCTCCCCACCATCAGAGTGGATCAGTCATACATGACTGCCTTGGCCCATCATTGGGATGCATGGACCAACACATTTCACCTATCGATGGGTGAAATGACTATTACTCTGGAGGATGTCTACCACATATTCTACCTACCTATTGATGGTGAGCCCATCACCTCCTCTCCTACCATGGTGAGGAAGGTCATGTTTGATTCGATCTTTGGTAGATGGAGCATTGAGGCATAGGGCCGCATTGACCATGGAGGCATCCACATTCAGGAGTGGTTCTAGGCCAAATTCTTTTCATAGTAGGAGGTGGTATTCATGCACCTGATTATCCAGATAGTCCTCCTAGACTCATCAGGCATGAGGTTCCCCTAGAACCTCCTAGCTAGGACCAGGGAGGTTATGGTTAGTTCGACCACATGACCTCTCATTCTGGCATGGGGGAGTACTCTTCTAGCACAACTCTATCATGAGTTGTATCAGATCACACACCATAGTAGAGTGGGCATCGACTACAACATACTTCTATAGATTTGGGGTTGGTAGCACATTTTGATAGAGCACCCTATTGATTTACCCCTAGAGATTACTACTATCCCTATAGATTCTCAGTGCTATGCAACCTATTGGCCCTAGGAGCAGGAGGGTTTCAAGAGTAGGTCTCATGCAGGAGACCTAGACCACTATATCTCTCGATTTGCATAGCTCTACCCTCAACACATACAGTGGTGACCATACATGGGCTACCCAGACTGGATAGAGGTGGATAGATACTTGCACCAGGCATGCCGAGATAGGTGGATTATCAGCTAGAAGGTCGACATACATGAGTATCAACACTTCTCTCACATCCTGAGGTAGTTTGGGATTTGATAGGATGTCCTAGAGGTGCCTACTATCTATAGATACTTGGTCCTAGAGAGGGACCTAACCTGGCCCTAGGTGACTCCACTAGGGGATGCTGATGATGACTTCCAGGAGTTAAGCCTAGTGGACGCAGGCACGACTACTGATTATGATACATGGTGGTCTAGATTATAGTGGCATGGAGAGGGACCTCTAGGCCGACCAATAGATGACTTCATAGTAGAGGGTGCAGAGGTGGACCCTCATGGGTGTAGGACCCATCAGAGGATAGAGGGCACATGGGGTGTAGGGGCCACTACAGAGGAGGGCCCATAGGTAGAGGTAGAGGAGGAGGCATCCGAGGAGGGTGAGGCACCTCTTGATAGTGAGGTAGGGTAGTTGAGGGCATAGGTTGTTGACCTCTAGAGCTAGGTTGGGAGACTTTAGACTTAGCTCCTACATAGGGATACTACTATCACCACTTTAGAGGTGAAGTTATCTCATGACCAGAGCTAGTGGCATGACTATGAGGGGGAGAGGTCCACTCTACAGGTGAGGATTACCATGATAGATGTAGAGATACAGAAGCTCATAGGGTAGCACACTCTTTTGTAGTCCTAGGTAGATGCTTCTATAGTACTACTCATCACTTACCAGGTTGGGGGATCAGCTCCCCCATATTCACAAGTTTCTTTAGTACCCCCAACTATTCCAATAGTGTAGGAAGTAGTAGGCTTAGATTAGGGGGCTAAGATCAAGAGGCTTCAAGCTCTAGTTGAGCAGCACATTGAGGAGGCCTCACTTAGATCTGCCTACATTACCACCTTGAGAGGGTAGATTGGACTACTTAGGGTGAGATTCCAGAGATGCCCATGGCTTCAAGGTCTTAGAGGACTCACACTCGGGAGACAGGATAGTCTTCAGCTAGCTCGAGTCATAGGACTCACAGGTCTAAGAGATCTTCTAGTTCCAGCTCATGGAGGACCCATCGGGAGGGTGGAGGTGATGGTGGTGCCTCATAGACTAGGGGTGCAGGCCTTGGCTAGTACAGATCTTATAGATATCATTGTACCATTTTTGAGTGTAAGGTCGAGGACCTACACATATGTAGCCTACAAGTATTTTTGACCATGTCGATGTACTATACATTATTATTATTTTTGGTACACACACACACACACACACACACATATATATATATATATATATGATATGATATTTGAGACTCATTATATGTGTAGATTTTATTATGATTTTTTATTGTTTATGTTTTATGAGATGCATATGGATGCAATGCTTATATGTTATGTTGATTTAATGCTATATGATGTGATGTATGGATGACATGCACTAGCTATATGATGGATGTATGATTTATATGTGATGATATACATGTGTAGATGGACTACTTATGATGGATGTATATGAATGCCATATTTTGATGTTAAATGCATGTATACTTTGCTTCACTTGTATGCATTTAATTTATACTGCTATGACATAATCTATGCCATGTATGTATTGCATGTATTTCTTTGTTTCTTTGATAATGTGTTTGTGAAATGGACATGTATGCTTTAATCACTTAAAACATAATGTATGCAATATGAGTTTTAACAATCTAATGGATGACACCATCGAATGTATAACAATCATGGATTGTAGTTGCTTTATCTTTTTATGAAAGATAGTACACCCATATGTGAGATGCAATTATATATGGTTTCTATTCATAAGATTTTGTAAATTAAAATAATATGGATAACATAGTCAGTGGCCATCTAAATATCATTTTTGACATCCATCCGGTATCTAACATATATTACAAATAGTTCTAATAAACAAACTCTCATAAAAGAAATTGATGTTTTGATGATTGCATTGAAAATTGGTTGTTGCTATTTGGGAATTTTTGAGGTTTTCCATGAGACTCAAACACCCTAGTTGACTTATCAAAAGTTGTATACTAACCATACTAGACTTCTAAAACATAAGGCTTTCGCTAGGATAGGCCCTAACTATTCATTATCCCTGTGTGTGCAAATGAGTATATTTAGATAAGGCATAAGCATACCCCGATGTCAGGTGGGATTCTTTCAGCCCATTGCTAATATTGGGGATCCTCAAATGTCTATCCAATCCTAGGTTTAGATTTTAGTTGGACTAGGCTACTAAGCGATACAGGACACCTGAAGCTAGCTCTTCCACATTCAAACATTGGTCTGCACAAAAGCAAGATGCTAATGTATCAGATATATCATCATGCGTAAGGTACAATAGTGTTGACAATTCTAGGGATTCAAGTTCACTCCCTTATTTTCTTTAATTTTATTGGGATACTTGCTCATATAAAGTGATAAAAATCACTATTTATTTTGTACTATACTCTATTAAAATCTAAATCTTTATTTTTTTTTTCCTTTTTCTTTTTTTCTTGAGCAAGGGATTTGATACTGATTTTATTTTCTTTGTACAACTTGATCTTCATTTGATTTGAATTTCTAGGATTTACATTTTGTAATTTGATTCAAAAACTTCCTTTGGGGAACTATTTTTGGGATATCAATTTAGGATATCGATCTTAGGGTATCAATGAGGATTGATCTAGGATATCACTCTGGGATATTTATCATTTTAACATAAGCAAGGGATTTATTCGGGTAGGGAATAAACTTGTCCTTTTGCCAATTACCAACATTTCTCAAACCGTCCACACAGGGGGATAAGCAAGAATAAAATTTTCACCTCAAGATACCTGGTCCTGCTTCGTAGCTTTCATCTTCCCCTAGTCCTTATTAGGATTATTTAATTTGTTGATTAGTGATAGAATTCTGATATGCTAAGGGCTATACAAACTAGACCTCATCTACAAAAGCAAAGCAAGCTTTCTATCAACTCTTGAGAAGACCTCTAGGTATGGTTGAATGACAAAAAAACCCTAGTATATTCTTCATAGCAACAATTAGGGTTGTGTTGAAAAACACAATTACTCACAAGGGTGATAAATGGATGAAAAATATAATGCATAGATGCATGATTGAAACACAAAAGTGGTGTCATTTGTAAGATTGTAAACACAATTGATTCTAATGCAAGTGCGATGGATGGATATGCCTAATGCAATGCAAAAATGAAATGCATGTGGAAAATGAAATGCATGATGCAAATGCAATGCAAAGATGCAAAATGAAATGAAATGTTTTTGGATTTTGATATTTTTCCAATTTTTTATGGATTTTAACATTTTGACCAAGGGATTTTTAAAAACCATTGGAGCCTTTTGTGCTTTGACCAAAGGGATTATAGATGCCTTTGGGGCCTTTTTGGAGTTGACCAAAGGGCTTACAAATGCCTTTGGAGCCTTTTGAATGACCAAAGGGCTTACAGATGCCTTTGGAGCCTTTTTAAATGACCAAAGGGATTACAGATGCCTTTGGAGCCTTTTTAATGACCAAAGGGCTTACAGATGCCTTTGGAGCCTTTTTGAATGACCAAAGGGCTTACAGATGCCTTTGGAGCCTTTTTATGGTTTAGGCATAAAACGCTTTAAGATGAAGGATATTGAGAGGTTCAGGCTCTTCAACTCCTTCGAGCGATGTCAAGTGATATGTCCCAGGTCCAATCTTCTCAGAGATCATATAAGGACCTAACCAATTAGCCATAAATTTATCTCATAGTTTTGGCGGTAAATTTGAGTTCTATTGGTTCTCTTTCAGCACAAGATCACCAACCTCAAAGTCTCTCAGATGGACTTTGTTATTGTAAGCTCATTTTAAGTGCTCTTGATAAATGTGAGAGGTGCTCAAGGGCATTCATATGATGTTCATCAAGTAGCATCAGTTGATCTAGGTGAGCTTGTCACATGGTGTCATCATCAATGAACTCTTTCAATGTGATGTGCAACATTGGAATCTCCAACTCTAAGGGCATAATGGCCTCAATGCCATATACTAATGAAAATGGAGTTGCCCCAATGGGTGTCCGAATACTAGTCCTGTAAGCCCATAATGCAAGGGGCAGCTGGATGTGCCAATATTTGTGGTGCTCTTGTACCATATTTTTCAAGATGGAGACCACTATCTTATTTGAAGCTTCAACTTACCCATTTGCCTGTGGATAATATGGAGTCACAAAACTGTGTTTGATTCTATACTTAGACGTCAAAGCTCTCACAGTTTTGTTCTTAAATGATGTTCCATTATCCAAAATTATCTTGGATGGTATCCCAAAATGACTTATGATATTGGTGAGTATAAACTCAACAATACGTGCTCCAGTTGTCATTGTTAAGGGAATGGCTTCCACCCATTTAGTAAAATACTCAGTAGCCATAATAATGAATGTATGTCGGCCCGATGATGGAGGAGAGATCTTACCAATGAGATCAAGTCCCCACTGAGAAAATGGCCAAGCCGCTTGAATGGGTTGTAAGGCCTATGATGGCAGGTGCATAATATTAGCATGATGTTGGCATTTAATGCATTTCTTGACATACACATTGCAATCCTTCTCCATAGTGGGCCAATAATAACCCATGCGAAGGATGCACTTGATGATAGCCATGCCGCTGAAATGGCCATCGCACGTACCATCATGAGCTTGTAAAATTGCCCAAGATGACTCTTGGGGCTCAAGACAATGAAGGAGAACTCCATCATAGCTTCTACGGTATAGGATGTCTACTAACAAGACATACTTTATCACTTTCTATTTAAATGTGTGCTTTGCATGACATGCGATAATCCCTGAGGGATTACACCAAGTCTAAGGAAGTCATGTATCTATGATGTCCAGTTATGATAAGCTTTAGCTTTGATTGACAAGACAACATGTTCCCCCTATGGTTCTACATTTGCAAATGCAGACTAGGAAACAACCTTGTGGTGAATGGTAGTACCACTCCTCGTCGGATCCTGTGAGATCAAAGACCCCCAAGATGCTCTCTTGAGAAAGTCTTTGGCTCGGTAGAACCATTCATGGTTTGGTTCTACATGAATCATGTTGATTGACTCTTTGTTATCCAATGCTTCATGCTGCACAGTAGAGTGTGACAATATTTTTACATGGATGGTAGTGAAATCAGCAGATGGATTCTGAGGGATTAGAGATCCCAAAGATGCCATTGTGTCTACAAATCTATTGGATGAATGAGGGATTGCCTCGATGTCATACCATTCCAGTTGAGCTAGATAAATGTCAACAAGATCCTTGTAAGCTTTCAATATCGGACATCGACATTGAAATAATCCCTTAACTTGGTTAACAATGAGAAGGGAATCACCAAAGATATTTAGCCTTTTTATCTTCATGGCGATAGCTATTTGGAGACCCAAAATTAGGGCTTCATATTCAACATTATTGTTAGTGCAAGGAAAGTCCAACTTGAATGACAAGGGCATTGGAGCTCCTTGTGGCATGAACAACACTATTCCTGCACCACCCCCTTGCTCACACTTCGAACCATCGAAGAACAAGGTCATATCAGCTTTGTTATCTAGTTCCTCGGGTTTGGGTGCTTCTGATAAGGCAAAGACTGCATCATCAAGAAGCTCTATGGTGAGGGGCCTACTATTTTCGAGAGGCACCTCAGCCAGTTGATCAACTATGACTTGTCCCTTAATGGACTTTTGGCTTATGAATTCCAGATCAAATTCTATCAATAGCATGATCCACTTCGTAGTACGTGTATTATGATATGTCTTGCTCATCATATACTACAAAGGATTTTGTTTTGATATGACATACGTCGTATGACTCAACATATAGTGTCACAATTTCTTGGTAGCAAACACTACTGCTAAACATAACTTTTCAACGTATGCATATCCTAGCTCATAACTCACCAAGGTTTGGCTAATATAATATATGGCTTGTTCTTTATCTTGCACATTCTTTTGGGCTAACATAGTTCCCAATGCAAAGTCAATTATCGATATATATAGCAAGAATGGTACATCTGGCCTTGGTGGAGCTAGTACTAGCGGCATCACCTAGGTATTGCTTAATCTCAGCAAAGGCTACTTGACAGTCCTCATCCCAATTGAATGGGACCCCCTTGTGTAGAAGTCGATTCATGGGTCAACATTTATCCGATAATTATGTGATAAATCACTTTATGGATGCTACTTTGCCTTGAAGGCTTCTTAATTCCTTGATATTCATGGGGGGATGCATTTCTAAAATAGCCTTGACCTTTGTTGGGTCAACTTCGATGCCTCATTTTGAAATGATGAATCCTAAGAGCTTTCCTGAAGTTACGCCAAATACGCACTTCTTAGGATTCAACCTGACATTATGCTCTATCAAGTGATCGAAGACCTTCCTCAGGACCTCAACATGCTCTGAATGCAGCAATGACTTTGCCAATAAGTCATCGATATAATCTTCTAAGATCTTATGCATGTAGTCATGAAAGATATATGTCATAGCCCATTGATATGTAGCACCAACATTTTTAAGACCGAATGGCATAACCTTGTAATAGAATGTCCCCCATGGCATTATGAATATGGTTTTATGCTGGTCTTCGGGCTTAATCTGAATTTGATTGTAACCAAAAAAACCATCCATTAAGGAGAGCATCTCATGACCCATAGTTGCATCTACGAGAGCATCTATGTTTGGCAATGGAAATGAATCCTTTGGTGTTGCCCTATTTAGGTCTCTAAAATCCGTATAGATATGGATCCTTCCATCAGGTTTTCCTATAGGCACCATGTTTGATACCCATTCTGGATAGTCGATGGAAATGATAAACTCTACATCCAACAACTTTTGCAATTCATCCTTAACCATTAAGGCTACTATTGGATGCATCTTCCTAAGTTTCTACTTGACTGGCTTCTTTGATAGATCTAGAGAAAGGTTATGAGTAACCAATTTTGGATCTAGACCCGACATATCCTTATAAGTCCAAGCAAAGAGATCAAGTCTCTCTCTCAGTAGAGGGATGAGGTTGGCATGCTCATCAAGAGTCAAAATTTCTCCAAATTTAACCTTCTTAGGATTAGTGGGATCATTACTGATATCCACTTCAAAGGTTTCCTCTACTGACATATGGGATCCCTCCTCAAGATGGTGAGGCGTAGGAATCAAGTGGATGTCATCTGTTGGGTTTATAGGTTCCTCATTGGAAGCATCCTCAGCATGATAGACATCATGTGCACAACCTGGTACAAAATGGAAAGGTTGCAACATTTCTTCATTAGGGAAGAAATATTTAGGCTCTAGAGGTGAATCAATATGATCCCAATCAATAGCATCTACATTAAGACACAATGGCTTGGAAGGATCGATTGGATTGCGGAGTGGAGTGGTCAAATCAATGGAGATCATATTGATGGAATGGATCATATCTCTAGGACCACATGCACGTGACTCAACATTAGAAAAACTTCCATCCCCGAGATGTGGTTCTGGGGGTATGGGGATCTCTAGATCTGGTCCATGAATAGACTATCGGATGGGATCATTGGGCTCAAGGAGCTCCATGTACATTGGTGGATCGAGAAACACCATGTGATAAATCACATTAAGATTTGGTGGCCTTCCCCTAAGGTGAGGATGGAGATTGATCTCTCTATACATCTCCTCAGTAGTATATGGTGCATTATGATGGTGTAAGTAGGGAGGTCCTAAATAGGCTCTCTCCATTTCATCTTCATCATCACTATCATAATAAAGACCCTCACCTCTACCTAATGGAATCGGGTGATGCTCCACATGAGGCCCCATGTAGGCTATCTCTTGATAGCCATCATCATTGTCGAAGGGCTCTTCACTCGTATTCATTGATTCCAAAGGTAAAATATGATGCAAGAGTGTAGGGCCCAAGTAGGCCAACTCGATTTCATCCTTAGATTACTCATTGTTTGAGGATAACTCAACATCATCTATTCTAGAATCATAGTCTGGTCCATCACTTTCGATGATGGATACTGCATGAACGTCCTCAGAAGCAACTTATGATTTGGTGTCTATAGTTGTGTCTAGATTCTAGATGTGTATACCAATATCGTTGATAACTCCATAGCTTTGATTGTCCAAGTTAGCTCTTGGAATGGGTTCTAGGCCGGTCTCCACCAAGATGTTCGCATGATATCTCTCGGGTGGCTCCATAGTGACATAAGTCACTAGCCGATTATCCCTCTGAAATGTGGAAGGATTAGGGTGATAAGGATTGAAGTCAACTTCACCCCCTAGACTGAGGTACAGGTGGTCTAAATATGTTATGAGAAGTTCATCCTATCCTCGAATATAATATCCTAACCCAAACCTATCAATAGGTAATTGATACTATGGTTCATATAGGCCTCTTGCACCCCTGCTCGAATAGTACGAGACCATAACCATGCCAATGGTAATGCTCAAAGTATCACATGGTGTATTCTAGGTTGGAGAGATAATGAATGTTCATGGTGAATGGTTCATTATCATCCTCATCCATGGGTATGGGAGATGCAAACTGGTCTAGCCCTCCATAGATGAAGTTGGTTTGGTTAGGTGGTACCCCTAATGGTTCCACCATCCCTATGGGAAGGTGATGGGCTCACGGTCAGCCCATGTCCTATGTAGTCTTGATAATTGGTGTGAATATCACATTCTGCATGATATATTCCCCTAATCTAGGATTAACCAAATGGATGGTCACCTACGGTGCAGATGACCCTACTGAAGACATAGGTGAAGCAGGATGAGGTGCCTCTTCGACTTCTCCTTGAATTTCCTCTACTTCCATGGGAGTAGGGGCTTCAATGATAACTGGCTTGGGCATTTGCTTTGTCTCTATTTCACCCATCTTTGTTTTCAACTTCCTATCATCCCGATGCATCATAGATGCAGACGGTCTGGTAGAAGAAGCTATTGTGTGCTCCGATCATTGAGATGCGGATATTGTAGGCTTAGCACACACATTTTTTATTTTACCTCCTGGATCTTTGATTGGTGATGTTGGTTGCACATCCAGGTGCATTGAGGGGAGCATGAATTCCCTCAAAAAATATACTAGATTCATGTATTTAAAGGGTTCTTCATCTAAAGGCACCACGTGAACCTATCCCTCATGAACGTATTTGATACATTGATGTAGAATAGAAGGGATGCAATACATTTCTCTGATCCAAGGCCTCCCTAGAAGTATGTTATATTGCATAGCACCTTTGATTACATGACACATCATCGAGATGGTCTTCAATCCTACTTGGATAGGTAAAACTATAGTACCGATCATTGAGCATAATGCATCATTGAAAGCTCTCAACGTGAAGGTAGAAGGGATGATATGCATCTTGGGAAACTTCAAGTGAGTTAACACCTTGGTAGTTATGATATTGATTGATGACCCCATGTCAATAAAAACCTGCTTGAATGGTTTGTGATTCACACATGCAATGATATGCAATGGTGGGTCTGCTATAACAGTGGAAACCATCTTGACTTCATGATCATGGAATTGTATGACCGGTTCTTGACACTATTGCACGTGCCCCATGAAGTGTGTAAATACTTTGAGATCCTGAGGCTGCACTTCTATGGACCTTAAGATGTCCATAAGCATCTCCCTATGCTTGGGAGACTGTTGGATTAGCTCATAAATCGACAACTTTGTTGGAGTCATCTATAGGTTTTGGACCAACCTACTTTTGATGGTCACCATCGGTCTAGTTGGTGGGCCTGGCACATGTTAGGCTGGCCTTGGAGGAGGCATAACTTGGACTCTAATGGGTGTTAGAGGTTGATTTGGTCATTCATACCTCACATTCCTTGTGACAACATTGACCATTCCGATGAACCCCTGGGTTGGTGGTTCGATGCGTACTTGGTTGACTTGGCCAACATTATTCTTTGGTGCCTCATGATTTGGTAGAGGATTTTTGTAAATCCCCATATTTTTATTGTCAGGTGCTTGTGGGTTGTCGACAAGAAGCATACCTCTTTCGATCATATTTTGCACAAGATGTTTGAAAGACCAACATACCTCGATGTCATGGCCTTTCGATCGATGAAAGATGTAATATTGATCATCCTTGTAGCCCTTAGGCTTAGGCTGATTAGGGTCCATTAACTTGACTTTGGGTAAGTGTATAGCCTTAACCTCACATAACTGATGAAAAATCAAAGCCAACGACTCCGATAACTGAGTGAATATGTGAGGTGGGTGTTGTTCCTTATTTTTACCCTTATAATTGTTGTTGCATTACTCATATTGCATAAGAGGAGGTTGGGCTTGATAGTTTCATTGTTGTTACCCCTTATCCCCTTTCTGGAGGTTCAACACCACCTGATTAACATGGGCCAGCTTGGCCTATTGTCTCTCAGTGCTTTTCTTGTGCCACTCCTTATTCTTGAGCTTCAAGTTACCCTCCTATAACTTGATGTCCTCTATCACCTTGGCTTGTACCAAAGCCTCTTCGAATGTCTAGTATTGTTGCAATTGTAGCAATAATGAAATGTGCTTGGTACAACTCTTCATGAACATTCACATTAATTCAGAGGATGGGATGGAGAATGGTAGCTTTGCCATCATTTTCCTCCATCATTTTCCATAATCCATCACTGGCTCATCATCGTGTTGCGTTAAAGTAGCCAGGTCGGATAAGTTTACCTTTTTCTTGATACCGAAGGAAAAGCGTTCAAGAAATGCATCGACTAGTTGTTTGAAACTAGTGATGTTGTGCCTCTTTAATTGGTTGAACCACTCCTGAGCTGGGCCTGAGAGGGTCGTAATGAAGGTGCACAGGAGCAAAGCATCATTTCTCTCAATATGAAAGCACATATCTAGGAAACTCGTTACATGCTCCTGTGCATCTTCCTCTCCTTGAAACTTTTCTAGTCTAGGCATCTTGAAATGCTCAGGATAGGCTAGAATAGGCACTGACATGCATAGAGGTTCATTATGGATTTTTTTCAAGGTAGGATTTTGATAAGTCATTCCTTGCTTCTCTATGGCTTGGACCTTCTCTGCTAAGGTCTTATAGGCTTGCGAGGAAAGAAACTCCTCTTCTCGAGATTGCCTTGGAGGCACCTTCAGAGGTAGATTCTTCCTCGATCGAGGTGGGGGACTAGGCTCACCCTCCTCCTCGAATTGGGAGATTTCTAGATATTCTTGTTCTAATTCCTCTCCCACTTCATTCTCATACTACCTATGCTCATGTTGTTCAGATGTTGGATGTCGATCTCTATGTTGAGTTGCATGGTGAGTATGTGTGTCTATGTACTCAGGGTGTAACTCAAGCTATGAAGCCACTCATCTATCGACACGCTCCCTGATCTCACTACGAGGAGGTAAACCGATGCTAGCCAATCGATCCTCTCTCTCTACATGCTCCTTCTGATCGAGGATGCATTGTTCATGCATGCATTGTTCATATAATTTTTGTCTTATGAACCTCTACCTCTGAGAATTCTCATTTTTGAGGTGCTCTTTCTCTACATGAACATCCTCCAATTGGTCTTGGAGAATCTACCATCTCTACTCTGACATCAGTCTATGAGCTCTATCAACATGATCGATCATCTGAGGCCTCTGGTGAGTGCACTCTATTCGAGAGACTTTATGGGTATGTCCTCCAATGGACTGATTTGCCACACTCTTGCCTCTATCTGTAAATATGACATTCATGTCAGGTTATCTCCTATACTCTGTGCCTGCATGAGATGTAGGAGCATGTATGTCATGAGAATGCTTGGAGCACTCTCTAGGTTCTTGAGTGGTCCTAATGGTGCTTCTGCTACACTCACTCATAGGTCGAGAGGGTGCAGGCATAGGCTTATATCCTAGATGCCCTAGGACTCTATCTAGACCATCTAACTATTTGCTATGCCATGGCTCATGAGGTGGCATACCATTAGCTCCCACTTTGGATATATCTATGGTGAACTTAGAAGGTTCACCCCTATAGGGAGTCTGCATGGGCCTACGCTCAGAAGTGGTCCCATCTACTTGCCCCTGAATGGGTGGATCTCGAGCCTATCTATACTCGGATGGTGGAGGTCATGAGCCTCCCTTAGATACAGGTCGAAGGGGTACCAATATAGATCCCTCAATGACATATTCTTTAGCTGAACCCATGGAATGCGATCATGGTAAATGCTACCATGTGCGGAACCCCCATGCTGGGAAGTCCCATGCTCTGATCTATGTCTAGAGGGATGTCTAGTACTTCCTCTAATCGAGGTATTCTCAATGGAATCCCCTCATGTAGAATTATCCCCTCTAATACTCGTTGAATGACATCCAGGAGGATTCTATGATTGAGGGTGTTCTACATCGTGTTGTGCATTAGGTGGAGCTTGGGCTTCGATCTCGGGTCTATGCCTGGATCGACCTCTTCGTGTTTGCACCATTATGTATCCTATGTCTAGATTTAACTTTTATTAACATGCAAAGAATACAATGATGATTATCTCCTTTTAAAGTTTTAAAATGAGCCCTAAACTATTTGATGTGTTTTCCAATTTGTTGTATCAGTAAAGTAACTCTTGTCATGTTTTGCAATATATTGATGATTTTCTCAATTTTTAAAGGGCTTTCACCTGTATGCTCGTAGCTCGACAACCTGGATATGAAAGTCACGATCATGTAAACCCCCCAAAATGTGGAGATGAGGTCCACACTTAGGCAGGGAGCACAAGTCCTCCGCCTCACCCATGTGCAGTGATACACCCTCCGAAGAGGAAGTACATGCAATTTTCTAGGCTATGATGACTTCTTGGATCCGGTATTGGTCTAGTAACATAAGGTACATGGGAGTTGGGCCAATGGATGGAAATCACTGCCATCATCATTGAAACCCTACTAGTGGTTGGATGTGACTTCCAACTCACTAGCATTTAAAATGTGTCATGGTGTGTGTGGTTCCTTTTAATTTGCATGAAATAAAAATGCATAAAACAACATTCAAATGATTCTACATGCTTTTCAAAAGAACATTTCACTTTTAAGAGAATGCATGACTATGCTAAATGATATTCAGAGAATGCAACTATCTATGACATAAATGGCCACTGATTGGGCCTCATGCATGCAAACTCTAAACAAGCAATGTCCTAGACCGCTGGAGACTAGGGCAGACTACAATCAGAGGTCCGCTATTCCTAGAAACGACTAGTAAAGACCTAAAAAGAGAAATACCTAAGGACTCATATGCATATTGCTAATTTCGTTGTCTTCCCTAATTAGTCTAACATTTTAGCATTCTAGAAATTTATAGAGTAAAAATAGAAATAGAAGTTGAAAATGGCACCTACCTCAGGTCCACATCTGATTGAGCTTTACTCCTCTACTATCTAGTTTGTCAGATGTTGATCGCATCTTTGTAACATGGTGACCACTATTGCCCATGGGTGTCAACCATGATGACAAATTTTTGACCATGGTTGTCAACTATGGTGAGCACCTATCATCAAAAAATCAATAACATCAGTTTTCAATGGCATAAAATGTGGAGGTTCCACCATGATCACCTTTTGTACCATGCAAAAGACTAACACCTAATGCTATAATCATTGAACATTATGTATAATTGGGTATGCACATATGAATTGACAAGAAATGACACAAAAGTAAAATAAATGCTTCTCTTATTAATATTTTGAATCAATCCAAATTACATATCCATCCCTCTTAGGGATACCCTTTTGATACAACAATTACAACATGATAAATTCCCTTCCAAGGTAGGTGTAATCCAAATGTCTTCCACAAAGACACGAACTGCTCCAAGGTGTCGATGACCTTCTTCTCCATGATTAGAGGTATTTGCTGCCTTGCATCCCAAAACCCTGTTGATCCTACATGCAATAAACAACAAGAAACATTAGATACAAAGGAGGCCTCTCTTGATGAGGCTTTTAAGAGAATCTTGCATAAAGGATGATGTAATTAACATGAAATCAAGAAAGTGCAAGAAACATATTAAACCTATGTTAAGCATGAAATAGCACCATAGAACATGTAAAGGAAAAGCATATGCATCTATCTAATGGTCTAATTACGGAATTGAAAGCATGGAAGCATGAAAAGATCCATTAGTAGCATAATTGCAATAATGAAAGGAAATGACTAAAAACCCTAATTGCACTGGTCAAAAGTCTCTAATAAAGCTAATTAACATGAGATATAGCTAATATAATACATATAAGCAAATCCTAAACCTAGAAAATAAGGAAACTAAAGATGATCACCTAACCGCGGGTCTGATTTGTGTGAGCACTATCCACCATGGCTGATAGCCGCGGCTAAGCTTGAACTATTTTGCCCTCCCAATTTGGTGTCCAATATCCAATTCTCCTTGAGGAATTGATGATCAAGGGTCGCCTCTGTGTCCTCTGATAGATTTGGTGGTTGAATTGCTCAGTTTGGTGATGGAATGGGCTCAATTGGTTTTCTTGATTCTTACTAGCCCTCCATAGCCTCCTTGACTCCAAATGCCATGTGATCTCCAATTGGGCAGCCAAAGTGTTCCTCTCAATGCACCTAGGTGAGTATGCAATTTGATAGGGCTTCATTGCATTTCAATTCGAGATTCATCTATATATTTCCCCAATTTTATGGGGGGTTAAATAGCATTTGCCAAGGGCTAGGGGTGGCTTCATGAGGAAGCCAAGAACAATATTGGGTAGTTGAGTTTGTTGAATGGAAGGATCCAGAACCTTCCTCGCTCAAACCACTCCAATCCGTAACCAATTGGCCGTTGCAACCGATTTTGGGTCGGATGAAGGCCAACTGATTCTGAGTGCTGACCATGGTTGACAGGTGTGGTCAACACTGCTAACCATGGGTGTCAGCAACGGCTAGCACTGACTAGGCAAAGGTGCCCAAATTGAGTGGTAAAAATTGCTGCTATACCTTGGAATCTATCCAAGGTCTTCCATATGGTCTTCTAGCATGTCCCATATGAGTAGTCACCTCGACATGACGCATTTTAGGTGTCTACACATTGATCTCCCAACATGATAGCAAATCCCCCTAGTTGAAGCATAAACATATCTTGTTTGAGCTTATAGTACCCAATTTTTACCTTAACATTACAATGTTTACCTTTCCAAGGTAAGGTCCCACCATTGGCTACCATAACCTCAAAGGAATTACATGTATGTATGTAACAATTTGCATGTTTGGTAATACGAGGATCAATAAAATTATGTGTATTGCAAAAATCAATTAGGATGGTAAGATGTGGGACTTTGAAGTAACCCACAACTTTCATGGTTTTGGGAGTAGTAATGCCAACAAGAGCATGAACAAAAATTCTATCCTATGGTTCATCTTGGTTTTCTTCCTATGGTTTGGTGGTTCCTCTACTGATTCCATATCATCATCACTATGGTTTTTGGTGTCAGTCTCATCAATATCTATGAGGAACAACCTATTTTGTGTGCACCTATACCTATGAGAAAAAAATTCATCATAATTATAGCACAATCCTTAGGCACATTGCACATCCATTTCGGTAGTGGTTAGATGTTTGGGTGTAGCGGTGGGTGCAATAATTTTTTTTCATTATAATTTAGAAATTTAGGAGAAAAGGAGGGTCTAGCCTATGGAAATTTATATATCAACCTCTAAGTTGAAAATTTGGATTCGGACAAATGAGCTAACTTTATAGCCTACATCATATATTGTGGTTTAAACATCATGACATCAACTTGGAGAACCGCTAACAAAACAACTCATAAAGAACCCTTCATTCAATCCCTTAGTTTTTTTGGCCAATTTCTCAAATTGTATTTGGTAATCTCAAACATTGAAGTTTGTTTCAACTTTGTCAATTATCTTGTAAAATCATCATACTCACTAGGGCCAAAGTGAGTGAGTAATTGAGACTCAAAGTCTTCCCAAGAAGGATAAAAAATAGTGTTGTGCAACAATTGGTACCACTGTAAAGCTTTATATTTCAATTTTAAGGAAGCCATTTAAACTCGATAATATATGGGGACATCATGGAGTTTAAAAAATTGAGCAATACGACCATCCACATCCTTCCCATTAAACTTAGGAAAGTCTAATTTAGGTATCTTAAAGGTAGGATCACGAACATAGTGAGGGTGAGAGTCATCTATTGCCCTTACTTTACCTTTTTTAGAACATGAGTGTTTAGTAAGGTACTCAAAATTGCTTGGACCACCTTGTAATTTGGACTCAACATCTGCAAGTTGTTCTTCTATGTAGGTTCTAGAGGTATCATAATCATCTCTAAAATTTTGAAGCTTTGTTATCATGAATTGATTTGAGACTTACATGCTAGCAAGCTTTGGAGGGTTTCTAACAATGAGATGACCTGATCTCTCTTTTTTATGTCCACGAGTACCACCAACCATTTTGGATAGTCTTGAACCTCTTTTATTGAAATACTAAAAATAGAAGTGTGGTTTTAGTTACTATTAATAAGGAGTTCAAAAAAGTGCTTGGGTGTTATACATAAAAATGATCAGCTTCAAATATGGTCACAATGAGCTATATCCCACAACATTGATTTTGGACACCCCATATTTTTTTTAATCCTTTATTTTAATGAGTCTACTGGTGTGGTTGATTTTAGATTCAAATATATGATTCAAAAGTTGGATTTTGGATCAACTATATTTTACTTATGCATTTTGTTGACTTACCACCTTATCATTATCTTTGTCATGTGTACTGTAGTTACTGATATTGTTCATGTCTCTAATCCTAGGATCCTATGTACTGTGTAGTTACTGACATTAACACTTCTATTTTTGATCTTGACCACCTGTATTTTTTGACTATTATGGATGACTATTACTATTACTGTCAACTTGATTGTTATTGTCACTGATCTAACAATTATTACCACTGATACAGATGGTATTGGAATATTTTAGACTATTCTAGATACTTGCAGACTCTGCCTTGACTATTTGGTGCATGCAAGTTTGTTCTTTAGTGATAGGGAAGTTCTTTGTATGCTCACTTTTTGGGGTTGTGAATGCGAGTTTAGTAGAACAGAAAGATGTTACTTTTGTAGGTTGAATTTTTTAATAGAACAAAGGTATGCTATGTAGAGGAGTATGTAACACCCATAGGCCCTCTGTTATACCATAGTGATGAACAATAGTGCTTAAACCAATATTTCAGGCCACTACCCAAGGAGGATTCCACACATACCCTTGATCACACTATCTACCTCTCTAATAGTACGAGAGGGAAATCATCTAGGATGTTGTATCCCATGGAATATGAATGATACAAGGTTAAAAAGATTTCTATTGGATAAAATTTTGTTTAAGCCTAAAATGATCTCTTGATACACCTGAAGATGCATGGGAGCTTAATTCTATGAGCGAGTGTTTTCTTAGGCTTGGGTATTGAAACCTGATCATCCCTCACTTCACTAGATGCTTTATGGGCTATCTAGCTTAGCCAATAATGATAGTTCTTTCACAATATTTTAAAACCCCCAACATAGGGTTTCTAGCCTACTCAACTACTAAAAAAATACTATTTTTTGGCTTTAAAAAATATAGGATTATACCTAATCAACAAAAATGGTTGAGCAAGAATTATCGTAGTCACATCCAAAATTGACTATGGAAAGTGCTCTGATACCACTTATTAGGAACCTACTATTAAAATAAAGCTCACTCACACAAAACACTAAAAAATAACTGAAATACATCAACTAACAGAATAACACTATGCAAAAAGTAATTACAAATTGAAACAAATTCATAAATAACTCAGAATCATAGGCCTCTTCAAGGGGGCAACCTCCTTATATATTTCATTAACTTGTAAAAAGATACATTCGTTAATGGCTTAATGTCTTTTAAAGAGAAAGTTGCATGCAACCCTACCTAAAGACTCAATAGTTGGCTTACATACAAAATGATACTCGAGCTAGAATCTTCTACCAAACATCGGTTACAATATTTATAATGGTTACATAAGATGACACCACTTGGATAGGTGCCTTACTTGCCACATAAATTACAAAGTATTAAAAAATAACATTTAATAGAATCCCCCATGGTGGAAGTGGATCATAACATAAGCCAATGAGAATTACAAAATAATGTTAGGGTGGGATCCTAACAGTCCCTTCCTATTAAGGTTATATATAGAGAGCTTTACCCCTAAAAAATAGAGGAAAATCGAGTCCTTATTTATTAAAGAGGTCGATCTCCAAAGGACCTATATGATAGGTCGAGTGCATACCCTCGATCATATCACTGGCAGTCTCTTGTGAGTGCCGCCGGTTCGGAATTCGATAGGATGAAGTGGGCTCATTTTGGCCCTTTTTAAAACAGAGGGGCGGAAGCCTAGGAAGCTTTCCATTTTAAGGTTCGATGCTTGGGCAGCGAGCGTTGTGTCCTGAGGCCTGGGCCTTTATTTGCCTTTATTTACTAGAGGGGAGGGCTGGCATGAAGATTAAGGCCAATGAGCTTTATTCACGGATAAACGATCAGCTATTTCCCCTCCCCATAGCGTTCCGCTAATAAAGTAGTGCCCGGGGTCTGGGAAAAACGAATGAAATACGATTACCATCAAATCTTAAGCCTTAAGATAGCTTACGTATTTCAGGTTAACCCCTACCTCTACTTCTCAAAAAGCTCAGGACTGCAGAGAGCGAATTCACCTACACATTCCGATACACTCACAAGGTCCAGGGAAATAAGTTTGGAATCGTATGAACAAGAAAAATTTATTTTAAGAGTTGGTTGCCCTACCTTGTTTTCAAAATCCCTTGAAAAGTAATCTGAGGGGCCCTCAAAAAGCTAAAAATAGAGGGGAGGGGAGAGGGTTCTTTGAAAAAATAGGTGGGGGAGATCCCGACTCAATCAATCATATA
Organism: Wollemia nobilis; assembly: GCA_028583015.1. Classification (NCBI taxonomy): domain Eukaryota; kingdom Viridiplantae; phylum Streptophyta; class Pinopsida; order Araucariales; family Araucariaceae; genus Wollemia; species Wollemia nobilis. The sequence goes on from JAQPPZ010003356.1 coordinate 21,393,868, forward strand.
CAGAGATAAAAACTGACTAAAGAAGAAAATGTTATCATTTTCTTCAAGTGCCATTGAGCCATTTTTATCTTAATGAAGGCCCCTCCTCTCTTTTTGTAATGAAGAAAAGGAACTTAGAAATGACCTTTCTCTCTAGACCACTTAGAACGAGACAAGCTATTAAAGTATGACTTTCTATCTTCATCACCTAGATTTATATCTTAAGGTCTTACTCTATATAAGCAAATTATCGATCTTTCTATTGACAACCTTTGAATGGTGAGATCAAATTTTCTCTCTGCACCACATAATTTTATATCTTAAGAACATGTACATTATTTTAAAGTCCATCTCTCTAAACCACCAAGACCTTTTAAAGTAAAGTAAAGTAAAGCTCTTTATGAAGGGAATATCTAAAGAGCTTAAAAAACCTTTACCTTTAAAAAATAAGGGAGGGGAGGAGCTTTAGTCTTTAAAATAGAGGAGAAAGGCTAGGTTAATCATCACTAATATAAACACTTTTATCAATATCTAGAGTGAGATAAGGTTCTTTCATAATATATTGAAGGTAGAACATAGGCCCTCTAATCCCTTGGTAGTAGAGAGAAGAGGCAGATTACAAGAGCTTTAAAGAGCCCTTAAAATTTTACAAAAACCATATCTAGTATTCCCAAGAAATCTTACCAATCTATTCCTTGCATTTCCAATAGTAGTTATTAGAATTGAAGTATCTTTTGGATCCCCCTTGATATACATTAAAATATCTAAATTGTTATATAAGGTCCTCAAAGTTTTAAAGTGAAAAATCATGTTGTTACTAACATGTTACTAGTGCCTCTCCCCCACCGTTTAAAAGGGTCTGTAAAAAGGGTGGGGTGGAAAATACTCTTATTCTCCTAGGTTATATTTAATTATCCCAAGCAAAGTTTCCCCATGGTTAGGCTAGGAGATACTGACAAAAATCTCACTATCAAATGCGCTTCGTCATCACATGCTTTATTCCAATAGTTATCCTATCTCTTCTCCCTTCTATTCTAAAAGAAGGTATAACTACTTCCTCCAAAAGGTAGAACACCTACCTCACCCCTCCCTCTTAAAAAGCAAAAGCTCACTCGAGAATAATTTTTTATAACAAGAATGGATGGTACTATCTCTTCATTCACTAGACCAACCACCATCTCCATGTTTTAAAAAGGCTCTTTAATCATTGGGGAGATCTAGAACAAATAAATCTATCAAAAAGCCTCTCTAATCAAATTCCTAATTTAAGAGGTCGAGTATTCCCATTTTAAAATAGAGAGTTGAAATATGAATAGATTAAAACTAGGGAGGGGTGACAAGTACCTCTATTATAAAAGCCTAAGGAACCATTGATATACTACTTGCAATATAGAGATCTTTGATTAGGAAAATTTTTCATGGATAAGAAGCCGAAGGGGGTTCTCTATCCATAAGATCCAATTCTTTCATCATTATGGGTGGCCCAAAAGAAAGAAAAGGTCACCTTGGCTCCACCTAGATCCAATGAATCTTATAAAATAATGCACCATCCTAAAAATCCTCCTAAATGAATGATCCACCATCATAGAACAACCCTCAGAATTGGGATGCATCCCTTTTAAGTGATCAAAATTGAATAGATGCATGAGGGTTGGCATTAGAAACCATCTACATAGATATTTATATTTCATCAGAGAAGCTAAGCTAAAGAATTTTCTAAATAAATATTACAAGAAATCTAATCTTAGATTAAAAGGTTTCAACTATACTATCGGGAACTCGAATTGATAGTGAAAAGAAGAGATAATATTTCTAAGAATCTCCTAGAAGAAGAAATGAGACCATCAACTTCATAAATTGAAACAACTCCAGAGGAAACTAAAGCAACTCCAAAAACCCATGCATTTTATAGAGAGGGCCCTTGTTAAAATAAAGAGATAAGAGAGGATATTTCCAAATTGATAAGAGAAGAGGTTAAGGGAGGAGGATTACAAACAACCTTAAAAATTATTTTAAAAATGAGATTCCTTATGATCAAAAATTTTATTATGAAGTATCTCTGAGAGATTATCTATGTGAAGGAGATAATAATATTTTCATTTCTTTTAATAGAGTAATGGAAATATCTCCTCCTAAACCACCTATATTTTCAAAATGAAAATGACCCATAGGTCCCCCCACTATCTTTCCAAAGGGTAAAGGGCCCTATATATCCCGAATGGGTTGATGAAAGTCATCAATGATGAAATGAACTTATATTATAAAGTTTAGCTTGGCACTTCCATAATAATTAGTTGTGCTTAAAATCATCTCTCAATATACCTCTTCCATTTCTCAATTGTAAACACCAAAAAAAATGATTTCACAATAATCAATAGAAAAAGAAACCCAACCAACCTCTTTTATTTTTTAGGGCTCAGACATTAGGTAAAGCCAATTGTTTGCTCAATAGGAGATGAGAATACCTCAAAAATTTGCCAAGCATAAGTACTGTACTCTTCTACATAATAATTGGGGTTGATAATTTCACCTCACAATTTAGATATCTCCTCACCTTAAAATATAGAGTTCCTAAAATCATCCCTTGGCATCTCTATCCACAATAATTTTTTATTTTAAGGTTCGGTTTGAAAAACTATTCCTATCCTATAAATAATTTTTTGTTAGAAGAAAGCATAAAGTAAATGTAGATTGGCATGTTCTTATCCTTTAATATAGATGCCCCCTATCTATTTGAAAATGGGTAGCCAACTATTGACCTTAAATTAGAGAGGCCTTTGCTTCAAATTAAAAGAAGGATGGGGTTGAGCTCCAAGGCTTTTAATTTTAAGAGGAGGTATCTTTTTAAGAGAAAATCTATATAATATTATCCATTTATTTATTTATTGTTTTTTTATTTTACATGGTGGAATTGGTAGCCACCACGAATCTAGATAGGCTATCCAGATTTTATGGTTGCCACAGTATTTTACGTTGTCCATCCTGAAAGTTGCCACATAGTTCTTAATGCAATCTGCCCCTTTAACCACCATGCCACAATCATTTTAAACCTTTTACACCACTAAAAGCACCAAGAAAGGGACAAACATTCATATGAGCCCCTTATTTATTAAATAGGTAGCTCGAGAGAATAAAAAATGGCATGATATATAATTTTAAGAGCATCTATTTTCCCCGATAATCCATCACCTATTCTTATGTTTACTCATTCATTAGCTTTTTGTAGAGGTGAATAACAGAGAGGCGAAGGCGGGCCTTTCTCTAATAACGGGCCAACTGAGTTTTAGAGGCCGCGCGACTCTCTTCCCCCATTCTCCCAGTGAATGATCGGAATCGGTTCACCTCTTCTCCGCTGACGAGAGAATATTCAGTCTCAACAAGGAGAGCCCTCTTATACTCATCCTATATTTTTAATATTGATCAATCACTCTCTATTTTAAAAAATAATTGGCCCCTCTTTTTTAAAATTTATTTCGATAATTTAATTTAATTTAAAGGGCTCCCCTCTGTTTTAAAAGGGCCTTTTTAAAACATGGGGGATTGATACGATACCATGAAAAGGTTGCGGATACGTATTAATATTGAAGAGGTAGCGGATACCTTTTAAAAGAGAGGTTGGGGACTGGCATGAATGTGTGCCCGGAAATAACAAGAAGTTGACGTCTCCCAACCTTTCGAACAAGGATAGCTCTAACCTCTCTTACCGGGGTAAGGGCCGGATGGACAGATAGCACACAAACAAGCTGGCTTGGAGAAAGCGCTAGCCTACGGAAATGACAGGGATACTGGCGTGAATGGGCACCTTTAAAATAACCCCACCAGCCCGAAGAAGAAAAAGTTCGCCTTATTTAAAAAATTAAACCCCAAGTTTTTTTTAAAGCCCTCTCCCTCTATTTTGAAAGAGGAAAGAGCCCCCGGCTTATTAATTGAAAGCTCACTTCACTCCCTCTCCACGCCAATAAACCCCAGGACCCCCATGAAGATTCCACCTACGGCTTAGCTCTTCGAAGGAGATAGCTATTTTGAAGGGGCGCATAACCTTTTAAAATAGAGAGGTTCGAGAGGCTCTATTATAAGGAGCTCGACCACCTGAGATCAACCCCACTTTTATAAGGATCAGCACGGATAACTCTTCACAAGCACCCCCTTTTAAAATAGAGAGGGCTTCTTAACCCCAGGACCCCAATGAAGATTCAACCGATGGATTATTAATTGAAAGCTCTTAAGCTTTGAATTCCTTTTAAAATGGAGAGGATCACCCTTCACTTCCTTGTTCATACTCTTTCGCGATAAACAAGAACCCCTGCTTTTTTGACCGCTAGCCGGAAATGGCAAGATGGGGTAGGTAGGCGCTCAACCTGCCCCCCACGCTCCGCTCATAATTCTAGAGCGTTCCCCCGTACCGGGTACGGGCTCACTCTCTCTCTACGCCGGCCCCCGACCTTCTGATGGGGGGATCTCGACCAATCTTTCTGAGGTCGAGCGCTCGATCGATAGATCGGGGTCTCGGCCCCTCTCTATCTTAAAAAGGAAGAACCGCATCACACAAGGAATTTTATCGTTTTTAAGGCTTTTATAGATAGAGACGAGTCCTCTCTTATAGAAGGGTCGAGGATCATTCTTCACTCACTCGTTCATACTCTGTCACTCATACACGAGCTCCAGCGGGGCGCCTCTAGACAGCAACGAAAAGAATTCCGGGGGTGTACCATCATTCCTTGCAACCCATATCACTGGTAATGCCATTCAACGGTATCTATTCCCAAGATTCATACTTTAAGGGCTTTTAAAAGGAGGAGTGAGGTTTAAGAGCGAGAAACAACAACCCCAAGGGGTTTTAAAATAGAGGGCCGCTCCGCTCCTAATTAAATTAAAAGGCTCAGCTCTTAGAAAAAGGGGATTAGCGCTTTAAAACAATAAACCCCAATGAAAGAAACCCCGGGGATTTATACCGAAGGCCGAGACTCCGCACTCTCTAGGGCGAAGAAAAAGGAGGTCATTCCTCTCTATTTTGAAAGGGGGCACCCTCCCCGTTCAAAAAACCCGAGGAAACAATCGATCCTTAAAACTTGAAGCGGTCGAGTCTATTATTGATCAACTCCATCATGCACACCTCCATCATGCCAGTAGTCGGTTGACATGAAGTTGAGTGCTCTCCCGGCGCAACCCCAAAGCTGTAGTCAGTTGAGCGCTTACTTAAGCCCAAAGGAGCAGGGTTTTCGGATAGAGAGCGGATCGGTATCGATTGTATTATCTCTCTTCGCCGGTTCACTGACTGGCTTTCAAATGGAGGTAGCTCCTCATCTTTAAAAAAGTCATTTTCCTTATTTTTTAAAAGGGCCCTTTTTAAAACAACCCTTGCCTATAGATTTTTGTTTTAAGCTTCATTAACTAGATTTTTTAGAAGCTCTTTAATAAGCTTAGTCGATGAGGTTATGATTATCTCTTTAAAATTTAATTGGTTGGAGATGTTGGGGAAAAATGAGAGCTCAAAATGATATGGTTCTCATCTGATTCGATTGACATTGACCCAATTAGGATCTATATCCAAATAGAATGAGATTTATCCATTTCCCTCCATTTACTATTAAATCTACCTTAAATTTAAATTAAATTAAAGAACACTCTATAATTTAATTAAATGAGCATTAACTAATAGATAAATTTTGAAGCTCGTCCTCTTTACCAAAACATCATGGATAAACCATGATTTATGTCATAATAACTTGCACTTTCCTACCCTTCCTACCAATCCATCTTATCTTACTACCTCTTATGCACTTTGAAAATAAAATAAAATAAAGCCCTCTCTATTTTAAAAGGTTCAAAATTGTCATATCTTCTCCTAAGCCTTAGGTTTCTTGTCCCATTCACATATTCCATATTAAATTTATAATTCAAAAAAGGTGTTGATCGATTTGACCCTTTAAAAGTATGGACAACTGCCTTTGAAATAGAGAGCATGCATGTGTATTTTAAATATCAGGCTTTTAAAAAAAGCCCTTTTAAAATCCAACTATTTTTACAGGCGCTTTTAAATAGTGGGGAGAGGAGAGCCCCTTCTATTTTAAGGATCAAGATTTTAAAGTATTGATCTACAGGTAGGGCAAGGGAACCTCTTTATTTTCAAAAAGGGGTGGCAACACATCTATAATCTAACTTTACATACGAATGATCCATACCTATCCATTCTGATTAGGTCTTTGGTTAAGGAAAAAGATCCTTTTAAAATTCTTTGGCCCCAATATTGTTTATTTTTAAAGTGATTGTTTGTAACTTTGTTATTACTTGTTTCCATGTGCAAGCATATAAAAATTAAAACCAAAATATGCAACATGGATGTATTGTCATGGTCCTCCTTGGAAAAACTTGTCATTGATATTGATTATGTATGGTGTTTCAATGCTTAATCGTATTTTATATGATCATGATAATTGGTTAATTGCATTTTATGTTCTAATTATGTGGGAATATGGTACTACTGATGATGTGTATGGTTGTAGATGAAATATTCTATGATAACTCCAAGGTAAAATGTTATCCTCATGTAGTTGTATTTTTATAACTGTGTTTGGATGTAATTATAGCACTAGTTGGAAAATTTCTAGAGCAAGGGAGCAGTTCTTAATAGATAGGTGATGATGGGATAATCATTGTAAAACCTACTAATTAAGAACAAGAGGTGGTATAATGTAATTGCATGGTTAATAAGCATTTATTGATATTATGCATGTGTTTGTGAAATGGGTCTGGAAAAGGATCCACCGAATAAGGTATTAATAAAAATGGAGGCTTTATTAATACCTAAATGCTTATTATCAAGGCTAATAATTAATATTAGCTTTTGATAATAATTAAATTTATTTAAAAAGAAATAATTGATTTAATTGTCTCATATTTTCTAATGTTTATGTTAACATTAGAAAATTAATAATGTGAGATTATTAATGAATTAATATATGAAGTAATAAGGGTATTTTTATTCCTTTGCATGGAAATTTATTTAATAAAAATGATGAGGGCCTTTCATCAAAATGTTTTCCTAATGAGAAAAATGAAGTTGGGAAATGTGATTAAAGGCCATCTTCTTGGGTGATTTTGGGGGGAAACACAAGAAATAAGGCATGGGTGAACAACAATAAGGAGGAAGAAATAAAGAAAGGATAGCTTGGGAAGGGAGAAGGTGATAAGAAATATAAGTGATGTGGAAAAGCATCTAATCTGCGAGTAGTGGGGTTAACATATAAACCATGTAAGCTTTCTATGATTTTAATTGTCCTTTATATACTTACATGTCATATGTTTTTGCAATTTGATTTCTCCCATAGCTCATATCCTTGCATCTATACATTTACTTCTCTATGTTTAATGGATAAAACTATAGATGATAAAAATATGCACCATAGAAAACATGTAAATGAAAAGTAGTAAATGATGTGTATTGTATTTGTATTGTGCTTTCTTTTTTATTACAATATTTTCCCTTATAGGGGTTATACAAAGATATAAAGGATCGATCCCCTTTTATGAGTAACAATGGTGCCTTGATATTTTCATTGCTACAACATTTAAAGGCAGGTTTGTTGTGACCGCTGCTACTTTTGGATCTGGATATCCACATTTGGAACCACACCTGCATATTTATTCACTAGGGTTGCATTTGGATGTCGACCATTGGGTAAGCTGATGATCATGTACTTTGACTACCTAGGAGTCAAATGGTCACGATATCCAATCATTTGGGGTCAGACAACTAGGTACTGGAGTCTTCTATCACACTTAGGTTCATTTTTGCATCTGTATATTATTGCTACGAACCTATATGTTTGCACACACATGAAATATAGATGATTAGTAATATCAGTCAAGCCTCCCGACATAAATCTCAATTTTTAAAATAGGTTAGATAGATAAATAGATATGTATTAACGTGGAACGAAATTCCAATCATGGAATATGCCACAAGCCTTACATCATCATATATAATATAGAAATGGAATAAATATCTATAAAATAATAGCGTTAAATGAAGCACACATAGATCTTAATCTTATTTTGTTATCATTGATGTCTTTTTTGCTATTGTGATGTTGCATCAGGTTGTGTCGATATGTTGGATTACATCGTGCTACATCTGGAGATTTTTGCATAGGATGAAAGATGACCATATGGGTCTAGGTAATCATGAACTAATACCATTCGGGGTTGAAAATAATAGGCTATGACATCCTTTCATTGATGAAAATCTGGCTTGGGTCTAAAAAATTTTACACTCAAGGTCTAGCATGGAATGAGGATGGTTGCATAGGATTTACTTTAGGTGATTTAGGGTGCAAAGTGTGCTCGATATTTTAGTACCACTTTGATGCATGAACCATCCTATCTAAAATGGGAGCATAGGAGTGCATTTATAGCTTTTGAGATGGAAGAGGGTGACCTCATGTAAATGATATGCATTCATGGATGAAGATACCTTGGGATATCCTCCACTAAAGTAAACATCTAATCTTAACATGCTTGATTATCAGTTAACTTTGTTTGAATAAAAGCATGTTTATTTATTTATTTTTAAATAAATATTTCTTTATCCATCGAGTTTAGTTAACTTTTGAAACTAAAATGTAATATATTATCTTTGAATTTTTTATTATTTTCTCCATGATGAACTCCTTATATTTTATGTGTTAGTTAACTTGCATGAGGTGTGATTGTAGTTAATTGGAGATTGGATTTGGGTTAGGATAATCCTCACCTATCTAGATAAATATAAGGTAAAGGTGGAGTTAACTTGCATTTGTTTCTAGACAATGCAATCTTTTTTACACATAACTGGAATGAATTTTGTGAGGTGGAACTAAAGTTAACTATGGATGATGTGGCCACAAGGGATGCAAGGGTGAGCGGTGTCGTTGAGTAGGGGTGATTGGTTGTGTAGCTTAGGTAATAATTATTCAATTAATTAATTAATTAATTAATACCTTAGATAATTGCAAATTTATTTTTTTTAAGAGAAAAACCCCTTGCGGAGCCGCCTTGGTCTGAGAGACCACAAATAGGGGGTTCTACATCGTCAAAGTCACCCAGGGGTCGCACCCGACCCTGCCCGCACCAACATTATCAATTGGATTTTGGATACCCAATTTATATTTTTGGTAGGGTGGAGATTTGAACCTGGGACCTCCCTTGGAGGATTGCCCTCTCCTCTCCAACTCACCTACAACACCTAGGTATTGAACCTTTATTTAATACTAATTAGTTTTAATTAATATTAAATGTACTAATTAATTATAACTAATTAATTAGTATTTAATTATGCTTGATTTTTGTGTCTCCAGATACCCTTTTTTGTATCATTTTGTGTGAAACATAATGCGATGCAAAATAATGAACACTTATCATTATGAAAATGAGTAACGACTTATGCTTGAGGTGATTAAAATTTGATTGCCCCAGATCAAGAGTAATGTAAGATGCTCCAATGATTGTAATTGTCCTTTATATACTTACATGTCATATGTTGTAATTTGATTTCTCCCATAGCTCATATCCTTGCATCTATACATTTACTTCTCTATGTTTAATAAATAAAACTATAGATAATAAAAAGATGCACCATAGAAAACATGTAAATAAGAAGTAGTAAATGATGTGTATTGTATTTGTATTGTGCTTTCTATTTGATTACAATATTTACCATTATAGAGGTTATACGAATATAGAAGGGATTGATCCCCTTTTATGATTCACAATGGTACCTTGATATTTTCATCGCTACAATATTGAAAGGTAGGTTTGTCATAACCACTACTACTTCTGGATCTAGATATCCATGTTTGGAACTACATCAATATATTTATTCACTCGGGTTGCATCTGGATGTCGACCATCAAGGAAGCCAATGATCATGTACTATGACTATCTAGGAGTCATATGGTCATGATATCCAATAATCCGGGGTCATACAACTAGGTACTTAGAGTCTTCTATCACACCTGGGTTTGTTTTTGCATCTATGTATTATTGCTACAAACCTATATGTTTGCACACACATGAAATGTAGATGATTAGTAATATTAGTCGGGCCTCCCTACGTTAAGCCCAATTTTTAAAATAAGTTAGAAACCACAAATATAGAAATGGAATAAATATCTATAAAATAATAGTGTTAAATGAAGCACACATAGATCTTACCCTTATTTTATTGTCATCGATGTCTTTGTTGTTGTTGTGATGCTGCATCAAGTTGTGTCAATATGATAGGTTACATCATGCTGCATATAGATATTTTTGCATAGGTTGGAAGATGACCATCTAAGTCTAGATGATCGTGAATTGAGATCGTTTGGGGTTGAAAATCATAGGCTATAGTATCCTTTCATTGATGAAATCCTGAATTGGGCCTAGGAAAATTTACACTCAAGGTCTAACATAAAATGAGGATGGATGCATAGGATTTACTTTAGGTGATTTAGGATGCAAAGTGTGCTCGATATTTCAGTAGCGCTTCGATGCATGAATCATCCTCTCTGAAATGGTAGCATAGGAGGTGAATTTGTAGCTTTCGAGATGGAAGATGGCGACCTCATGCAAATGATATGCATTCATGGATGAAGACACCTCGGGATCCCCTCCACTCAAGTAAGCATCCAATATTAACATGCTTGATTATCAGTTAACTTTATTTGAATAAAAGCATGTTTATTTATTTATTTTTAAATAAATATTTCTTTATCCATCGAGTTTAGTTAACTTTTGAAACTAAAGTGCAATAAATTATCTTTGAATTTTTAATTATTTTCTCCATCTTGACCTCCCTATATTTTATATGTTAGTTAAATTGCATGAGGTGTTATTGTAGTTAACTGGAGATTGGATTTGGGTGAGGACTATCATCACCTATCTAGATAAATATAAGACAAAGGTAGAGTTAGCTTGCATTTGTTTCTGTATAATGTAATCTTTTTTGGCACATAAATGGAATGAATGATGTGAGGTGGAACTGAAGTTGCAAATGATGTGGCCACAAAGGATGCAAGGATGAGTGGTCCCATTAAGGAGGGGTGATTGGTTGTGTAGCTTACGTAATAATTAATAAATTGTTTAATGAATAAATTAAATAATTAATTAATTAATACCTTAGGTAATTGCACCTTTATTTAATATTAATTAGTTTTAATTAATATTAAATATACTAATTAATTAGTATTTAATTATGCTTGATTTTTGTGTCTACAGATACCCCTTTTTGTATTGTGTTGTGTGAAACACAATGCGATGCAAAAATAATGAACACTTATCATTGTAAAAATGAATAATAACTTACGCTTGAGGTGTTTAACATTTGATTGCCCTAGATCAAGAGCAATGTAAGATGCCCCAATGATGGAGACAACAAATATCCTTGAAAATTATCGTTGACAAATTGATGAGCGCATACAGATGCTAACTAACAACTAAACTATTGATACCTAGAGTCTCTATGCAAATATGACTTGGAGTCATTGTGCAAAAATGTGACTTGGAGTCACTGTACAAAAATTGAAACAATACTACACGCATGATAGTCTCAGATTGGGTTCTTGGACAAAAATCAAGTCCAACATGGGTGTTTGATTATTGATCTTGTTTAGAGTATGATTTTGCTGGTATTGTATACCCTTTTAAGTGATAAGTTGATGGAGGATAAAATGGATGACAATGATAAGGTAATTGACCTCAACAAAATGAGGTACTTGCAAGATGAATGGGATTTGGTTGACGATAATTTTGGTGTTTGATAGATTTCTATATATATATATATTTAAAAACTCAACCATTCAGGATGATTGATATATGAGACCATCTAGGATGGTCATGACACGATCGTCTTTGATGGTCATATTGTGAAGGGTGTAAATGGATGATTTGGACATGCAGTTGGTCATTTTTACCATTATGGATGAGGAACAAGAGGTGAGTGAGGCATGAGAGTACAAATTTGACACAGAGGGCTTACAAATTTTCAAGTGAAGATGATGTGATGGCTTTATATGGCAGTGTGGTTGGCACAAGGAGTGCGATATTAGTAACATAAATTACCCTTCCACTTGCACTTTGGATAAAATGAAACCCATTGTATGTTTTGATTGTGTTGTACTTATCTTTGCTGCTTGCTTGCATGTGTGTTATTTTTAAAATTATTATTTGTTGGTATTTATTTTATGCATAGTGCATGTGTGTGATGGTCATATGGAGATCGAACAACTATTGATTGAGGTTGTTCATGTCACAGATGATCGATGTGTGTTGTGGAAAAATGATGAATTTTTAATTTTCTTTTATCGTTCGTTTATCGAGATATATTGGACGATGATCGTCCACTTGTTAGACGATCAACATATTTTTTGTGTTTGTACATTTTTATTTGTTTTGCTTGTATTTTGGTGATCGCTCATCAAAAAAACAATGTTGGTCAATGGTCATTTGCTTGTCAAATGGTCTACATATTTGTTATGTTATTGTGTGTTTATTTGTTTTGCTTGTATTTGGGTGATCGTTTATCGATCGAATGACTATTTTTAATGGCCGTCCATGTGTCAAATGGTCGATATGTTGTTTTTTTTGCTATTTATTTTTGTGATCGTCCATCGATCTAATGACTATTGTCGATGGTCATCCACATATCATATGGTCGATTACCGATGGCTATTTGCATAGCGGATGGTATATGTGATTATTTTTTACATGACATGGTATTGATGTATGTGATATGATGCATTTATTTTATAGTATAAATTAATGAGACTGACGTATTGGTTCAAGGGCATATTTTACAAAGCTTGACATCAATTGTTAGAGGTGAATTGGAAGTGGATGGATTCGATTGGGTTATGATATATAGCCAAGTTGGATAATGTGCATTTAGATAATGCATATTTGACCTTATTGGATGATAGATAGGACCTTGATACATGCACATTCTATATGTCCATGGGGATATTACCATCACATTGGAGAACATATATTGAATTTTATGGATTTTGGTGGAGGGTGATCACATTGAGACGATGCTAACTCACTAGCTAAAATGGGTTTACAAGATCCATGCATTTTTTATTACAATGGATAATGAGGATGTTGATATCGATAGCCACTATTATTTGTGCTGGTTGATAGTGCAACACATTATCTTGATGACATTGATCTTCAATGTCATCCTATCACATTCATTAGGTGTTGTATTTCCATGAAATATGCTTGGGTTGGTACAATATTTGATAGAGGATCCCAAGGTTATGGTATGGGCCCCAGTGCTATTGATGTAGACCTATCGAGAGTTTTATGAGATACAACACCATGATAGATTAGGTTTGGGTTGTAGTTTACTACTACATATCTGGATATGGGAGCACTTTATAGTTGGGTGATCCAAGGGGTTGCCTTATTTCGAGATGAAGGAAATGGGAGCTGACACTCCTTACGTCATGATATGGAGTAGGGATCAAGAGGAGTGTAGGAGATTCTCGTTCTTCAATGTATGGAAATATTATGATATCCAATTTTTGTAATTATTCTTACGGGATGTGGTATGGAGGCCCTAGAGGGATTTCCCAAGCTAGTTTGAGGATGGATTGCACTTGGGATGAATTTGGTGAGGGAGATGGTGGTGGAGCACCATAGGATAGAGTATGATTTTTTTAGTATGATCACATATTGCAATATTTTAGGTTACCCTAAGGTATTCCTCTAACTCCTATAGTGATAAATAATTGTGTACCATGACAACTGTTACTTCAAAGTATGAAACCATAGGTGTGTATGTGGATGAGGTGTTGTATTTAGCTAATGTTGATGATACAAGCATGATATTAGAATATGACCTATGGGTTAAGGTGCAAGTGATGCAGCCATAGGTAGGGTGTAGTGCCACAAGCAATGAAGATGTAGGAGGTAGTATCATAGGTGGTGCAAAGATAGGACCTTTAAAGCCTGCAGGATGGTAGGTATGATGATGGATAGATCTTGGGGTAAGATTATCATGAGTGGTTTTGGAAGGTAATTATAGAGGAGAGCTCTAGCAAGGAAGGACACAATAGTGATAGCAACTTTGTAGTAGAGTACATTGTGATGTCAAACTAGGTGCAGCTGCTAGAGCAGTAAAAGGTAGAGATAGAGACTACCATTACCTAGGAGCAAAGTTAGATGGATGGGGAGCATGAGAGATGGCAAGGTTAGGAGGATCAGTGGGACACACAATAGGCTTAGGTGTAAATTCTACAGGAGGAGCAAAATAATCTGGTCAAGGAGCATGATTAATCCTTGATAAACAATACCAAGAGTTTCGTACAATAGGATGCTCTACAGATTGAGTAGGACATGCTGAGGGTAGAGCATGATGCCATATAGGTGGGTTGAGATTCACTAAGAACAAAGTGAGATGATTAGTGGGTGGGACAAACTTAGGGTCTTACAAGGAGCTATGCTATGAGGGTCATGCTAGCTCAGCTAGAGCGAGACAGGGATAGTATGGATTGAGAGAGAGATAGGGTGAGACTGTTGGAGCCATCCTACTCCACTTTCACATGGATTCAAAAGAGTGGGGCTTTGGGTAGTCACTTAGTTGTCCCACCTATACCTAAATTTTTAGGGTATTCGACCTTCTAGGCTTCAGGGATGGGGATCTCTCATGGTGAGAGTCAATGGTGTGGCAAAAATAGTGGGTAGGCTCGAGGAGATTAGGTTAAGGGTAGAAGTGATAGCGACGAGGGTGAGCAGTGATATATGGACACTGAGCATTGTTTAGATGTTTTTTTGTAGATGCCTTGTATCTCTTCTTGATAGTTTTGATGAGCTTTATTAACAACTCTGGCATATGTAGCCTATGGGCACACTTGTATATGTATTTTATCAATGATATATATATATATATATATATATATATATATATATATTTATATATATATAATTTATTTATTGATGTGATGTTGCACTTAATTTGTATGTAATGCTTATTTTTTTTATGTTTTGATGTAATGTTTTATTGTATGAATGAATGTATGTTGATGGATGCAATGAATGTATGCATATAATTTTGATTATCTTTCAAAAATGCGTAAACCTATATTATTATTCATGATTTTAATCAATTAATCAAGGGCATAAATCCAAGGGTATTGAATTTCATGTGAAATAGATGTAGTGGAATGTTATGTGGTGTGCTGCAATAACTATGCTACTGTGAAGGCCAAGATGACATGACTTATACTTTTGTGTGTCCTAGGGATGAATATTCTAAAAGTGCTTTCATGATTCTCAAACACCCTAGTGACATCGATCAAACTCATCTACTGATCATATAGGTACTTGAAGATACTAAGACCAACTAGGTTATTCAAGTTACTCAAAGACTGATGTGTATGCAGTGATTTTTCATTTTTGATTTTGGATGAGTGACTAATTAATTGACTTATGCTAATAATCTAGCTCATCCGCAAGTATACATAGATCTATATAAAATAAGGTCGCTAATGTGATAGACATGTCACCATGAAATATGTACTCCACTGTCAATCAGATGGCTATAGCCCTGATCGAGGTTAACCCCATGATAAGGACCTGAGAATTCCAAGGATTCAAGATTTTATTAGATTTTTTTTGGAATATAGTTGTCTTTTGGATTTATGCTTTTGCTTTTTCTAATTCTCAAGGTTAGCTCATGTGCATGATAATATGAGCCAAGGAAACCATTCACTTTATGGCAATAGTGACTCATGAGTTTGTCTTTCCTAGGCACCAAAATTTTGTTAATATATGATTTGTGCATGGTCTTAGAGAAAACTTAAGGTCACCAAGAAGACCTATAACATTTAAAGAACTAATGATATTCAATGGAGGCTAAATGAGACACTAGGTACGGTTGAATGATTGAAAGAACCTAAAGAATATCTAAACTAGGGTCTTGAAAAATTTAATATGTCATCTATGTATCATGAATGGATGAATGATGGGGGTGTGTTGTGGATGTAGTACAAATGTATGTAATGATGGATGATTTAAGACAAACACCATAAGGAATATGCCCTTGATTAATGTGATAAAATCAATCCTAGAAAAAATTTTAAAGCATAGATCGAACGATGACCAAATTTTTATTGGTGATGGTGAGCAATGCAATGTGTGAATGCAACATGCTTTGTAGCGGTGTGACAATTTATTCCTTGATTTTTTTTGTTGTTTTATGATGTTTTTATATTTTGAATTATTTTGTGATGTTTTTGTATTTTAGCTTTTCTAATATTTTTGTATTTTGAGTGATTTTGTGATGTTTTTATATTTTTGACATTTTTTTGATGGTTTTGTATTTTTGATGATGTTTTGATGTTTATTTGTATTTTTTATGATTTTATAATTTTTTTGTATTTTAAATGATTTTTTGATGTTTTTGTATTTTAAATGATTTTTGATGTTTTTATATTTTAGTTTTATGTATGTACAATGCTAGCTATGAACTAGGTGTAGAAGGCTCGCAAATGAAGGATGTTGATTGGTTTAGGTTCCTCAATTCCCTCAAGGGTGGCAAGTTTATATGCCCTAGTGTTGAATGTTTGTATGCTGATGTATGGACCAAGCTAGTTGGTGGTAAAATTGTCATGCAAGTGCAGTGGAAGGCTTGAATTCTATTAATTTTATTTAAGAAATAAATATCCTTGAAATTCTTGATGATGCACTTTGTTATTATACGCACGTTTGACCCTATCTTGATAAACATAAAGGTACACAAGTGCATTAATTCATCATTCATCAAGCAAGATCAGTTGATCGAGGTGTGCTTGCCATGCAGTATAATCATCGATAAATTCTTCTAATGATATGCATAATGATAGGATTTCAAGCTCAAGAGGCATGAAAACCTTGGTACCATAGACTAGTGAGAATGATGTTACCCCTGTTGGCATGTGTATGATTGTTCAACAAGCCCATAACACCAGGGAGAGTTGGAGATGCCAATATTTGTGATTTTATTTGATTATTTTCTTTATAATGATAATTATAGTCTTATTGGTTGCCTCAACTTACCCATTACTTTGTAGATAATAAGGAGTTTACAAAATGTGTTGAATGTTGTACTTAGTGCAAAGTGCTCAAACACATTTATTCTTGAATGGAGTGCCATTATCCAAAATGATATTTGATGGGATACCAAAATAAAAAATTATGTGGAGTATGAACTCCATGATTCAAGGTTTGATCATACTAGTAAGAGGAATTGCCTCAACCCATTTTGTAAAGTACTAGCAATGATGATGAATGTATGGTGCCTCAAGGAAGGAGGAGATATATTTCCTATGAGATCAAAACCCCATTGCAATAAAGGCCATAGAGCTTGAATTGGCTACAATGCCTACGATGGTACATGGGTTAAATTAGCATGATGTTGAAATTTGGATACTTTTTGAAATATATGCAAAAATCATGTTCTATGGTGGGCTAATAGAAACCCATGCATAAGACACAGTTTATGATGACCATACCACTAAAATGACCACCACATGTTCCATCACATGCTTGAGCAATGATCCAAATTACCTCTTGTGGTTCGAGGTAACGTAAAAGGATACCATCAAAGATATGATGTAAAGGATATCCCCCAAGAGTGTGTAATGAACCACTTTTTACTTGAATGTACGTATAGAGGTTGAGGACAAATATGTAGGTAGAGTACCCATTTTTATAGTCTTTTATTTATGAGAAGCTATCATTGTATGGATTCATTTGAATGAAGTTCACATTCTATTCTATCTGAGATGAATCTCATTCAATGGTTAATTTATACAGTATTTTGATTTTGATGCATGTAGTGCTATCGACAAGATTTTATGGGATAAGTGATCCAAGAGAGGCCATAGTTTCTGCAACTGCTTGTTCAACCTAGGTGTGTTATCAATTTTATACAAGTCAAAGTGCTAAAGTAATTTATCAATGATCTATTTGTATTTATTAAATACCAGGTCATTACATTGGTAGATCTCCTTAAATTAATAGAAAATGAGTTAGGAGTCACCAAAAATGTTGATTCATTTAATGCCTAAGGTAATAATAGTCTAGAGGTCTTTTTGTGTTGTTACTGGTGCAAGGGAGGCTGATTTTGAACAACAAGAGCATAGGAGCTCATTGAGGCATAAGGAATAAAACTCCCATACCTTACCATCATTCACACTTGGAACCATCAAAGAAAAGGACAATTTCCTCTTGCTCTTTGATGTTGAATACCTTTTCATCAGGTAACTTGATAATATTTATCATTTGGTAATGTAGCTTCAGTGAGTTGATCTATAATTAGTTGGCCCTTAATGGAATTTTTTTGGTATATTGATATTAAAAAATGGGTTTTGACAGGTCCCCAAAATTTTATTACATGAAGTAGAGTTGCATTAAAAAAACCACATGCAATCCACAAAAAACAAAAGAAAATGCAAAATGAGCCAAAGCTTTTCTTGTATTACTTTTTTGAAAGAAGATCTTACAGAGAACAACTAATTACAAATTCAAAATTCCCCCTCAAATACCCTGTTTTCCCTTTTCTTGCCTAGAACCATCTATTTCAAATTTGAATTTTGGGGGTAAACTTCTCGAGGTCATAACTCATTGCTCATTGCTTGAAATGACTATTTGTGCATGTTTTCAAAAATCTCTCGAAGGGGTTTGCGGCCCAATGCATTATATACACAAAATAACACCATATTTCAGCCCTTAAAAAGGCTTCTAAGGCATTCAAAATTGACCTCCAAGTTTTACTAGCAAGATTTTCACTAGTTTTGACAAGGTAGAAGACCTTAAAATTTACATATCTCCCAAACCGCTCAGGATATTGGGACGATTATTTTGTCATTGGGTCTATTTATCCATCCTATAAACAACTAAATAAAATTTAGAACAAAATGAAACAAATATAAAATTTTGTGATGCAAGATCACTCTTACACCGTTGGATGCTACTGCATCATTACATATGGATAAAGAAGTACTTACAATAGGTCCAAAGACCAAACAAATGGATCAAACCCATCCCATGGGGCGGTCCCAAAAAAAACTTTCAAATAAAAACTAGGAGTGCAATACCTGGGGATAATCCTAATCATAGAAGAAGATAAAACAAACAGGTAGACTAGAAATATCATCAACTTTCAATGCCCTTAATGGATTTTTGGCTAGTGAATTCGAGGTAAAATTTTATTAAAAGTATTATCCATTTAGAATTTTTGCTATTCATAAAGGTGTGGCTCATCATATAGCATAGATAATTATCTTTAGCTATGACATACGTTGTATGGTCGATCATGTAATGTTGAAGTTTCTTAGTTGCAAAGACAACTGCTAGGCATAGCTTTTTGACATATGTGTACTTGGTTTCATAACTCACCAACATTTGACTAATATAATATAAGGCTTTCTCTCTATTTGATTTGTTCTTTTACACTAGCATCATGCTAAGGGTAAAGTTAGTGGTGGATATATACAGATTAAATGGAACACTTGGTTGAGGTGGTGTTGACACGGGTGGGAAAGCAAGATATTGCTTGATACCATAAAAAGTATCTTGATACTTTTGACTCCATGTAAAGGTGACCCTCTTTTTCAAACAATGGTTGAAAGGTTTACATTTATCAGATAGATGTGTGATAAAGTGATGGATCACTTCGATTTTTTCTTGTAAACTATGTAGCTCTTTGAGGTTAGTAGGGGGCAGCATCTCGACAATTGCTTTTATTTATTTGGGTTGACTTTGATGCCTTGTTTGGAGACTATAAATACTAAATTTTTTCTAGTTGTGGCACCAAAAATACATTTCTTGGGGTTAAATCTCACCTTGTGTTCTAGTAACCGATTGAAGATATTACACAAAATGCTTATATGCTCATGATGCATTTTTTATTTTGCCAATAGATCATCTACATAATATTTCACTATCTTATGCATGTAATCATAGAAAATATAAGTCATGGCACATTGATATGTTGTACCTACATTTTTTATACTGAATGTCATGACTTTGTAGAAAAATGTCCCCCAAGGTGTTGTGAAAGTTATTTTGTGTTGATCCTCGAGATTAACTTGAATATGGTTATAACCTAAGAAACCATCTATTAGGGAGAACATTTCATGGCTAGTAGTAGAATCCATGAGTGTATCCATGTTTAAAACTAGGAATTTATCCTTAGGGTACGGTTCATTGAGGTCTTAATAATCTGTTCAAATGTGTATCCCCCTGTTAGACTTGCTAATGGGTACCATATTAGAAACCCATTCTGGATAGTCAATGGGTCGAATGAAATCCGCATCTAACAATTTTTGTAACTCTTATTTAACCATCAGGGCTATGGTAGAATGAAGCTTCCATAGTTTTTGCTTTATTGGTTTTGCGTACAGGCTTAAGATAAGATTGTGGACCACTAAATTAGGATCAAGGCTCAACATATATTTGTAAGAACATGCAAATGCTTGTTTTTATTCCCTAAGAAAAGTGATAAACTACACTCATTCTTTGGTAGAAAGGATTTTTCCAAGTTTAATGATTTGCAAGTGTTATGGATCATCATTGAGGTCTATGTTGATGGTGTCCTCAATGAGCATGTGTGAACCTTCCTCTAATTGGTGAGGACTGGGAATGAGGAGGATGTCATCTACTACATTTTTTAAATTGGGTGACTCAAAATCACTCATGTCAACATGATGAATGATAGATGAATAAGACAAGGCAGGCAGGATGTAGGCATTGGCTTGATGGATCAATTGGTTGGATGGTAGGAAATCTACATGAGACGGTGAGGCAAAAATATTCTCAAATTTGATGAGACTTGGATCAATGTGGATGGTCATCAATGAATTTCTTGGATTGTGGATAGGTATGAATAGGTCAATGGGACCATGTTGACTTATGGGGTGATAGGGTTTGGTGGATTAGGGGGAGGATTCACAAGGGTATGCTCATAGGGTAGGAGATGGTCTAAGATGTGTGGTCTCAAATTATTTGGAATGGTGGTAATGGATACGATGGATGTGTTGATGCATTTGGATAATTCCAAAGGAGTATAGAAAAAATAGATAGTGGAATGGAGAACATTCATTGATAAATATCATTGTCATCCAAGATCTCTATTAGGGAAAATAAGGGAGAAGAGACATATTTAGAGCTACCATAAGTAAATGAAAGTGCCTCTAGTAGTTCATCTAATTTGTATTTCAAGGTATCTGATGGGATGGTGTGAATGGTGGAAACTTAGAAGGAACCATTTGGCGAACAATAAATACACTCGGTGGTGAGTAGAAATTATGTTAAGAAAATATTCTTTTTTTTCCATAAATTATCAATTCGATAAGTTCGTAAAGTTACGAGTGTCATGCATAGTATATTCCTATGGTTTGGGGGAATGAATCCTTCTGTATCTATTTATTTTGGTGGCAGTGTTTGTGTAGTTTTATCTGAGCCAAACCAAATAAAATAAATTGCAAAAAAATAAATTATAAACTAAAATGCTGAAAATAAAAGTGTAGGAAATTAAATGTGTATGAAAATAAAACACACAACTGAATTAAAATAAAGCAGGAAATAAAATAGTAAATCTAATATACTAAAAATAAATGACAAAAATAAAATAGGGGAGGATTACTACAAGGAGTGGACCCAGGCTCTCGCAGATAGTCTGCTCGGCTAATTACATCAAGATTACTTTACAAGAATAAGAGTATTTTCAAATATTAATAAATTGTACATAAAGTAAAATAAAATAGTTCTCTGAGTATTTGATCATTTATTTAATTCATATGGCTTACATTATTATATTAAATATAGCTAGATCTTGTTAGAATAATAGATTGATCTATTTTTAATAACATAACGCATTTTGTTATAGTTGGTTCATACACAGATACTATTATCCTATTGAAAGCATGACCAGTCACCAAAAGGATAAATATAATAATCCCTAGGTGTATGTAACAAACTAATATTAAAATAATGCATCCTAAAATAATGCTTTTAAAATCCTTACAAAGTCAACCGATCAATTGGTCAATAATAGAAGTGCTTTATCTTATTCTAGACATGATGCACGATTAGAATATTTCTCCTTTGTCTCACATGCAACTACCTCCTTAGCCCATTGGTAAATCAGTCAATGTTGACTTGGTGTATCTTCTCAATGGGAGCAAGGCACCTTCCAATTGGTTAGAAGCAAGGTACCTACCTCCGGATCAAGGCACCGTCGAGAGCAAGGTGCCTCCAATATATGGGAGTAAGGTGCCTACCTCTGGATCAAGGTACTATAGAGAGCAAGGTGAATTTCTCCAGATTAAGGCACCATCGAGATCAAGGCACCTTCCTTCGGATCAAGGTGCCTCAAATACATGGGATCAATGCACCTCTAATACATGAGATCAAGGTGCCTGAAATACATGGGATCAAGGTGCCTAAAATACATGGGATCAAGGTGCCTCTAATAAATGGGATCAAGGCACCTAAAATACATGGGATCAAGGCACCTAAAATACATGGGATCAAGGCACCTCTAATACATGGGATCAAGGCACATAAAATACATGGGATCAAGACATCTCTAATACATGGGATTAAGGCATCTCTACTGTATGGGATCAAGGTGATTTTACCATAATACACCTTGGCTCCATTGAAACATAAATTTGCCAAGTCTAAGTGGGATGTAGATTGGGAAATATTAGAGTAGTAGCAAAACCTACATTATACACATTTTCCACTAAAAACACCAGTCAATCATAATACTTCATTTTTTATCAATTATATGCAAAAGTTATATAAAAATGCATCTCCAATGTTAATTAAACCAGTAACGATACCCCTTAAAAGTGTATATAAAATGAGCATTTATGGTGCTCATCACTTGGGATCAATGTACTCATCATCTTTATTCTCTTCAGGATTGAGGGTAATACATGGGAAATGTTCCTCAAAGGGGTTATTTGGTGAATTGTTATCATACCTAATCCAAAAATTTAATTAGGGAATTGGTAATGTGGTTTGATAATGTCGCAAGCTCCCTAATAATAGCAACCAAGACCAAATACTCTCTAATGGGAGCATCAAAAATATCATTGTGCAAAGAAGGGATTTGATAGGAATTTGATTTCACCATAAAATGATGATTTTATCCTGTCATTTTGAGGGATATCAAAGGAGGTATCCAATCTAACATATACAAAATTTGTAGCATTAGATGTAGGATCCATAGGAATAATGATACCTATGCCTGGGCACCCAAAATCCCTAATTTATTTTTTTTCCACAAATAAAAAAAAAAAAAAATTCCTAATTGATTCGATGGTAGGAGACATAAATATGATATTGCATACTAGATATTCACCTGTTATCAGATTGGTTATATGGACAATGACCTACGTAGTTTGGGAAGGAGATGCTAAAGATGGTCCAACATCCTCTTTCAAATGGGGTGATGTTGTGGATGGACTTGGGATAATATCTAGTATGGATGGATTTACAATAGATGCATTTGGCAATGGTGGTGGATCAGGATACATGGAAAATTAAGTGGCTTGGGATGTTGTGGTGGTTTGAGGGTTAGTGGAGGTGGAGGTGTGAGTTGCGATAACTTGTACAACAATAGGTTGAGGTGGCAACTCAATTTGCATGGTGGAAGGTATATTTTGGGCTTTAGTTGATGAAGGTAGTGGGTAACTATTTGTGATTGGTCAAGGTTGGTGGAAAAGCAGATAAATGGGTGGGTGAGGTAGAGGATGTGGTAGTGTAGGTGTAGGTGGATTGTTTGAAAGTGGTTGGGTGTTTTTGGAAGGCATGGGATGGATGTGTCGATGAAAGGGGAACTTTTTGAAGACAAAGGCTGGCTAGGATGGGTTTGGCTTTGCTAATGGTATGGGGTTGGATGGAATTATAGACAAATGGATGGTATAATGATGGTGGAGGTTGTAGACTATATGAAGTAGCCAAGGTGATGTAGTGAGTTGGGTGTGGTGAAATGGGGGGCAAGTGTGTATTGGGCAGTGTAAGTTGGGCTGGTAGATAGGTAATTAGTGGCAAAAAATATAGGTCAAGGTGTGATGATATTAGTTGGTGGGATGGTTTGGGTAAAGTTAGGAAGAGGTATAGGTGTGTGGATGGTAGTGGTGGATCATACAGATTGAAAATAAAGTTGCAATACTTGAAAGGTTCTTTGTCAGTGGGGATGTAGTGTAATGATCCTCATGAACATATTTGAGACAATGATATAATGTTGAGGGGATGCATTGCATATCCTGAATCCATAGTCTTCCAAGTAACATTGTATTACATTTCTCCTTCAAGAATGTGATACAAAGTATGAATAGTCTTCCCACCTACTTGAATAGGTAGAATAACTATCCGTAGTGTTGAGTAAAACACATCATTGAAGTCCCATAGAGTGCAGGTGGATGAGTCTATGTGTGAGGGTGGTAGGTGGAGGTGTTGGAGTGCCATAAATGTTATGATATTTATCAAGGAATCAGTGTTAATCAAAACTTTTTAAAAGGTCTTATGGTCTATAAGAGTTACAATATGCAATGGATGATCTAGAACTTCTATCAATAATGTCTTGATCTCATAATCATAAAAGGCGATTACAGGCTCCATGCAAGTTCTAATGTTATCCAAAAAATTTAGGAAGATGTTTGGATCTTGAGCGTGAGGGTTAATGGATTTTAATATTTTTCTTAATGCCTCATGATGTGGAGGTGAATGTTGTATGAGCTCATAAATTGAGAGTTTTGTTGATACCATTCTGAGGCTCTGTTTTAGGCATTTTGTGAGAGATATGATTTATCATGGGGATGTGGTATGACCTACACTGGTGGAGGTGGTATAGTAAATGATGAAGGTATGTTAGGAGAAGTAATCAATGGGATATATTGATCAAGATAGCATTGATTTTAATGATGTGGATCATCCCTATAAAATTATGATGCTTACATGGTGTTGAGGTGATTGACCTAGTTTGGAGGGATGTTTGCGGCTGGTAGTACTTAAAACTATTGGTTCTACCCATTTTGTGGCAAGGGATTATGATAAATGTTGAATTTATAGTTGGGTGGCATGAGTATATTATCTATGATAATGACCCTATTATTGATAAGATCTTGGACCAGATGTTTTAAGGAAATGCAATCATTAATATCATAACCCTATCGCCTATGGTAAGCACAATGGTGATATTCTTTGTATGATGCAGGCTTAGGCTTGTTGGGATATTTTTGTCTCACTTATAGCAATGATATTGCTTATGCCTCATAAATTTATTAAAATATGACTAAGTAGGGCTCAAGAAGCAGGGTGAAATTTTATGAGGGCTTAGTAGGATGCTTATTGTGGTTGTCTAATTAGGGGTTTTATAGTTGGATAGGAGGTGGCATGGTATTGTAGGTTGGTCACTATGATGGATGTTGTCCTTGTTGTGGTTGCACTTGTTGTGATTGATGTGGTTGTTTATTAAGTATGCTTGGGCTACTCAATACTATCTAATTAACTTGATTGGGTTTTAAGTGGTTGTTAGAAATGCCCTTGGAATTCTTATTGGCCATTCTTTATTTTTGAGTTTTATTTCATCTTCTTGGATCTTAATATCCTCAATGGTCTTAGCTTGTGCAAAATATTCCTCTAGTGTGCAATATTTCTAGAGTTGTAGTAGTGATGATATTGGTTTCGAATAAGTTCTTATGAACAATCAAGTTAGCTTTATGATGAGGAGAGTGAAGGATAATTCAATTATTATGACTCTCCATCACGCACCATAGTCTAAGATAGATATCATCAAATTGATGGAGGTTGTATAGATCCATGAGCATAATTTTCCTTTTAACAATTATGGAAAAATATTCCAAAAATAGGTTGGTTGATTGCTCAAAAATATATAGGTTGTGTCTAACCAATTTTGAACCAATCTAAGGCTACCCCTTAAGAGATAGTGGGAAGGTGCGAAGCATGAGGAAGTCAATATCATTGATAAGGTAGAACATGTTGATAAATGAGCTTATGTGATTATGGGAGTCCTCCTTTCCTTTAAATTATTTAAATTTTAGTATTATGAACAAGGAAGGATATGGTGGTGATGGTATCAAAGGGTGAATTGGGTAGTTCTACAGTTGATTAAGCATCAATTTTTGATATCCAGTGTCCTTCACTTGTAATGACAAACTATCAACCTTATAAACCAACATTTAAAATTTTTCTAGAGTAGCTACAATGATTGTATGATATGTGCCAGTTTGGAAACTCGAGGATGGATATTGGTTGTATTGCATAGATTGGACATAGGTGTGCTGAGTCGATAATTGTTGGTTGAAGTATTGTTGATGTATGAGGGGTGGTTTTTGGTGTTGTTGTTGATGTTGGATAGGTGGTTGTTAGTATTTATGTGGGATGACTTAATGTTGTATGGGTTTTTGCTAATGTTGATGTGGGATGACTTGTTGATGTTGGATGGGTTTTTGTTGATGATGTGGCATGGGTAAAGGTTTTTGGTACTAAATAGGGGGATTTTGATGTTGTGGCATTGGTGGAGGTTGTTATGGGTAGTACTATTACAACAAAATCTACTGGTACTATTGTGTATATGGTGGTTGTCATTGGTAGTACTATTGCAATGGTAGCTACTGGTACTATTGTGTGGGTGATGATTTGGTTGATAGTACTATTACAATGATAGCTACTAGTACTATTGTGTGGATGGTGATTGTGGTTGATAATACTATTGTAGTGGTAGTTGTTGGTACTATTGTGTAGGTGGCGATTATGGTTGGTAGTACTTTTGTAGTGGTAGTTGTTGGTACTATTATGTGGGTGGTGGTTGTTGCTGGTATTGTTGTGGTGATGGATGGTTGTAGATATTTAGCTTTGGTGGTTGAGTGTATTGTTGTTGGTATTGTTGTAAAGGTGTTAGAGCTAGTATGGTTGGTGGTCAAGTGGCCCATGATGGAGATTATGCAAAGAACAATTCTTGAGTGGTTGTGGAAGTTGGGTGTCTTGACCCTTGGGGTGGAGGTTGTGGTGGATGAGACATAGTGGGTGAAGTAGATACAATCAACTGAGATGCCATGTTAACATAGGCCTATTGGTATTGGTTCAGATCCATGAAAGTGGGTATATGGCTTGCATTGAATTGGGGGTTAGAACCCTCAAGTGGAAAGTATTTTATAGGCATGCCATACTCAAGATGTGGCCCGAAAAGGTGGGTTGCATTAATATACACCTACTTTTAGGGAAAATATGATGGGGTGGAATGGTCAACGACAACCAGGATGGTCATGATGAATCTAGCGATGGAAACATGCCAACTTGGAGGGCTAGTAAGATATTAACAGTAATGAGGATGACACATCCCAAGGACATAAGTGTCTCTAGCCTGATGGATTTAGGAATGGTTATGGGGATGTGATGGTAGGTAGTGCCTAAGCTATGTATCTCAGGCAAATTTGTGGTGGTCAAATGAGGATAGTTTGACAAGCTATGTTGGGGTGGTTGTGAGGTTACCTCCTATTGAGTAGGAGTGGTGGATTGATGATAAGCCTAACTGGACTGATCCATGGCATATTAGGTGGAATATTGAACTCGATCTTAGTCTTGGACTTGACTTCGAATCAAGACCATAAGCTGAGCAGGTGATGGATAGAATACAAGCTTGACGATGTGATGGTGATGGTGGTTTTTTCTATCTACACAAATAAGCAATCAAACAAATAATAGTTTTATTTTATTTGTTTTTATATGCTGATGTTTGGGTTGATGTGTTTGTTAGATATTTTTGGAGTTTTTTTTATTTATTTGAGTATTTTTAAAATTTTTGTGGAATTTTGTTTTGTTTTGATTTTTTTATTTGGATTTTTGTTTTGTGTGTTTGGTACACCTAGCCTAAAACTACAAATGTGGTACTAGAATTTAGTCTAATGGGTGTGTTGATGCCCACTTATCTGATGAGAAGTGATACAACAATGGATAAAATGGATTCCTAGGTGGATATGGTTTATGGTAACCTAATGGGATAAAATAACCCTCCCAAAGAAGGTCATGCTATCTAAGTCTTGCTACTTGCCCAGTTGAACTTTTGCCTAATAACGACAACTACGAGTCCACAAGTTATAAAATATTATGAACAAAGGGGCGTCTAACCTAACCCATACCAAGATATTCTCAAGAGTGGGGGATTTATTGATGATGAAATCCAAAAAATCACTAGTGGAGGTTACTATGGTGTCTATGGGGTGATCCAATGGAAGGAGATGAATTCCAACATCATTGGTCTCAATCAACGGTTGGTGATGAAATCCAACTCGTCGATGTTTTTTTAAAACATGTAGTGTGTGATGTAAAATTTAATTATTGCATGAAAGAAAAAATCACTAACTATTATTTCCTAAGAAAAAGTAACTCTTTATTGCCTACCACACAAAAGCAAACACACAAAAAATAAGTATTAGTTTATTTATCTAAGCCTACTGCTAACTAAAAACTCAAAATAGAAAGGAATAATATTCCTACTTACGATCTTATGCTATGTCAAAGACGAAAGATTAGAGGTGCTTGTATTCTATGACCATTCAAGGTTAGATGATTTCTTTCTGAGATCATCCCATTGTCAAACTATTGTAGTCCGAGGTCATCCTAGGTCAGAAGGTTTTATTTGTATGCACTTTACGACTTGTAAAAAAATAAAACATAGAAATTTTAGAACTTTTTAGCATGAAATGATAAAACCTATATTAATCATAAAAATAGTGAATAACTTAAAAATATTACATTGTAGTACCTCACCTTAGCAAGACTTCTTTTTAAAATGACTATGTGTGTGTGTTCAATCATCTTAATGCCTAGCATATTTTATACTGTAGATATACAAAATGCTTATAGCTATGGTGATGCTTTACAAAAATGGTATAAAGTCTTTACTTGGGTTTTATAGGATACTTAAAATTATTTTTTATTTAACGTAAGGATTCTTTCTATCATTTCATTCATGCCTCAATTTGAATTTAAATGGATTGATGCCTTGGTTTTTTTTACTCATTATGTGGAATGTTATTATCTTGCAAAAAATCAATTAATTAGAAGGTTAATCTATTTATGGAAGGAATTTAATATTTGAGCTTTATTGAATTTTTGTATTTGAATTAATATATCATTTATTTAAAAAATGAAGTGGATGGAGTGGGGAGGTAAGATGTTAGTTAGAAAGGAAGTGGTAGATAGAGTAGCGGAAGGATGTGATATTCTACTGCTTGGGGAAGGACAGTGATGGAAGGGAGAACATAATTTTTATTGGATAAGGGAGATTGGATCATGAAGAGGGTAATGTTTTCTTACTTTCATAAAATTTGCATGTATGCTTTCATTGGGATGAAATTTTGGTTTATGTACCTTGGATATTTTATCTTTATTTAAATAAAATAGTGCTTAAAATATGCTTAAAACCTGGTGCTCGTGCTTGACTATTGTTGTGTCTTTACTGAAATGGTAAGCAATATTTTGATTATTTCAATATTATATCTTCATTGAATAGAGATATTTTATTGTTGTATCTTCACTGACGATTTTACCTCCCAGGATTCAAGGGTTGGGATATCTCGTGAAAAAATTCAACAGTGTGGCAATGATAGTGGGGAGTCTCGAGGAGATTAGGCCAAGGGCTGCGGTGATAGCGATAAGGATGAGTAGTGACATGTGGATGCCAAGCATTGTATAGATGTTTTTTTGTAGATGCCTCGTATATCTTCTTGATAGTTTTGATGAGATTTAAAAACTCTAACATATATAGCCTATGGCCACACTTAGATATGTATTTTATCAATGATATATATATGATTCATTTATTGATGCGATGTTGCACTTAATTTATATGTAATGCTTATTTTTTTATGTTTTGATGTAAAATTTTATTATATAATTGAATGTATGTTTATGGATGCAATGAATGTATGCATATACTTTTGATTATATTTTAAAAAATACGTAAACTTATATCATTATTCATGACTTTAACTAATTAATCAAGGACATCAACCCACGGGCACTAAATTTGATGTGAAATGGATGTAGTGGAATGTTATGTTGTGCTGCAATAACTGTGCTACTGTGAAGGTCAAGATGACATGACTTGTACTTTTACGTGTCCTAGGGATGAAGATTCTAAAAGTGCTTTTATTATGCTCAAACACCCTAGTGACATCAATAAAAATCATATACTTATAATATAGGCACTTGAAGATACTAATACCAAATAGGTTATTCAAGTTACTCAAAGACTGATGTGTGTGCAGTGATTGTTCATTTTTTATTTTGGACAAGGGATTAAGCATTTGTGACTTATGCTAATACGCTAGCTCATCTGCAAGCATTCATAGGTCTATACAAAATAAGTTCACTAATGTGATAGACATGTCACCACGTAAGGTGTACTCCACTACCAGTCAGACATCTATAGCCTTGATGGAGGTTAACCCCATGATTTAAGGACCTAAGAATTCCAGGGATTTAAGCTTTTATTAGATTTTTTTTTAAGATCATTGTATTTTGGCTTTGTGCTTGTCCTTTTTTCAATTCTCAAGGTTAGCTCATGTGCATGATAGGATGAGCTAGGGAAACCATTCACTTTATGGTGATAGTGACTCATGAGTTCATCTTTCCTAGGCACCAAAATTTTGTTAATGTGTGATTTGTGCATGGTCTTAAAGAAAACTTAAGGTCACAAGGAAGACCTATAATATTTCAAGAACTAATGATGTTCAATGGAGGCTAAATGAGACACTAGGTATGGCTGAATGATCAAAAGAACCTAAAGAATCTTCAAATCAAGGTCTTGAAAAAGTTAAAATGTCATATGTGTATCATCATGGATGAATGATGGGGTGTGTTGTGGATGTGGCACAAATATATAATGATGAATGATTTAAGACAAATACCATAAGGAAGACGTCCTTGATTAATGTGATAAAATCAATCCTAGAAAATAGTTTAAAGCATAGATTGAATGATGACCAAAGTTTTATTGGTGATGGTGAGTAATGCAATGTGTGAATGCAACACACTTTGTAGCGGTGTGAAAATTTATTGCTTTATGTTTTTTTAATGTTGTTATAATTTGAATTATTTTGTGATGTTTTTGTATTTTAGCTTTTTTGATGTTTTGTATTTTGAATAATTTTTGTGATGTTTTTATATTTTTGATGATTTTATGATGTTTTTGTATTTTTGATGATTTTTTGATGTTTTTTGTATTTCGACGATTTTCTATTGTTTTTGTATTTTAAACGATTTTTTGATGTTATCGTGTTTTGAATAATTTTTGATGTTTTTGTATTTTAGGTTTATTTATGTACAATGCTATCAATGAACTAGGTGTAGAAGGCTCACAAATTAAGGATGTTGATCGGTTCAGGTTCCTCAA
The DNA here is from genome assembly GCA_028583015.1 of Wollemia nobilis. Classification (NCBI taxonomy): domain Eukaryota; kingdom Viridiplantae; phylum Streptophyta; class Pinopsida; order Araucariales; family Araucariaceae; genus Wollemia; species Wollemia nobilis. The sequence goes on from JAQPPZ010003356.1 coordinate 21,425,282, forward strand.
TTTCCTCAAGGGTGGCAAGTTTATATGCTTCGATGCTAAATGTTTGTGTGATGATGAATGGATGAAGATATTTGGTGGTAAATTTGTCACACAAGTGTAATTGAAGGCTCAAATTTTATTGATTTTATTTAAGAACTAAATCTCCTACTTTAAATTCTCGATGATGCACTTTGTTATTGTATGCATATTTAATATTTTCTTGATAAATGTGAAGGTGATCAAGTGCATTAATTCATCATTCATCAAGCAAGGTCAGTAGATCGAAGTACGCTTGCCATGTAACATCATCATCAATGAATTCTTGTAATGATATGCATAATGATAGGATTTCAAGTTCAAGAGTCTTGATGGCCTTGGAACCATAGACTAGTGAATATGACATTACCCCCATTGGCATGTGTATGCTTGCTCTACAAGCCCATAACACCAGGGGAAGTTGAAGATGCCAATATTTGTGATTTTATTTGAATATTTTCTTTAGAATGGTAACGATAGTCTTATTGGTTGCATCAAATTTCCCATTATAGCAAGGAGTTGAGAAAATATGTTGAATGTTATAGTTAGTGCAAAGTGCTCAAACATTCTTATTCTTGAATGGATTGCCATTATTCAAAATGATATTTGATGTGAATGAATTTTGTGATTCGAGGTTCGATCATACTAGTAAGAGGAATTTCCTCAATCCATTTGGTAAAGTGCTCAGTAATGGTGATGATGAATGTATGGTGCCTTGAGGAAGGAGGAGATATTTTTCTTATGAGATCGAGATCCCATTATGAGAAATGCCATAGAGCTTAAATTGGCTATAATTATTATGATGGTATATGGGTTAAATTGGCATAATATTGATATTTTGGATAATTTTTGACATATGTGCAATAATCATGTTCTATGGTGGTCCAATAGTAACCCATATGTAAGATACACTTTGTGATGGCTATCTCACTAAAATGACCACCACATCTTCCATCATGTTCTTTAGCAACAACCCAACTTGCCTCTTGCAATTCGAGGCAATGTAAGAGGATACCATCAAAGCTATGATGATAAAGGATATCCCCCAAGAGTGTGTAATGAACCACTTTTTTCTTGAACATACATATAGTGGTTGAGGAAAAATCTACAAGTAGAGTATTAATTTTTATAAAGTCCTTTATTTGTGAGAACTATCATTGTATGGATCCATTTGAATGAAGTTCACATTATGTTCTATTTGAGATGATTCTCATTCAGTAGTTGATTGATATAGTATCTTGATTTTGACACATGTAGTATTATCGATAAGATTTTGCAAAATAAGTGATCCAAGAGAGGCCATAGTGTTTGTAAACCGGTTGTCCGACCAAGGTGTATTATCAATTTTATACCAGTTGAAGTGCTTAAGCAATTTATCAATGATCTGTGTGTATTTCTTTAAGAGTAGATATTTGCATTGGTAGATCTCATTAACTTGATAGACAACAAGTTGGGAGTCACCAAAAATATTGATTCGTTTAATTCTTAAGGCAATAGCAGTCTAGAGGTCTAGGATTAGGGCTTTATATTTTGCATTGTTATTGTTCCAATGGAAGCTAAATTTGAATGACAAGGAAATAGAAGATCCTTGAGGTGTGAGGAATACAACTCTAGCACCTTTCCCTTGTTCACACTTGGAACCACAAAATAAAAGGACAACATCAGCCTCCTCCTTTGGTTTGATATTTTTCTCTTACTCTATGATGTTGACTACATTTTCATCAGGAAACTCGATAATAAGAGGTTGATCATATGATAATGGAGCTTCAACGATTTGATATGAGATTACCTATCACTTAATGGATTTTTGGCTAATGAATTCAAGATCAAATATTTTTAAAATCATTATCCATTTAAAAGTTTCACTATTCGTATAGGTGTGGCTCATCATATAGAGTAGAGGATTCTATTTAGCTATGACATACATGGTATGGTCAATCATGTAATGTCGAACTTTCTTAGTTGCAAAGACAACTACTAGGAATAGCTTTTTGACATATGCATACTTGGTTTCATAACTCACCAACATTCAACTAATGTAATATATGGCTTGCTCTCTATTTGCTTCGTTCTATTGCGTTAGCATCATGCAAAGGGTAAAGTCAGTGGTAGATATATATGTTGATAAGCAACACATCCTAGTGAGGATAAAAAAATGATCTTTTAAAATTAAAAATTTTATTTTCTAAGGGGACCCTTTGAAGTTTGAAATAATTTGCTATGTTTACCTTGATTTGTTTTATTTTGAAAGTTCAAATAATTTTGTATAGTTTTCCTTGTTCGCTTTAAAATAAAGACAAACCTCTTTCTTTTATGCATTATTAATTTTTTATTGTTGTTTAATATAGTTTGTCTTGATGTAAACTTTTAATTCTCTACATGCTTTGGTGGATTTCCTAACCAAATACATTAAGTATTTGTGTATTTTGTAGGTTTATCGTTGTCTTCTAGTCAAAAGCAGGTGCTTATCTTCCAATTAAAATTGGGCACCTATCTTTTAGTCAAAATTGAATGCTTATCTTCTAGTCAAAATTAGGTCACAAGGTGGCACATGTATTCCAATCATAGGTGGTACCTGTATTCCAGTCATAGGGTGGTACCTATCTTCCAATAAGAGGGTGGTGCTTGTCTTCTAGTCATGGGGTGGTACCTATCTTCCAATCATAGTTAAAAGCAACATCTATATATGCATATAGGCGCCTACATTCAGAAAAACCCCTATATCCATAATTTGTAGAAAATATCTGAATATAACGCATTCACACAAAATTTTAAAAAATATCTGAATTTATTCAAGGATAAGACAACTTACATTAAAAAGACAAAAAGTCAAACAATGTGGACTTTACAATATTTACTACATTAAAAGCAACTAGATGGAAAGTAAAGAAATATTTGTAGTTGGCCGAGAAATAAATACGTTTGAAACTAACTAGAAAATATAAATATTTGCACATAATCACCATTTGATAGAGTTTAGATCAGATTGTTGGGGAAGTAAATGCATATGCAACTATTTTATAAAAATAAAAGAAAATTATCTACAACTGGTTGGGAACATAAAAATACATTTGCTCCAGTTGGGAAGTTAAATATATGCAACTAACTGGGAATTGAAATAAACATCTACAATTAGCTGAAAGTAAAGTAAAAATATTTGCAACTGGCTGGGAAATAAATGCATCTGCAACTGCTAGGGACTATTTTTAATGAAAACATCTCATAGTTTTTGTTTTAAAATTATTTAAATTTCCTCTTTCTATGAACTATTTGAGTTCATTAATGTGTAAAAGTCAACAAAAAAAATTATTGTAAAAAATATCTCACAGGAATAATTAAACTACGTGTAAGAGTGGGTGACCAAGAAGGAGCTCTTATTTATAAGAGCATATTTTGAGTCATTCACAAGGATGCAAGAATTTGTAACAATTTTTTTTATTAAAATTTTTTTTTTAACTCATCTATTATTGACATGGGATGTGTTATAACGATGTTTCTTAGAAGTGGTGTAGTCAGGCGCTTAATCTACTATTCAAGTTTTTATAGTGCTCACTTTCTTATTTTTATTTTCAATGAACACATGTAATTCTAATATTTATGAAATCAATTGATTTTTGTATGTTTTTGACGTTATTTAAAAATCTAATTGTAGTTTAATATTTTTGAAATCTATTTCTTTTCCTACTGGTATTGAATTTGTTGTGTGAGTAGAGCTACTAGCAAAATCATCCCAACAAGTTTAGATTTTAGAAGTATTAGACTATCTTAGAAAACTATTTAAATCAATTAGTTTGAAGATCAAGGTTTGATAGTTCTAGTCTATATGCATGAGATTTTGCTATCCACAGATTCATATTGTTAATTATGGGGAAAATTGTAATTTAAATAAATTTTTCTGTTCTATTACCCTATTTCACCTTTTTCTAGATAACAAGTTAATATTAGCAAGTTGGATAATTTTTTAATCTATTTGTCCCAATTAGTGAACATAGTAGCATGCTCAAATTGAAAGATGATTGATAATTAAAATTACAGAGTTTCATCCTTCTTTTCTACCTTACCCTCTCTCTATTTTTATTTAAAGATGATCCATTTTTATGCTTCTTAAAATTATTTATTCTTTTAGTTCACTCAATTGGGAGTTAGATCAAACAATTAATGTAAATCTGATAGATGAACAAAACACCATTAAACACCAAAAAATAAGGTTTGAACTCATTATAGGTAAAATATATAGTCCACTAAAAACTATTTTGAAAGCGAAAAATAGTAAAAGCATTCGATCCAACCCTGTAACTCACACCTTGGATATCCAGTCAGATCATAAAATGAGAGAACTATTCTTATTTAAACATTATTCACTTTTTTTATCTACTCTTTACTCGGTGTGAATGAAATACCAATAAACATCTAAAATTGGTACGAGAATGAGGGCCTAATGAACCTTTGTTTGACGTATTTTTTTTGTGAATCTTTCTCTTATTATGTGTAGTTAAGTTGTGGTTTTTTCCCTCACTAGCTTTCAAATTTTGTTTGTTAAAGTGTTTCCTAAATAGAAAAATACTAATGAACATTTAAAATTGGTGCTAGGAGGACCAAACATGGTTTTTTTGGTGTTTATATGTTCAATTAAATTTCAAAATACTATTTTATACCATGTTCTATCTTCAAACATCAAAACTCTTATAAACGTCAAACTAAATGTCATATAAAGCTATATTTTACCTTTAGAATAACCAGGTCCCACTTGAGATCTAGAGAGCTCCTCGTGTCTAAATTGGAAATCCCAAAGAGAAGCAATCTTAGGAGACATAAATATTTGTCCAACATAGGTTTATCTCCGCTTGTGGTTCCTCAAGCTGTGACTCAAAATCCTATCATTAATTAGACCATCATGGCCAACTAGTTGGGTTCCACTACTTTGAATATTCCTAATGTAGCCCATGATTTACCCAAGAATATTGATATATATCTTCCCACCTACAAACATGATGGTGCTAGAACAACTGAAGAGCACATGGTTACCTTCAAAAATTCTCTTAAATTGTTAAATATCCTTCATGAAGATGTTGCTTGTAGACTTTTTCCTTTTACTCTACAAGAAGTTGCATATGATTGGTTCTTGAATTTGACCAATGACTCTATCACCAACTGGGATGAATTAGAAACTACTTTCATTTCTCAATTTGGTCAAGTAATTGATCCTAGTGTGTTGTATCAATAGTTCTCCAGTATTAAGAAAGGATCTAGTGAAACCATCAGGTCTTTTAATGTGAGATTTTAAAAGGCTTACGATAAAATTACTGGTCATTACATACCGAGTGTAAATATAGCATTAGAAATTTATAAAAAATGCCTTAGATCTAGTGACCTTTGTTTTCCTCAAAAGAGATCAATGTCACAACCCTAATAGGAGCTTATAAATAAGCTCTAATTCTTAAAATTTAGTTAGGACCTCAATCTCTAAACAATCCTATGATACCCTATGTTATGTAGAATATGCCTATTTTGAATCTCAGTGCACATCAGATGCTAATTCCAATGTGTCAAACTTCACCTAAAGAAACTCCATTAACCATGACACATATTGAGCACGTGCAAGATGTAGAGAAAGATTTTGACAAGGCTAGGGTGTAAGATGTATCTAAGATGGTCCAAAAACTAGCAAATGACATCTTGATTTTTAAGAGATAAGTATCTAGGGTGAAAGTTCAAACATGTTTTCTTACCAACTAAATAGATTTTTTAGACCTCCGTATGAAGCAAATAAGGATTACAAAAAAGTAAAAGGATCTAAAGTAAACATATATGACCTAGCTTTACCCAATTGGTGTAGGATTCATGGAATAGTCCAACACAAAGAATTAGATTATCTAGAATTTGCAACACTTTTGAAGCTTTATCTAGAGAGTTGATTTTTTTTTAGAATCAAAGAAACATTGATGGTTCTAGTTCATCTAGATCTAGTGTTTCTATGGTTTTGGATTCATTAATTTTACCAAATGAGTTAGAAGACTATGCAGAAGTACCTATGGAAGAGGTACCAACTTTTCAACAATTTCAAAGAGATAATTATAATTTGAGACGCAGGAATCCAGGTCCCAATACTACATCTATGACTCCCAATAATACTTATAGTATTCCACTAGATATTGCTCCTAATAATGATCCTCCCCCACCAAAGGGTAATGAAAATAATATTCAGGATCAAACTAGCAGAGTACCTAGGAAGGAGTATAACATCATTGAGGATATGAAGAAAATTAAGGCTAACATCACCCTCCATGAGCTTGCTCAGATTATTGAATAAAAGGACAACATTTTAAAGGCATCTTTTAAACTTGTGGTTAAAACTCAAGAGAGAGGAAAGAAAATAGCAATTGCAAACCTGGAAATATATAAAGAAAAAAATGAAGTTCCACATTTTCTATTGACAATTTACATATTTGAAAAAAATCTACACAACTATCTAGTAGAATTTGGTGCTTCAACTAATGTCATACCTCTAACCATTTGCCAACAATTACGATTAACTCTTGTTAAGTATGAGAGAAGAGTCATTCAATTATATAAAACAAAAGTTAAGGTGATCAATGAATTAAAAGGAATTCATATGTAATTGGCCTCTAAACCTAGAGCACAACATAACATTGATATTCAAGTGGTAGATATTCCTGTAGGATATGGGATGCTTCTGAGTAGAGACTAGGCAAAATATTTGAACGGGTATTTGACCACATATTTTTTGCATATGTGGTTACCTCGGAAGGGTGTAGCCAACCAACTTAGAATTGATATAGAACCATAATATAAACACATGATAACTGAATATAATGTCAGAATGAGGCTATCAATTTTGTTGATGTAGATATTAGGGTTTAACAACTACAAAAAATGTGAGATCAATTAAAACTCTAACTAATCACAACAATGCCATTTAGATATTACACATTTATGGGGCTAAGTCTAAGCAAGGCTCAGGTACAAGAGCAAATTTTAGAAATTCCACTAGTGGAATAGAAACTAAAATCTTGAACATTGGAATAGTAGAGCAACCACTAGATGTTCAAGTTATTAAGAACTATGACCCACAAATAAAACTTGATCTCATTGAGTTGTTACATAGGTCTAAATATGTGATGACCTGGTCCTATAAATACCTTAAGATATTGTATCCTAGGGATTTACATTTTGAATCTTTAATTATATTTTTTGTATATATAAAAAAAGGTAGAGCTTATTTGGTTTGTTTTACCAGTATTTAGTTAGTCATATTTTCTTTGATGGGTTTTATCTCAGTTTCATGAATTAAAGCATGATGATTTTGGTAAAATATATTTTAAAGTGGGAGGATAGTAGTAATTATTGTTATTTAGAATAATGGTAGAGGGATAATTTAGATTTTGTACCTCTCTTGCTATAATTATTTTAATCATAAGAATAACTATTATACTATTTATCTAAAGAATTCCCACAGAATCCAAGAAAAGTTAATCATGAAGGAAGAACTTTGATTCACAAATATATTTTAATTAATCCAAAGATGCTATTGGTACTTGAGATAAAATAAATAGTTGATCTACAATTTGGTTAATAAAACATCAGAGCAAGTATACATTTTCAATATTTAGTAAGAATTCTTAACTATCAATCATCATAAAAAAAAAGAGCATGCTTGTATAAACTGCTTGTATAAAGAATTCCATGATAAAAGTGGGTAGCCAAGATTTTTGAAAGAGGAAGTATAGACTTTTTCACCAAGGCTATAGATGCCCAATGGATATGAACCAAGGTCTTGTTTGAAAGCTAAGAGTAACTCTATTAAGGTTGTAAAACACTAAACTAGAAACATGGCTTTACTCAAATATACTTGTGTAGTCCAAATAGTTTGATCATTATGTAATAAGCATTCGAATCCATGGTCATATATGGAGGAAGAATTTATACACTCACAATCACACACCAGAGTTTTGTTTAAGTGGTTTAACCTAGTATGTTCTTGGGAAATTTTGATAAACTGGTAGATAATAGTTAAAACATGTTGAAAATATTTGTGATAGGGTGTTGTATGTAATTTAAGTTGTTTCAAAACTAAAGTTATAGGGTCAAAATAGTGCTACTATTTCCTCACAAATATCACCATTTGTTGAGAAGCAACATGCCCCATTAATAATAAAGTTTTGATCTTTTAATATTTAAATTTTTGTTTTCTAAAGGGACCCCTTAAAGTTTGAAATCATTTACTGTGTTTGCCTTGGTTTGTTTTATTTTTAAATTTCAAATTATTCTATACAATTTTCCTTGTCCTCTCTAAATTAAAGGGAAACCTTTTTCTTTTAAGCATTATTAAATATTTTTTATCATTGTTTAATATAGTTTGTATTGATGTAAAATTTAATTCTTTGCATGCTTTGGTAGATTTCCTAACTAAATACTTTTAGTATTCATGCATTTTGTAGGTTTATTGGGTACCTATCTTCCAGTAAAAATTTAGTATCTATCTTCCAGTCAAAATCGGGTGCTTGTCTTCCAATCAAATTTTGGCATCTATCTTCCAATCACAGGGTAGCACCTATCTTCTAGTCATAGGGTGGCACCTGTATTCTAGTTACAAGGTGGCACCTGTATTCCAGTCATAGGGTGGCATCTATTTTCTAGTTACAGGGTGGCACTTGTCTTCTAGTCATGTGGTGGTGTTTATCTTCTAGTCATAGTTAAAAGCAACATCTATATCCGCATATAAGTGCCTACATTTAGAACAACTATATCCAAAATTTGCAAAAAATATTTGAATATAACACATTCAATTAAAATTTTATAAAATATTTGAATACACATGAATTTATTCAAAGATAAGGCAACTTACGTTGAAAAGACAAGAAGTCAAATAATGTGGACTTTACAATATAAACTGCATTAAAAGCAACTGGTTGGAAAGTAAAAAAATATTTGTAGTTGGTTGGAAAATAAATATGTTTGCAAATGGCTAGAAAATGGAAATATATGCACACAACCACCATTTTATAGAGGTTAGATAAGATTGCTGGGGAAGTAAATGCATCTGGCAATCTGGATCTAACCTCTATCTACAACTAGATGGGAACATAAAAATACATTTGCTCCAGCTAGGAAGTAAAATATCTGCAACTAACTGGGAATTAAAAGAATCATCTATAATTGGCTATAAGTAAAGTGAAAATATCTGCAATTGGATAAGAAATAAATGGATTTGCAATTTCGAAGGACTGTTTTTAATGAAAATATCTCATATTTTTTATTTTAAAATTATTTAAATTTCCTCTTCCTATGAGCTATTTGAGTTTATTAATGTGTAAAATTCAACAAAGAAAATTTATTGTAAAAAATATCTCATAGGAATATTTAAACCATGTGTAAGAGTGGGTGACCAGGAAGGAGCTCTTATCTATAAGAGCAATTTTCTGAGTCATTCACAAGGATGCAATAATTTGTAACAAATTCTTTTATTAAAACTATTTTTTTGAACTCATATATTATCGACGTAGGATGTGTTATGGCATTGTTACTCTGAAGTAGTGTAGCTAGATGCTTAATATGCTCTTCAAGTTTTTACGGTGCTCACTTTCTTATTTTTATTTTCATTGAAATGTATGTAATTTTAATATTTATGAATTTAATAATTTTTTGTATGATGTTGATGTTATTTAAAAACCTAATTGTAGTTTAATATTTTTGAAATCTATTTCTTTCCCTACTGGTTCTAGTTTTGTTGCATGAGCAGAGCTACTAGCAAAACAATCCCATCAAGTTTAGATTTTAGATGTATTAGACTATCTTAATGAATTATTTAAATAAATTACTTTAAATATCTGGGTTTGATAGTTCTAGTCTACGTGCATAAGCTTTTGCTATCCGTAGATTCATCCTGTTAATTTCAAGAAAAAATATGATTTAAATATATTGTTTTGTTCTATTACCCTATTTCACCTTTTTCTAGATAACAAATTAATCTTAGAAAGTTGGATAATTTGTTAATCTATTTGTCCCAATTAGTGAACATAGTAGCATGCTCTAATTGAAAGATGATTTATAATTAAAACTTTAGAGTTTCACCCTTCTCTTCTACCTTAACCTCTCTCTCTATGTTTTTGTTTAAATATGATCCATTTTTATGCTTCTTAAAATTATTTATTCTTTTAATTTGCTCATTTGGGAGTCAGATCAAATAATTAACGTAAATATAATAGATGAACATAACACCATTAAAAACCAATAAACAAAGTTTGAATCAATTATAGGTAAAATAGATAGTCCACTAAAAACTATTCCTAAAGTAGAAAAAAATGAAAGCATTCGACCCAACCCTATAACTCACACCTTGGATATCTAGTTAGATCCTAAAGTGAGAGGGAATTTATTCTTGTTTAAACATTATTCACCTTTTCAATCTACTCTTTACTGGGTGTGCATGAAATATCAATCAATAATATATAGATGAAATGGAACACCTAGTCAAGATGGTGTCAACACAGGTGGGGAAGCAAGATATTGCTTGATACCATCAAAAGTATCTTGAAACTCTTGATTCCATGTAAAGGTGACTCATTTTATCAATAGTTGATTGAAATGTTTATATTTATCAAATAGTTGTGATAAAGTGATGGATCTCTTGGATTTTTTATTGTGAACTATGTAGCTCTTTGAGGTTCATAGGGGGTGACATCTCGATAATTGCTTTGACTTTATTTGGTTTGACTTTGATGCCTTGTTTGGAGACTATAAACCCTAAGAATTTTTTAGATGTGACACCAAAATTTATTTCTTGGGGTTAAGTATCATCTTGTGTTCGAGTAATCGATCAAATATCTTACACAAAATGCTTATGTGCTTATGACACATTTTTTATTTTTCCAAAGATCATCTACATAATCTTCCACTATATTATACATGTAGTCATGAAAAATATAAGTCATGGCACATTGATATGTTGTGCTTGCATTTTCAATCTGAATAACATGACTTTGAGGTACGCCTTATTGAGGTCTCAAAAATCTATGCAAATGCATATCCCCCCATTAATCTTACTAACGGGTATGATATTAGAAACCCAAACTAGGTAGTCGATGGGCTGAATGAAACCCACATCTAACAATTTGTGTAACTCTTATTTAATCATCAGGGCTATGGTAGGATTAATATTTTATGGTTTTTGCTTTATTAATTTTGTGATTGTGTCCCACTAAATTAGGGTCAAGGCTTGGTATATTTTTGTAAGACCATGTGAATGCTTGTTTGTATTCCCTAATAAAAGTGATAAACTATACCCGCTATTTGATAGAAAGGTTTTTTCCAAGTTTAATGATTTATAGGTGTTTTGTATCATTTTTTAGGTCTATGTAGATGGTGTCCTTGATGAGCATGTGGGAACCTTCCTCTAATTGGTGAGGAGTGGGAATGAGGTGGATGTCATCCACTATATTTTTAAAAATAGGTGACTCAAAATCACTCATGTCAACATGATGAATGACAAACAGAGAAGGCAATAAGGTAGGTGGTATGTAGACATTAGCTTTATGGATCAGTTGGTTGGATGGTAGCAAATCTATGGGAGATGTCAAGGTGGAAATTTTCTAAAAGTCTATGAGATTTGGATCAATGTGGATGGGCCTTGATGGATTTTTTGGATAGTAGAGGGGTGTGAATAGGTCAATGGAGACCATGTTGACTTATGAAATGATGGGATTTGGAAAATTAGAGGGAGGATTCCTAGGGGTATGCTCACAAGGTATGAGTTGGTCCAAGATGTGTGGTCAAATATTCGATTGGACTGGTGGTAATGGCTACAATGGATATGTTTATGCATTCAGATGCTCCTCAAGAAGGAGCATAGGAAAAATGGGTAGTGGAATGGGGAAAATGTATTTATAAATATCATCATCATCCAAGAACTCCATTAGGAGGACTATGGGGGAAATATCATATTTAAAGCTATCAAAAGCATTTAAAAGTGCCTCTATTAGCTCATCTAGTTCATCTTTAAAGGTATTCAATGGGATGGTGTGAATGGTGGAAACTTGGAAAGAACTATTTAGTGGACAATAAATACACTCAAGATAAATGCACTCATCATCTCTATTCTCTTCAGGATCAAGGGTAACATGTTGGAAATGCTCCTCAAAGGGATCATTTGGTTAATGGTTATCATACCCTAATCCAAATTTTTTCATAAGGAGCTGGCAATGTGGTTTGATAACATGATGAGCTCCTTGCTTGTAGCAACCAAGTCCAAATACTCTCCAAAGGGAGAATTGGAAATATTGTAGTGCAAATAAGGTATTTTCCAAGAAGCTAACATCACCAAAAAATGGTGATTCGAGCCTATCTTTATGAGGGACATCGGAGGAGGTATCCACTCCAACATATACAAAATTTGTAGCATTAGATGTAGGATCCATAGGAATAATGGTGTTTATGCATGGGTACCCAAATTCCCTAATTTATTTGATGGTATGAAGTATAAATATGACATTGTGTACTAAATACACACCTATGCCCATAATGGTATGTGGACTATGACCTGTGCAGTTTGGAAAGGGGATGTAGGAGTTGGTCTAACATCCTCTTCTAGATGGGGTGATGCTATAGATGGACCTAGGATAATGTTTGACATGGATAGATCTATGATAGATGCATTTGGTAGTGGTGTTGGATCAGGCTACATGGAAAATGAAGTGTCTTGGGGTTTTCTAGCAGTTTGAGGGGCAATGGAGGTGGAGGTGTGAGTTGTAGTACCTTGTCTAACAACAGGTTAAGGTGGTAACTCAGTTTGCATGGAGGAAGACATATTTTGGGCTTCAATGGATGAAGGTGGTGGGTAAGTGTTTATGGTTGGTTGAGGTTAATGGAAAAATGGATCGATGGATGGGCAAGGTGGGGGATGTAGTAGTGTAGGTGTAGGTGGGTTGTTTGAAAGTGACTAGGTGTTTGTGGAAGGTGTGATATGGATGTGTGGATGAAAGGGAGTACTTTGTGAAGATAAATTCTAGCTAGGATGGGGATAGCTTTACCCAATGGTGTGGAGATGGATGGAATTAGAGGTAAATGGATGGTATGATGATGGTGGAGGTTGTGTACTATACAAAGAATTTGGGTGATGTAGTGAGCTGGGTCTGGAAAAATGAGAGGCAAGTATGCATTCAATGGTGTAGGTTGAGCTTATGGATAGGTAATTAGTGGTGGAAAATATGGGTTAAAGTGTGATGAAATTAGTTAGGGGGTTGGTTTAAGTAATTTTGGAGTGAAGTATAGGTGTGTGGATGGAAGCGGTGGCTCATACATATTGAAAATTAAGTTGTAATACTTGAAAGTTTCCTCATCAGTGGAGATGTAGTGTATGTGGTCCTCATGAACATATTTGAGATAATGATGTAATGTTGAGGGGATGCATTGCATTTCTTGAATCCATAGTATTTTAAGCAAGACATTGTATTACATTTCTCATTCAAGGATCTAAAAATGTATAAATAGTATTTCCACCTATTTGAATAGGTAGAATGACTATCTCCAATGTTGGGAACAACACATCATTGAAGGCTCGTAGAGTGAAGGTGGATGAGTCTATGTACGAGGGTGGTAGGTGGAGGTTTTGGAGCACCAAAAGTGTTATGATGTTTATAAAGGAACCAATATTAACCAAAACTTGTTTAAAGGGCATAAGGTCGATAAGATCTACAATATGCAATGGAGGATTTGACACTTCTATTGATAATGTCTTGATCTCATAATTATCTAAGGTGATTATCGGCTCCATGCAATTTCTAATGTTGCCCATAAAATTTGTAAAGGTGTTTCGATATTTAGTGTGAAGGTCAATGGATTTCAAGATTTCTAGCAATACCTCATAATATGGGGGTGGCAATTATATTGGCTCATAAATTGAGAGTTTTTTTTATGCCATCCTGAGGCTCTGTGATATAGTTTTTGTGAGAGATATGACTGGTCATGGGGGGTATAGTATGAACTACACTAGTGGAGGTGGCATAGTAGAGGATGAAGGTATAGTATAAGTAATACTCAATGGCATCTATCAATTATGATAGCATTGATTTTGAGTAATGACATGGATCATTGCTAAAAAATTATGATGTTGCATGGTGTTGAAGTGATTGACCTAGTTTGGAGGAATTTTGGTGATTGGTGGTACTTAAAACTATTGGTTCTACCAATGCTATGTCAAGGGGTCCTAATAAATACCAAGGTTCTAGTTAGGTGGCACAAGCAGATTATATACGATAATGAATCCCTTATTGATAAGGTCTTAGACTAGATATTTGAAGAAAATGTAATCATTAATATCATGACCCTATCACCTATGGTAATCACAAGGGTGATATTATTTGTACAATGTAGGCTTACGCCTATTGGGGTATTTTGGTCTCACTTCTAGTAATGATATTATCTATGCCTCATAAATCATTGAAATATGATTGAGTAGGGCTCAAGAAGTAGGGTAAAATTTCACAGGGGCCTAGTAGGAGACTTGTTATGGTTATCTAATTGGGGGTTTTGTAGTTGGGTGGGAGATGGCATGGTGTTGTAGGTTGGTCACTATTATGGATGTTATCCTTATTATGGTTGCACTTGTTGTAATTGATGTGGTTTTTGATTAGGTATGCTTGGGTTACTCAATACTATATGATTAACTTGATTGAGTTTCAATTGGTTGTTAGAAGTGCCCTTGGAATTCTTATTTGGCCATTCCTTACTTTTTAGTTTTATTTCATATTCTTGGATCTTAATGTCCTAAATGGTCTTAGCTTGTGCCAAAGCTTCCTTGAGTGTGTGATATTGCTAGAGTTGTAGTAGTAATAATATTGGTTTCGAACAACTTCTCATAAATAATCGAGTCAACTTTGTGATGGGGAGAGTGAAGGGTAGTTTGGTTATTATGACTCTCCATCATGTACCATAGTGTAAGACTCATCATAAAATTGATGGAGGTTGTAAAGATTTATGAGAATCATTTTTCTTTTAACTATTATGGCAAAAAGTTCCAAAAATGGGTTGGCTAATTGCTCAAAAGTATATAGGATGTGTCTAGGCAAATTTTGAACCAAAATAAGGCTCCCCCCAAGGGATAGTGTGAAGGTGTGAAGCATGAGGGGGTCAATATCATTGATAAGATAGCAAATATTGATAAATAAGCTTATATGATCGTGGTGGTCTTCCTTTCCCTTAAAATTTTCAAATTTTGGTATTACAAACAAGGGAGGATATGGCGATGATGGTATAGAAGGGTGAATTGGGTAGTTTTGTAGTTGATTAAATGTTGGTTTCTAATATCCAATATCACTAACTTGTAATTCCAAACTATCAACCTCATCAACCAATATTTGAAATTTATCTGGAGCACCTAGGATGATTGTATGATATATACCAGTTTGGAAACCCAAGGATAGATATTGGTTGTATTACGTAGATTGGACATAGGTGGGGTGAGTAGGTGATTATTGGTTGAAGTGTTGTTGATGTATGAGGGGTAGTTGTTGGTGTTGTTGTTGATGTTGGATGAGTGGTTGTTGGTATTGATATGGGATGGCTTGTTGATGTTGGATGGGTTCTTGTTGATGTTGATGTGGGATGACTTGTTGATATTGGATGGGTTTTTGTTGATGAAGTGGCATGGATGGAGGTTGCTACAATATATATTATTGTTGGTATTGGATGGGGGGTTTTTGATGTTGTGGTGTGGGTAGAAGTTGTTGGTACTGAATGGGGGGTTGTTATTGATGGTGTGGTATGGGTGGAGGTTATTGTGGGTAGTACTATTATAGTGGAAGTTTTTGGTACTATTATGTAGATGGTTGTTGTGGTTGGTAGTATTGTTGCAGTGATAGCTACTGGTACTGTTGTGTGGGTGGTGGTTGTGGTTGATAGTACTATTGTGGCAGTAGCTATTGGTACTATTGTATGGATGGTGATTATGGTTGGTAGTAATATTATGATAATAGTAGCTATTGGTACTATTATGTGGGTGGAAATTATGGTTGGTAGTACTGTTGTGGTGGTAGCTATCAATATTTTTGTGTGGGTGGCAATTACTGTTGGTATTATTGGGACAGTTACTGGTCATAGGCCTTTAGTTTTGGTGGTTGAGTGGATTGTTGTTGTATTATTTTAAAGGTATTAGAGCTGGTATGGTTGGTAATCTGGTGGCTCATGATGGAGAATATGTCAAGAATATGTTAGAGTATATTAAATTTTGTACATAGTTAGAGTAGGAGATTACTTTATGGGAAATTTAGCTAGTTACTTCAATAAATGTAATAAATGCACAAGTTTCAATGTGCAAGTTGTAATATGCAAGATATCCTCTTGTACATCTACGTAGAGTGTTGGCCAAGGAATCTATCTTCCTATATAAAAGGCCTCATAGTGATAGTTCATATCAAGTCCATATCATGCATATCAAGTGCATTATAGCAGAGTGTAGTAGATAGTGGTAAAACTCCTATATAGAGTAAAATGTAGTTCTTTAGCTTATAGTAATGGAGTGACCATTACCTCCATACTACATTGTATTTTTACCACTTTCTATTTATAGTATATTTCAATCATATTACAGAATTACTTTCTTTCATATTTTCTATATTTATTAGGACCTGTGATAGATCTCTCCCACTGCATATATCATCAAAAGCTAACAATGGTATTAGATCCATGATGAATGGATAGGATTAGGGAGAGTCACAAAAAATATTGAAAGGATTGAAATAAATCTCAGTTACAAAAATTCTAAGATTACATTTGGCTAGAGTCTTTCCACAAAGTTGTAAAAAAACTTGTGAATACTAGGACTCAAAATTCATACCACTAGATTGACAAATCAACTAGTGAATATTATTATCTCCAAAATTATAAATTATTCTATTCTAGTCTCTAAAAACTTGTTGTAGGAAAAGGAGATTCAAAAAATGTTGGGAAGCTTCCTACAAGAGAGCTAGGAAGAATATCTTCTTAGAATCATTCCAGAACTTGCACTAACAAGGAGAATACTAAATATTTCAAAGACCTCAAAAAAATGTCTCATTATAAGAGCTACAATCTTGTAGAGTGCAAAAGGAAAGAAAATTCCATAGTAGCATTATAGTAGACTCAAGAAAGAAGAGACTCCAAAATTCAAGTCAAGGAGGAGATAGGAGATTGGTAATCTCCATACAATAACACAGATATGCATATTGCAGAAGAAAATGCCATATAAGCCTTATACTAGAAGAAAAGGCCACAAAATATTTGATATAGAAGAAAAGTCCAGAGAAGCCTTGATCCAAAAGAAAGGGCCATAGAAGCCTTAATTATGAAGAAGAATTCAGAGAAAAGTTTTTGATTCAGAAGAAGAGTTCCTAATTCAGAAGAAGACTCTAGAGAAGAGTTCATAAAATAGGAGATTAATGATCTCCTTTACTAATTAAATACTTCTTTTAGAAGAATTTGAAGATATTTGAAGTAGGTCTCATTGAAAAAACTTCCAATCTTGGAAGAGATAGAGAGAGACTAACAAAGTCCTATTACTAATCAACAAAACAACAACTTTCAAAGATCCGAGAAGAAGATCTCATCACCAATACTTCTAAAAGTAGAATTTTGAAGAAAAGGTCTCGGTTGGAAGACTGTTGGTCCAAAATTTACTTATGGTTGGTTATTTTTCCCAAGACATGGCTAACTTTGAATGAATGGTTAAACTATGAGGCTTAACTGATTTAATCTCAAGAGAAGGCTAGTTCCTTTGGAAATTTCTAACTAAAAAAGAAATAGAGGGAGAAAAATAGAGTTATTGAAAGAGATGTAAATGTAGCCAAAGCTAGAACTTGATATGATGAAAATTAAGCAAAAAAAATAAGTGGGAGAAAATACTACAACCTCCTAACAAACCGACCAGTCATTTACCATACACAGAACATGTCTAATCACTATTCAGCTCTTACAGATTAGTAGTTCTAGAAAATAAGAAACAAACATCAACAATAATTTAAAAATTAGAATTAATGCCATGCACATTTACTTAACTAGATTAGAAACATTCATCCATTCATACATGCTTGTTATGCAAGATATTTGAACTAGAGGTCAAACTAAGATCTTTATTGCATTGCTCCTTTCAAAAGTATTAACCAATACAACTTGTAAATACCTAAGATCCAACCCCTTGAAAATATGTTGATACTCTTATTTATAATCCCTTAATGATTCAATATTTTAAAATACAAAATTAGCTTATTTAAAAGTTATTGCAACAATACGCGAGGTGGCCAATCAGGTATAAGTATTATGCAGTATCAATATAAAACTAGAAAACCAAACATACAACTACAATATGATTAATCCATGTGCATCGATAGGTAGTGGAGGTGACAATTTGATCCATTTTTCCTTCTCCTAATGTGTTGGTCTTCATTGATCCTACAACGACCATGGTGATTTGACAATGTCATCATGCTTGCTATAACTAGTAAAAACTATGCAACAAAATCATGATTTTTCATAAATATATGGTACCTTCATGTGTTTGAGACCCCTAGTCTTTTTTACCGAGGTAAAATCAACTTTATCTTGGAATCGTTACACTTTTTGGTACTTCAGTATTTTGGTGCTCCTTGTCAGCAAAAACCTGTTTTATCACAGAATAACGATACTTTTTGGAACGTGGTACTTTTTTTTCTCCTCACCAATGAAATCAAGGCTTGTTTTGGATTATGCTACTTTTCAACACTCATCCCTTATGTTGCTCCTATCTAGCAGAATCAAGGCTTGTCATAGAACTGTGACACTTTCTGATGCTTCAGCCTTTTGGTGCTCCTCACCAGTGAAAACCTGACTTGTCATGGGATCATGAAACTTTTTGAAACTTGGCCCTTTTTTTGCTTATCATCAACAAAATCGACTTTTTGCAAAAATGTGATACTTTTTAGCACTTTATCCTTTTGGTGCTCCTCACCAACGAAAACCTTTCTTGTCATGGGATCATGACATTATTTGGCACTCGATCCTTTTATTTCTCATCACCAACAAAATCAAGACTTGTTGTAGAATCACATCACTTTTTGGTATTCAATCCTTTTGTTGCTTC
Source organism: Wollemia nobilis (assembly GCA_028583015.1). Taxonomy (NCBI): domain Eukaryota; kingdom Viridiplantae; phylum Streptophyta; class Pinopsida; order Araucariales; family Araucariaceae; genus Wollemia; species Wollemia nobilis. The sequence continues at coordinate 21,444,402 of JAQPPZ010003356.1, forward strand.
TCACCTAGTGGAATCAAGACTTTTCAGAGAATAGCAACACCTTTTGGCACTCAGCCCTTTTTTTGCTCCTCACCTAGCAAAGTTAATACTTGTTGCGGGATTATGACACTTTTTGGTACTTCAAAATTTTTAGGAGCTTATCATCACCTCATTTCTCTTGATGTAGTCATTTTGACCTATATTATTGGTGCCTCTTATGGTAATTTGCAATTAAAATTTTAGAACCTAGAGCCTTTATCCATTGGATGAGCATAGTCCCTCTAAAAAATAAAAGGATAAATCATGGGTGATGTATAGATATGAAATTTCTAGATGGAAAAGGGATGGACAAGATAGCAAAAGGGTGAATAGGTGGCCTTCTAATCCGGTCCTTTGATTACCTGGGAACTTCTCTCCTTTTGTATATTTATCATCCTCTATGTATGTATCTCCTCCAACTTCTTCTTCCATTCTCCCTCAGCTCTATCATTCATTATTCCTTCAATCTCTTCATTTACCTAGGTTTTTCTATCAACTCTTTTGTCTTGTAGCCTCGTAGCAATTTCATTGTAAGATTTTCAAGCTTACTCCTAGGTTTCTCTATTGGGATTTGATATTTTTGTGAACTAGTAATGGATATATTCTAACTTAGAGATATTTTTATAGGAGAGAGCCTTATATTTCAAGATCAACTCATACACGAAAGATTTGATCTAAGTAAGATCTTGTATGAGCTTGAAATATTGTTCCTGTTGCATAGGTTCTAGCCATTCATTTATGCTAGATTCATCTTCCATGACCACCTTCAAGGTTTTTTTGAGTTCTTATTCTACTAAGAGGTTAGACTCCTCATCCCAAATATAAAAAAACCACACTTCTTAACCAAACTCAGATGTCTTAGTATTACTTTGGCCTCAACTTTGAGATCTTGGATGAGTTACCAACCTTGATTCATGAGCCTATGTCTTTTGAAGAAGGATCTAGCTACAATCTTGGTGTTAGACCACTCTTGGTTGGGGGTAGCCATTCACCCATATTTTCTTTCAGCTAAAACTTGGATATTCATAGTTATAGACAATCTAAATCATAAGGATCCTTTAGCTTCTTTGAATTCATATTTTTCCATATCTAATACTCTTTTTACTTCCTTTAGATAGAGTATTAAAGGTCATGATTTTAGGCTCATCTCCATGATATCTTAAAATATTTCTCTTCTTGCCTATTTATCTCCATTCTTTGAGAAACCCATGGCTTTGGTTATTTCTTCTTGAAGTTACTACTAGAGGTCTTTGAGTTGTTTGATCAGTGCCTAATTTTGCTTATGGGTATCTTCTACCTCCTATTTGTATCTGGCCACCTCCTAAAACCTATCCTACCATTTCTTGGCTTAGTTATTTAGTGCCTTTTCAATATTACTTTGTTCACTCAATTTCGCCTCAAGTTCTTTGATTGTTTCCTCAACTCATTTACACTTTTCTTGTTGTAGTATCCATGGACATAAATGGTTTCCAAGTGATCTCATACATATCCATACTCATCTTGCATCAGGACTTGGGTGATATCTTCTACCATCATTTCGACCTGGTAATATTTGATGGTTGATTCTTCCATCATATTATCCGCCAGAGGTGTGATCTTCATTTTAGTCCTTCACATGGTTCTTGGATATGGTGCCATCATTTATGTGTAGTGGGAAGGTCTCTTGGAAGATTGAGTGCATTTATTATTCTACCAGTTGTATGCTTTCTTATTAGTTTTCTTGAATTTCTTGATATTTTCCACATTAGGATGAGCACTTGGTCAAATCAATGAGGAGGGACTATAATAACAAGAAATGACCAATCAAGGGAGAATGAAATTGTTACAAGCATGGAATCTAAACATGTGGGCAATGTGATGGATATTTCTATAAATGGGATAGTAGTGACCTAAATTGGTACTATGGATGGGGGTGATGGAACACCAATCATTGTTTTGTGGGAGTTGAAGTGTGGGTTGTTTTAGTTGGAATGGATGGAGGTGGTTGGGATAATGGTGGTGAAGGTAGGTGTTGTGGAGATGAATGAGTATGCTATGGGGGTGAAGGTGGAAGTTGTTATGGAGGAGATTGTACAATTTTTTCATTAGAAAGGTAAGGGAGTTACTTTGAGGGATTAGTAGAAGAAATATGAGGAGAGGAAAAATTCTATACCTAAAGCCTCTTTCTGGGGTTGTAGCATTTACTTGGCATTCAGTGGTTTTTCAACTATCTCTTATTTCTTAGGGGCACTTTCATCCAGTTGATGAGGGGAATGCCATTTATCTTCTTATTCAAGAGCACTTTCATCCAATTGTTGAGGGGATTGCCCTCTATCTCCTTTCTCTAGGGAAACTACCTCTTCTACAACTTCTTGCTCTTCCTTATTTTGTGCTTCCTCTTTATATGTCTTTTCTATTTTTCTCTTGTATCTTATAATTAGAGGGAGTTCTTCAAAGTCTCTCTATGATTCTAACTACTAGGCCTACACCTGTGTTACCCTGATCAAAGGAGGAGTATATCCACCTGGCGTTACAAATGTTAGGGCAGTTGATCTCAAACTTTTAATTCTAGTAGTTTTTACTCCTAAGGCTAGACCTTTTGATCTTGATTGCACCTAGATGGGTTTAGTGATCCCTTGGTCATGTCTTCCTAGGCCTTCTCCTTCATAACCTATTTTTTGCATTATGGTAGGTGCTTTTAAATTTTGTGTGTAGACTTTTATTTTCCCATTTTTAGAAGAAGATGAAGGTGATGCATTTGGGGTGATCTATAGTGGAACCTAGGAAATTGTTTTCCCCTTTTTTGTGCTTGTTTTCCTAGAAGTCTCCTCTATGGTGATTCCTTCTTTTCGAGTACTACGAAACTCAGGGTAATATTAATTTTTATGGTTTCTACATAGGTCTCAAAGTGCCTATCATATCTAAAGGAGAATTCATCATCATTTTTAATACCATTTCTTGATGCGGTCATATTAGTCTCACATATCATGACCCACAAAGCATGTATCTTGGCTTCTGTCCAACACTTGCTCTTATACATTCTTAAGATAGTATTTTTCTTCAAGAAATTTCTTATTATTCTTGGGATCATAATATGCAATTTGTTCATAGAAATCATGCTATGGAGCAATGACTGCATCTGATCTATATACCACTTTATTTATTCATATTTAGGATTGTTCCTTTGTTGTTCTATGTGTTCCTTGGTTGTATTTTCAAAATTTTTGCTTTTACCACTATTAAGGATTTCTAGTATTTCTATGAATTTATCGATGGGGTCATATCTCCATAATTATGGTAACTATACCAACCCTAGGCCCCCTAGAACTTGAGTAACCTTTTCATGGTATCAATTTTTTAATAGGTTTATACCTTCAAATTTGAATGGTAGGAGGTAAGTCCCTTTTCTACCTATTCCTGTGCTGAATTTTTTATTTATGTATACAATATGTCTATAATATTCCAGTTCAAACAATCATATCATGACATAGTGTGAGAGCAATAAGGGCTTCTTGGTAAACCCATATAACTGGATTACCACACCTTGTGTCAATACAAACTAGTCTCTCTCCTTTGCATGTGGGTTTTGTAGAATATTTCTTATCATTTGGGGAAGTCTACCCATTTCTCCATCTATAAGCTTCAAGGTTGGTCCCAAGAATTCCCTATTAAAGTTATAGTAGGTCTCAATGGTGTTAAGAATAGAGGTCCACCTATACAATGGCATCTTTCTCCCCTTATCATCTTCATTCGCTACTGATATAAAATGTATTTTGCCATAAAATAAAAGAAAATCCATGCCAAGTGGGAGTAGTATCCAAAGGAAATTTGGGTGCCCCTTTTCATATTGGTTAACTGCTCATGAAATTGATGATATATGAAGGCTGACCAATCAAATAAAATGAACCGCGTGCTTTGGTCCATAATAGAGGTATCGTAGAACTTAGGGTTAGAAATACATTGAGTAGTGCCAATTTGCCATCCATAGACTTTTTTTTAAATAAATACTACTTATATTACTAAAAGTAATTCATAATACATCGCAGATACAAATATTACAAAAACCTACTCAAGGACATCCAAAAATCAAATTTTTCCTGAGCAAAATTTCTATCCATTTTACTCTAGATAAATTTTTGCCTTGGATCGTAATATTTAGCGATTGTGTGGACCAGTTTCGGATAACGATGTACTAATTGTATATATAAAAATATATTAGAGAATGGAAAGTGAAAGTCATGAGACTATATGGAATAATATTTGTTAGAGGTCTTTCCTCAACGTCCATCCTCAACAACATAATTTCTTTGGTCGTGACTACCATGTCTAGAATTCTTGTATTTTTATCATGAATTGGTATGTTCTTATCATCTTCATCGTGTGTTGTAACTCCAAAAACTGAGGATGAAGCTACCATTGTGGTATTTTTTTACATTTATGGGGTGTGACTGGTAGGATTTTCTTTGAGAATACCCGATGAAGAAAAAACTTGGTGAGGGAGAGCAATTCTATGAGAAAGTTATGGAATAAATGGAAGTTGTTAGGGTTTCTCAACCATATATAGTATTGTGTAGAAATTAAGAAAACATGCAATAACTTTAGTATTTGGTCATTTATGTCATCGAATCAAAATGGATGTCATATCTATTCCAATTTGTGTGTCAGCCTTTGTTAGTGAATAATGGTTGATGTTGCATTTATGGCATCACGCTTCCCTTTATTCCTTGAAATTTAAAACTTGATTTATTTCTTGTTGTGTAGCTACGCTCTTTGGGCATGTTCAAACTATTTGGATCACCAAAAATATGGGTTGTTGTAGAACCACGTATGTTCATTTCTTTTGGAGAATCCTATTGACTATCTTTGTGGTTTTGAGACATGTAATAGAATCACATGTGCTTTCATCTTCTTCACTTGCAACATTAGGATATGTCATGAAACCACAACATTCTTACAAGAAACACTTAAAGTTACATATAATACATAAAATACAATAGGTGGAGGATTATTTAATGAAAATATAGTTTTATATGAAAACCATTAACAAGGATAGGTTGAATTATTCCTTGTTCATGTTGAAGCTAAAAAGTGAAGAACACAAGCTTATACTAAGAGGGGGGTGAATAGTATAAGACCACTTTTTACTTTTCTTTCCCAATCAATATTATGTAATGTATAGATAGCAATATAAATAGTTATAATCAAAGCAATGCACAAATCACCACACATAATAGAGACACCATAATTTACGTGGTTCACCCAATGTGGGCTACTCCACGGAGAAAATATTTCACTAAATTTTTCTCAATCAATATCTTGGAAATCCTTTCCCTATTACAATTTTTATGGACCTTTGTCCAAAGGAGACACCAATCCCCTAAATCAAGTTCATGGATCTCTATCCATAGGAGACATCAATATCCTAATCTCTGCTCTAGTTGGTGATCCTCTTGAATACCTCTACCTCCACTACCCTTAGCAAATGGAACTCTATCCATAGAAGACACCTATCTTCCTTGCTCTGTTTGGATATCTTTGTACTCAACTTTATCACCTCCAAATATTTGTCTGAAATATGTACTAAATACAGTTTGTGAATCTAGCACAAATTTTTCCTCAATATTTATGTCTAGTCTGGCACAAAATTGTCCTAAAATCTACACCAAAATCTATCCTTGAATATGTACTAAACATAGTCCTTCGGTCTAGCGCAAGTCTATCCTCGATCTCTATCCTCAAGCCTTAACTCAAATCTTGACTCAATCTCAAATAAAATCTACTAGATCTACCCCAAATCTTAACTCAGTGTTTGAACAAATCAATCAACTCTACTCTAAAGTCTTCTCAAAGACTTGTCTCAAATCTACCATGTAAGCTTCCACAAAAGCCCACATAAATCTGTCCTCAAGTCCTCTCTAGAACTTTTTCAATCTACTTAATAAGTTCTCACAAGAACATATCCAAATATACTCTCAATATGTATTGTAAACTTCCACAAAAAGCTTACCCAAATTTATCCACAAGTCTTCTCAAAGACTTATCTCAAATCTGCTCAACAAGTCCACACTAAAAACTTGTCCAATCTCATATAAATATAAAGAGAATTTTTAGAGACTCAATATGCTCTATACTCATCACAATGCTCAATCACTTTCAATCACTCTTTTAGAAACATACAAAGAATTCTTATAGACTTAATATGCTTCACATTCACCTCAATGCTTAATCACTTTCAATCACTCTTTCAAAAACATACATAGAATTGTTAGAGACTCAATATGCTTCAACTCAATACTCAATCACTTTATCAGATTAATTTAGAATATAGAATAGTTTATTTTATGTAACTTGAACAATCACTTCACACATCCACTTGACTAGGCTCAACCAACTCTACTCAACCAAACATTCAATGAAGCAATCCTTGCTTACAAACCCTAGTCCAAGCATATGATCCTTTACTCAAAATTTTTTCAACAATGCTTATCAACCACTCTCACATAATAATGATACTCATGTTCTTTTCAAACCCTAGTTCAAGTTCTTCACACAACCAATGGCTTCAACAACAATGCTTATAAAACAAGGCTTTAACAACAACTTTTTATTCTATAAAAAATTGCATCATTAACCCAACACACTCAATAAGGAAACCCTAATCAAGTCCTTCTCACTCCAAACTTATTTTCCAAAAAACCAACCAATCAACTCAACTATGGAAGAATGTGCTCATACCTTTTCCTTGATGATGACGAAACCTCTAAAATCTACCATAACCACAAAAACCTCTTTTCCAAGCTCAAATGAGTTAGAAGACACTAAACTCTCTCAAAGATACAATGCAAATATCAAAACACACGTACACCTTATCACTCCATCTTAAAGAAAGAATCCATAAAAATATACAAAAATATTAACCAAATACACCTTATAATCTCCCAATAATATTCAATACCAAGAATAATATCAATGCAATCTCCTTTTCAAAAATAACTCAATGGCAAGAAGTCCTCTCAAAAATTTAAATTTCCAATACACCAATGTGACATAAATACTTTATTCAATAATAAAGCTAACTCCTTATTCCTCCAATTTACCAAAAAAATTGATCAATTAAAAACCTTTTTAAACAACCCTTTTAACTCCATAAGACCTCATGTCAAACCTTAGGCAATATAAAAATTATATTCAAAATTTATTACCTTTGCCTTGGTGGGATTCGATCTCATGACGTAGCCTCAACCAGTGCCCTAGCCATGGCTCCAACCACTGTGTGAGCTAGGTGCTCGCTTGGGGATTAAAGAGCACCATGTGCTCTATAACCCTCCCTGACTCACCTATGCAAAAAATATGCACTGCTTCCTTTGGTTCTTCCAACACAAGCACAACAAACAAAATAATGCTACCACCATGATTCTATCATAGGTCTCTCCACGCCCAAACACTATAGTTGTTGTCCACTTGCCACTAGGCCACGCTGCACAGATGGCTCTTGCAATTGGTGCTCATCAATTTATCCTTATTTTTTGGCACTCAAAACAATGCTCTCTTCTCTTTTTCACACGATTTCTCAACACACAATTGCATGCATTATCATTCGAGCAAAAGGATAATTAAATACCTCTACAACATATTATTTTTATATTGATTTCCTCCTTCACACATAAACATCGATGCTTCAATTTTTATTAAAACTTAAACATTGGCACTTTGATTTTTAATTTATTAATTTATAAATTATTTAAATTATTTAGAATTTAAATTTTATAAATTAATTTTTACATCCCTTTGGTTTTTTTAAAGCCTTCTCTCATTTTACAACTTTGTATAAATAATATTTATTTATAAAATTTAAATTCAATTTTAATTTAAATATTTTATAAAATAAATATTAAAACCTCTTTTATCTTTTTAATAAGATTCCTTGGGCTTTTATGAAAAACCTTTTATTTTTGCTCACCATTGGTTTTAATAAAAACCCTTCTAACTTATGCTTCCACATAATATTAAAAATATTATGAAGCCTTTTTGCCTTTAACCTTTGCATTGTTCCTCTTGACCTTTTGACATCAACGATAGCTTATTCCTTGACATCAATGAAAACTTCGTTCCTTGACATCAATGACAACTTTGAATCAAAATGTCCAACAATCTCCCCCTTTGTCATTGATGGTAACCCAAATTCTTTTTACCAAAAACTTAACCTTTTCTTTGTTCTGATCCCCCTGGGACATTGCTCCCTCTGGCTCAATACTCTTTTCAAATCTCTCATGTTTACTCAAATACCAAATATCCCCCCCTTAATCAAATCTCTCCCCCTTTGACATCAATGGTAAAGGGTTAAATTTGGGGCTCGAGGCGAAGAATGAGCCTCTTATATTAGCTCCTCCCCCATCTCCTCTTGAGGTGGTTAATTCTAGGGTGGGAGTATTTCTACTCCCATAAAACACTGTTCTTTACCTTTATCCTCTTTTCTTCTTATCTGATCATTATGATTCCTCTGACTGTTCCTTTCCATGTCCATGTTCATGTCCATGTCCATATTTTTGTTCCTGTTCTTGTTCCTGTTCTTGTTCCTATTCTTTTTCATATCCATGTTCCTATTCCTATTCATGTTCCTATTCTTGTTCCTATTCATATCCATATCCCTTTTCCTGTTATTGTTCATGTTCTTGTTCATGCTTGATGTTGTATGTCCATCATTATTGCACTTATAACAATTAATGTTATTATTCCTTGGATGTGAAAATGTCTTAGAAATTCTCCTAGTGAAGCCATATCCTTTTATATCAAGAACCCTACAATTCATTACCTTGTGATAAAATGGATTACATGAGTAGCACTACCCATGGAAAAGTTATTTGTTTGCATATTTCTATATTTCATGTGTCTTGCACTATGAAACCATGTGCCCAAAACTATGACATGAAAAACATCTTCCATTGAATTTTCCTTGTCTTGACCTCATTGGTCTCTTACTCTCTCTTGACATATTCTGATTTTTGTTCCATCTGTATCTTCTTTGTGCATTATTCCTATTATTTTTGAACTTTCTGTTGTCCAACTCATCCTCAGATGTCTCACTTTCTCTTACACTATCTTCTTCTAAAGTTTTTTCTTCTAAATTTTCTTCTTCTAAATTTCCTTTAGAACTTGAGGTTGATCTCCCTTCTTATTTCTTTTGAGCATGTTCAAAACCAAAACTTGTTTTATTTGTTGACCTTATTTTTACCTTGATCATCTTATCCATCAATATTTGAACTCTTTCTAAACTTTTGTAGCTTACTCTTGGAGTTTTCTAAATCTTCCTTTAGTAAAACCACTTCTTGTGATAAATTTTCACATTCTAATACCTTTGCTTCTATCTTATCCTTAAACTTCTTTGTCTTAGCCTTTGATTTGTCTAGATCCTCTATAAGCATTCTTCTCTCTTTATCACATTATTGAAACTGATATTCTAATTTGGAATTTTTCTTTCTTACCTTATTTACTGTTTCAAGAGCATAAATAAGTTCTCCCTTGAGATCATAACCTTCTTTATCTGATTCTTCCTCTATTTTTTTACCTTTTTCCACATATTCATTTTCTTTTGGCTTGTCTTATATAGGATCACCTTCTCCTTCTTCTAATGTCATTAGAATATTTTCATTTGGTCCTTCAAGTGCATCCTCATATTCATCATCACTAAAATAATAACCATTCCTTGTATAACTATCTTCAAGATGTCCAAAGTTACCACATCTAAACACTTGAGAATCAATGGTGCCATTTTATGGACTTCTTTTTCTTCAATCATAAATAGGACTTCATATCTATCATTATCTGAAAAACTAGCATCACTATCACTTGAGTACTTACTTGCCTTATCCGCATAGTAGCTCCTTTTTTGCCTTTGAAAGAACTTCTTTCCTTGTCTATTTTGTCCATCCTTGCCGTTATTTTAGTGCTTGTATCTTTCTGATTCCCTATTCCTGTGATCATGTTTTTCTTAATCATTGTTATTCTTTGTTTCTTGATAATCAGCCGCATAATGACCATACTTTCCATAATTGAAATATCTAACATAATTTGTATCTCTAGATCTTATTTAATCCTTATTCCTTTTGCTATAATTAACTTCTTCATCACTGGATGACTCATTGTTTGATTCTGAATTCTTACCCTTTGTCTTCTTGATTGTTTTGAAGGTTTCTTCCTTATGGAGAAAAGGATATTTTATTCTTAACTCAAAAGTTGTAAGAATATCAAGCAACATATCTATTGTTAAAGAATCACCATCCTTTGACTCTTCCATAGAATAAATATTTTCACTAAATATTTTTGGAAGAGATCTTAAGACCTTATTGCAAACATCCAATTCATAAACCTTCATTCCAAGTCCATGCATAGCATTAACAACCTCATCAATTTGAAGTAGGTAAGTACTAATATTTTCCTCATCCTTCATTCTTAACTCTTCAAATTATCCTTTGATATTTTGTATCTTTTCTTTCTTGATAGCTTCATCTCCTTCATATATATTTTGTAATTTATCCCACATTTCTTTTGCATTTTGAAAATGCATAACTTTTATGGACTCTGTTCTATGCAAGCCTCTCAAAAGTGCATTCATTTATTTTGAATTGTAATTTTTTAGAAGCTTACCTTCCTTATCTATAGGTGGATCAACTAAGGAGTCATATCCATTTTCAACTGCTTTCCAAATCTCATTACCAAGTGCTTTTAGGTAGATATTCATTCTCAAACTCCAATTTACATAGTCACTCCCATCAAATATTGGTGATGTATTATCTTATGATCCATTCTTAGAATCCATTGTGTTCTTATAAGCTTTTACTTCAAGCTGTTAAAATCTTCTAAAGAAACCCACTCTGATACCAATTGAAGAACACAAGCTTATACTAAGAGGGGGGTGAACAATATAAGACCACTTTTTAATTTTCTTTCCTAATCAATATTATGCAATGTATAGATAACAATATCAATAATAGTAATAAAAGCAATGCATAAATCAACACACAATAGAGACACCACAATTTACGTGATTCACCCAATGTGGGCTATTCCACAGAGAAAATATTTCACTAAAATTTTCTCAATCAATATCTTGAGAATCCTTTCCCTATTACAATGTTTATGGACCTCTGTATAAAGGAGACACCAATCCCCTAAATCAAGTTCATAGATCTCTATCCACTGGAGACACCAATCTCCTAATCTCTACTATGGCTAGTGATCCTCTATAAGACCTCTACCCCCACTACCATTAACAAATGTAACTCTATCCATAGAAAACACCTATATTCCCTACCCTGGATGAATATTTTTATCCTCAACTCTATCACCTACAAAGATATATCTAAAATTTGTATTAAACATAGTCCATCGATCTAGCACAAATCTATCCTCAATCTTTGTCTTTTGTCTGACACAAACCTATACTCAAATCTACACCAAAATCTATCCTCAAATCTATACTAAACATGGTCCTTCGGTCTAGCACATGTTTATCCTCTATCTCTATCCTCAAGCCTTAACTCAAAGATTGACTCAATATCAAATCAACTCTGTTAGATTTGTCCCAAACCTTAACTCAATGTTTGAACAAATCAATCAACTCTGCTCTCAAGTCTTCTCAAATACTTATCTCAAATCTACCTTGTAAGCTTCCATAAAAGCTCACACAAATTTATCCTCAAGTCCTCTCTAGAACTTGTCCAATCTGCTCAATAAGTTCTCACAAGAACTTATCCAAATATGCTCTCAATATGTATTGTAAGCTTCCACAAAAGCTTACCCAAATCTATCTGCAAGTCTTCTCAAAGACTTTTCTCAAATATGCTCAACAAGTCGACACTAGAACTTATCTAATATCATAGAAATATAAAGAGAATTTTTAGAGACTCAATATGATCTATACTCATCAATGCTCAATCAATTTCAATTACTCTTTTAGAAACATATAGAGAATTGTTAGAGACTCAATATGCTTCACATTTACCTCCATTCTGAATCACTTTTAATCACTCTTTTAGAAACATACATAGAATTTTTAGAGACTCAATATGCTTCAACTCAATACTCAATCACTTTCTCAAATCAATTTAGAATATAGAATAGTTTATTTTATGGAACTTGAAAAATTAGTTCACACATCCACTTGACTAGAATCTATTGGACATTTTGAGTCCTTAAAGTTCACATCAATGTCAAGAAATTAAGTCATCATTAAATGTCAAGGAATTTGTCAAGAAACAAGTTATCAAAGTTGTCATTGATATTCTGGAAGAAGCTTCTAATAAAATCAAGATCAAGAGGAACAATGCAAAAGTTAAAGGCAAAGGGCTCCATAATATTTTTAAATATTATGTAGAAGCATAAGTTAAAAGGTTTTTCTTTAAAACCAATGGTGGCAAAAGTTAAAAGGTTTTTATTTAAAACCAATGGTGGAAAAAATAAAAGGTTTTTCTTTAAAACCAATGGTGGAAAAAATAAAAGGGTTTTTCTTTAAAACCATAGGGTTTAAAAAATTAATTTATAAAATTTAAATTCAAAAGAATTTAAATATTTTATAAATTAATAAAGTTTCAAAGGAAAATTGAGCGTCAAAATTGAGAATAAATCAAGCATCGACGTCATGCATGGAGGAAGAGATTTAGTATAAAGGCTAATGCCTTGGAGGCATTTCAATCATCCTTTTGCTTGATGATAAAAATGTGCAATTGTGTAAGGAAGAAAGTATAGTGAAATTTTTGTTTATGCCCAACGAACGTAGCCAAGGAGTGGCTAGAGACAACAAACGTAGCCAAGGAGTGGTGCAAGGTTAGAGAACACAACCAAGGAGTGTCCATAGATAGCAAACATAGCCAAGAAGTGGTGCAAGTTAGCGAGCATAGCCAAGGTGTGGCTTGAGGCTGTGAACGTAGCGTGGCATGGCCTAAAGCAGGTGAAGGCATAAAGTATGGAGACTCCAAGGGAGAACGCAGCTCTACGATGGTGATAGCCAAGAGGAAGGCACTTGGAAGAAGAAGCGCTTCATGCATTAATAAAACTAGTAACATTCTTGCGAGCTTTAATTTTAGTTTAGGCTAAGGTTGAATAAAGGAGAAATAATATTGTAATTAATTTGATGAATGCCTAAATTAAAAAGTGTAGCTTTTATTAAGTATTGAGGTGGAAAGATTTACTTGTGGGTAAAATATTTTTACCTTAGAAAAGGGAAAGAAAAATTGCATTATTTTATCAAAGGAATTATCTTTAATGCAATAATAAGTTTAGGGAGATATAAGTAGAAATAGCTTCGGGATTTGATAAAAAAAGTAGTAAATTGACTTATGCTTGGGAGGTGAATATTCAAAATAGTATGAAGTTGGATATTATTTTGAGATTGGAGTAATAAGGTATACTCATGAATTAATATATGCATTGTATTGTCATATAATCCTTTTGAGAATTGGCAAAGGAATATTGTGTTATTGTGGTAGATTCTTGAAGGTCTTCTTTATTAGGAAAAGGCATGGGCATATTATTCAAAGTTTAAGTTGATTAATTGTTTTATGGAAAATAAATTTGGAGTGAAAATGACTTCATTAGGGTTTCTGTTTGAGTGTGTTTGAGTGATTGCTACAAGGTTTTCTATAATGAAGAAGTATGGCTAAAACCTTGTTTTATAAGATTGTTGTTGAAACCATTGGTTGTATGAAGAGCTTGAACTAGGGTTTGATTATTATTGCTATGTGAAGACTATTTTATAAGTATTGCTATTGAAGTGAGTTATTGAGCAAAGAACTTGAACTAGGGTTCGATTATCATTGCTATGTGAATAATATTTTATAAGCATTGTTGTTGAAGTGAGTTATTGAGAAAAGAACTTGAACTAGGGTTTTAAAATGACATAAGTATCATTGTTATGTGAGGATTATTGTTGAGCATTGTTGGAAATATTTTGAGTTGATATTTACATGCTTGGACTAGGGTTTGTGAGCAAGGGTTGTTTCATTGAGTGATTGGTTGAGTAGAGTTGGTTGATCCTAGTCAAGTGGGTGTGTGAAGTGATTGTTCAAGTTCCATAAAACAAACTATTCTATATTCTGATTTGAGTTGAGAAAGTGATTGGGCATTGAGTATATAACATATTGGGTCTCTAACAATTCTCTTTATGTTTTTCGAGATTGGATAAATTCTAGTGTGGGCTTGTTGAGAATATTTGAGGTAAGTCTTTGAGAGGACTTGTGGACATATTTGAGTAAGCTTTTGTGGAAGCTTACAATACATATTGAGAGTAAAATTAGATAAGTTCTGAGTGGAACTATTGAGTATGTTTGAGAAAGTTTTGAGTGGAATTGTTGAGCAGATTTGAGCAAGTTCTGAGTGGACTTATTGAGCAAATTTGAGAAAATTTTGAGTGGACTTGTTAAGCATATTTGAGCAAGTTTTGAGTGGACTTATTGAGTATATTTAAGCAAGTTATGAGTGGACTTGTTAAGTATATTAAGCAAGTTATGAGTGGACTTGTTGATCATATTGAGCAAGTTCTAAGTGGAATTGTTGAGCGTATTTGGGCAAGTTATGAGTGGATTTATTGAGCAGATTGAGCAAGTTATTAGTGGACTTGTTGAGCATATTGAGCAAGTTCTAAGTGGACTTGTTGAGAAAAATTCAGCACGTTTTGAGTGGACTTATGGAGGAGATTTTGGTGTAGATTTAAAGACAGGTTTGTGCCAGACTAGAGATAGATATTGAGTATATTTGTGCTAGACTGGAGGACTATGTTTAGTGTAAATTTGAGATGGATATTTAGAAGTGATAGAGCAGAGAGGACAATAGTCTCTAGTGGATAGAGATCCATCAACCAGGTCAGTGAGGATAGGTCTTCTGAGTGGATACAAGAGTCTTCAGTGGAGAAAGATCCATAATATAGTGTAGTGGAGGCAGTAGTCTTCTAGAGTATCACCAGCAAGATAAGAGGAGAAGAAGTTCTCCTGTGGATAGAGATCCATGAACTTGATTTATGGGATTAGCATATCCTTTGGATAGAGGTCCATAAATATTGTAATAAGGAAAAGATTCCCAAGAGATTGATCAATAAAATTTTAGTGAAAGATTTTCTGTGTGGTGTATCCCACATTGGGTGAACCAGGTAAATTTTGGTGTCTCTATTATGTATGATGTTTTGTGCATTGATTTAATTATTGTTATTGATATTGATCTATACATTACATATTATTAATTGGGAAAGAAAAGTAAAAAGTTGTCATATACTATTCACCCCCCTCTCAGTATAAGCTTGTGTTCTTCAATTGGTATCAGAGCGGGTTCCTTCATAAGAGTTTAATAGCTTGAAGGAAAATCTAACAAGAACACAATGGATCCTAAGTAGGTATCCTCAAATAATTCATCACCAGTATTTTATGGAAGTGACTATATGTATTGGAGTATGATGATGAAGATCTACCTGATGGCACTTGGCAATAAAATTTAGGAATTGGTGGAATTTGGATACAATCCCTTATTAAATCCTCCTACATATAAGGAAGGTAAGATTTTACAACACTATAATTCAAAAGAAATGAATGCACTTGTGAGAGGTTTGCATAGAATAGAGTCTATGAAAGTTATGCATTGTAAAACTGCAAAAGATATGTGGGATAAATTGCAAAATATATATGGAGATAAAAGTGTCAAGAAAGCAAAAATACAAAATCTCAAAGGAAAAATTGAAGCATTATGAATGAACGAAGAGTAAAATATTAGTGCTTATATAATTTGAATTGATGAGGTTGGAAATGATATGCAAGGACTTGGAATGAATATTGATGAATCATATGTTTGTGATAAAGTCTTAAGAACTCTTCAAAAAAGATTCAGTGAATAGGTTTTTGCTATATAAGTGTCAATGGATGGTGATACTTTGACAAGAGATAAGTTGCTTAGTATGCTCACAGTATTTGAGATAAGAAAAAAATATCCTATTCACTAGAAGAAAGCAACATTCAAAGCAATAAAAAAGACAAAGAGTAAGAAGTCAGAATCAAGCAGTGAGTCAGCCAGTGATGAAGAAGCTAATTATGGTAGAATATATAAAGACTCCAAAATATCTAGATATCTAAGATCTATTAAGTGTTTCAATTATGGAAATTTTGGATAATTTGCAACAGATTGTCAAGAACCAATGAACAACAATGGTGAAAAAAAACAAGATCACAGGAACAGAGAATTAGAAAGATAGCATTAAAAGAAAAGCAAGAATGGACAAAAAAGACAAGGAAAGAAGTTCTTCCAAAGGCAAAAGAGGAGTTACTATGCAGATAATGCAAGTAAGTACTCAAGTGATAGTGATTCTAGTTTTTCAAACAATGATAGAGATGAAGTCCTATTTATGATTGAAGAAAAATAGCAAGTTAAGAAAATGACTAGTAATTCTCAAGTGTTTTAGATGTGGTAACTTTGGACATATTGAAGATGATTTTAAAAGGGATAAATATATAGTTTTAGTGATGATGAATATGAGAATGTACTTGAAGGACTAGATGAAAATATTCTAATGGATTTAGAAGAAGAAGTAAGTGATCCTATAGAAGACAAGCCGATAGAAAATAAAGATGAGGACAAAGGTAAACAAATAGAAAAATATTCAAAAAATAATGGTTATGATCTTAAGGGAGAACTTATTTATGTCCTTGACATGGTAAATAAGGTAAGGAAGCAACACTCTAAACTTGAAATTCAATTTCAAGAATGTGATGAAGAGAGAAGATTGCTTATAGAGGATTTAGAAAAATAAAAGGCTAAGACAAAAAGGTTCAAAGATAAGTTAGAAGCAAAGATTTTGGAATGTGAGAAGTTAGCACAATAAGTGGCACTACTAAAAGAAGATTTAGAGGACTCCAAGAACAATATGAAAGGGTTTAAAAATATCTCAAATAACTTGGATAAGTTAATCAAGATACAAAAGACTACATCAAGAAAGATAGGTCTCGGATTTGAATAGAATCAAAAGAAATGGGAAGGAGAGTCAACTTCAAGTTTTGGAGGAGAAGAAAATTCATATGAATATACTTCAGAAAAAAAGATAGTGTAAAATATAGTGAGACATCTGAGGATGATTTGGACAATATATATTTCAACAAAAATATGAAAAATGCACAAAGAAGATATAGATGGAACAACAATCAGAATAGGTCTAGGATACCAATGAGGTCAAGACAAGGAAAATTCAATAGAAGATACTTTTCATGTCACAAGTTTGGGCACATGGATTCACAATGCAAGACATGAATATGGGAACAAATAGTTCTTCTATGGATATTGCTACTCATGTAATTAGTTTGGTCACAAGGCAATGAATTGTAGGGTTCACGCTAGAAGAGCATATGGCTTCACTAGGAGAAATCCTAAGATATTTGCACCTCCAAGGAATAATAACACTAAGTGTTATAAGTGCAATAATGATGGTCACACAACAAAGTGGTGTAGAGAAGACATTCCAAAAATAGGTATGAATAGGAACAAGAACAAAAACATGAATATGAATAGAAACAGGAACAGGAACATGGACATGAACAAGAATAGAAACAGGAACAGGAATATGGATATGAATAGAAATAGGAACAGGAATGTAGACATGGATAGGAACATGGAAACTAAAAGAAAAATTCAGAGGAATTAGAAGAATAAGATAAGAAGGAAAGAGGATAAAGGTAAAGAACAATACCTTATGGGAGTAGAAATACTCCCATCCCAAAATTAACCACCTCAACAGGAAGTGGGGGAGGGGCTAAGCTAAGAGGCTCATTCTTAGCCCCAAGCCCCAAAGGTGACCCTTTGCCATTGATGTCAAAGTGGGAGAGATTTGAGTAAGGGAGAGAATTGGTATTTGAAAACAGCATTGAGCCAAGGGGAGCAGCATAGAAGAAGAAGTCAAGTTTTTGGTAAAATTTTTTTGGGTTTCCATCAATGACAAAGGGGGAGATTGTTGGAAATTTTGAGTCCTTAAGGTTAAAGTTATCATTGATGTCAAGAAATTAAGACATCATTAAATGTCAAGGAATTTATCAAGAAACAAGTTATCAAAGTTTTCATTGATATTCTGGAAGAAGCTTCTAATAAAATCAAGATCAAGAGGAACAATGCAAAAGTTAAAGGCAAAGGGCTTCATAATATTTTTAAATATTATGTGGAAGCATAAGTTAAAAGGTTTTTTTTTTAAAACCAATGGTGGCAAAAGTTAAAATGTTTTTCTTTAAAACCAATGGTGGTAAAAATAAAAGGTTTTTCTTTAAAACCAATGCTGGCAAAAATAAAAGGGGTCTCTTTAAAACCACAAGGTTTAAAGAATTAATTATAAAATTTAAATTCAAAAGAATTTAAATATTTTATAAATTAATAAAGTTTCAAAGGAAAATCGTGCATCGAAATTGAGAATAAATCAAAGCATCGACGTCATGCATGGAGGAAGAGATTTAGTATAAATGCTAATGCCTTGGAGGTATTTCAATCATCCTTTTGCTTGATGATAAAAATGTGCAATTGTGTAAGGAAGAAAGTATAGTGAAAATTTTATTTATGCCCAACGAACGTAGCCAAGGAGTGGCTAGAGACAACAAACATATCCAAGGAGTGGTGCAAGGAAAAGAATGCAACCAAGGAGTGGCCAGAGATAGCAAATGTAGCCAAGGAGTGGCGCAAGTTAGCGAGCATATCCAAGGTGTGGCTTGAGGCAGTGAACGTAATATGGCGTGGCCTGAAGTAGGCGAAGGCGTAAAGTATGGAGACTCCAAGGGAGAACACAGCTCTACGGTGGTGATAGCCAAGAGGAAGGTACTTGGAAGATGAAGCGCTTCATGCATTAATAAAACTGGTAACATTCTTGTGAGATTTAATTTTAATTTAGGCTAAGCTTGAATAAAGGAGAAATAAGGTTGTAATTAATTTCATGAATGCCTAAATTAAAAAGTGTAGCTTTTATTTAATATTGAGGTGATAAAATTTACTTGTGGGTAAAATATTTTTACCTTAGAAAAGGGAAAGATAAATTGCATTATTTTATCAAAAGAATTATCTTTAATGCAATAATAAGTTTAGGGAGATATAAGTAGAAATTGCTTTGGGCTTTGATAAACAAAGTAGTAAAGTGACTTATGCTTGAGAGGTGAATATTCAAAATAGTATGAAGTTGGATATTATTTTGAGATTGGAGTAATAAGGTATACTCATGAATTAATATATGCATTGTATTGTCATCTAATATTTTTGAGAATTGGCAAAGGAATATTGTGTTATTGTGGCAGATTCTTGAAGGTCATATTTATCAATAAAAAGGTATGGGCATATTATTCAAAGTTTAAGTTGATTGCTTGTTTTTTGAAAAATAAGTTTGGAGTGAAAATGACTTGATTAGGATTTTTGTTTGAGTGTGTTTGAGTTATTGCTACAAGGTTTTTTGGAATAAGTAAGTGTGGTTAAAACCTTGTTTTATAAGCATTGTTGTTGAAACCATTGGTTGTATGAAGAGCTTGCACTAGGGTTTGATTATCATTGCTATGTGAAGATTGTTTTATAAGCATTGTTGTTGAAGTGAGTTATTGAGCAAAGAACTTGAACTAGGGTTTGATTATCATTGCTATGTGAAGACTATTTTATAAACATTATTGTTGAAGTGAGTTATTGAGAAAAGAACTTGAACTAGGGTTTGAAAAGAACATAAGTATCATTGTTATGTGGGGATTGTTGTTGAGCATTATTGGAAATATTTTGAGTTGATGTTTACATGCTTGGACTAGGGTTTGTGAGCAAGGGTTGTTTCTTTGAGTGATTGGTTGAGTAGATTTGGTTGAGCCTAGTCAAGTGGGTGTGTGAAGTGATTGTTCAAGTTCCATAAAATAAACTATTATATATTCTAATTTGAGTTGAGAAAGTGATTGGGCATTGAGTATAGAACATATTAGATCTATAACAATTCTCTTTATGTTTCTATGAGATTGGACAAGTTCTAGTGTGGGCTTGTTGAGAAGATTTGAGGCAAGTATTTGAGAGGACTTGTGGACAGATTTGAGTAAGCTTTTGTGGAAGCTTACAATACATATTGAGAGAAAAATTAGATTAGTTCTGAGTGGAATTATTGAGCGGGTTTGAGCAAGTTCTGAGTGGCCGTGTTGAGCATATTTGAGCAAGTTCTGAGTGGACTTGTTGAGCATATTTGAGCAAGTTCTAAGTGGACTTGTTGAGAATATTTGAGCAAGTTATTATTGGACTTATTGAGTATATTTGATCAAGTTATGAGTGGAATTGTTGAGTAGATTTAGCAAGTTTTGAGTGGACTTGTTGAGCAGAATTGATCAAGTTCTAAGTGGATTTGTTGAGCAGATTTGGGCAAGTTTTGAGTGGACTTATTGAGCAGATTGAGCAATTTATGAGTGAAATTTTTGAGTAGATTGAGCAAGTTATGAGTGGAATTGTTGAGCAAAATTGAGCAAGTTCTGAGTGGACTTATGGAGTAGATTTTGGTGTATATTTGAGGACAAGTTTGTGCCAGACCAGATAAAGATATTGAGAATATTTGTGCTAGACTGAAGGACTGTGTTTAGTATAGATTTGATATAGAGATTTGGAGGTGACATAGCAGAGAGGACAATAGTATCTAGTGGATAGAGATCCATCAGCTAGGGTAGTGAGGACAAGTATTCTAAGTGGGGGTAAGAGCCTTCAGTGGAGAGATATCCACAAGCCAGTGCAGTGGAGGCAATAGTATTCTAGAGGATCACCAACTAGAGCAGAGGAGAAGGAGTTCTCCTATGGATAGAGATCCATGAACTTTATTTAGGGGATTAGCATCTCCTTTGGACAGAGGTCCATAAATATTGTAATAGGGAAATGATTTCCAAGAGATTGATCAAGAAAATTTTAGTGAAAGATTTTCTCTGTGGAGTAGCCCACATTGGGTGAACCACGCAAATTTGTGGTGTCTCTATTGTGTATGGTGTTTTATGAATTGCTTTTATTACTGTTGTTGATATATATATTTTTTGAATTTACATGGTGGAATCGGTAGCGGCCACGAATCCGGGCAGGTTGTCTAGCTTTTATGGCCGCCACCATATTCTGCTCTGTCCACCCCAGAAGCCGCCACACAGATCTTCGTGCAGTCCGCCCCTATAACCACCATACAACAATAATTTTAAACCTTTTACGCCATTGAAAGCACCAGGAAAGGGACAAGCATTCATTCCGGTGAGGCCTGAGATTTGAACCTTGGACCTCCGTCCCCTTATGGGGTTTGGATGAACTAATTGGTCTACACCTCGGACCTTACTGTTGTTGATATTGATCTATACATTACATAATATTTATTGGGAAAGAAAAGTAAAAATTTATCGTATACTTTCACCCCCCTCTCAATATAAGCTTGTGTTCTTCAGGCTCAACCAACTCTACTCAACCAAACACTCAATGAAATAATCCTTGCTTAAAAACCCTAGTCTAAGCATATTATCCTTTACTCAAAATATTTCCAATAATGCTTATCAACCACTCTCACATAATAATTATACTCATGTTCTTTTCAAACCCTAGTTCAAGTTCTTCATACAACCAATGGCTTCAATAACAATGCTTATAAAACAAGGTTTTAACAAATCTTTACTCTAGAAAACCTTAAAGCATTAAATCAACACACTCAATAAGGAAACCCTAATCAAGTCCTTTTCACTCCAAACTTATTTTTTAGAAAACCAACCAATCAACTCAACTATGGAAGAATGTGCTCATACCTTTTCCTTGATGATGAAGGAACCTCTAAAATTTGCCACAACCACAAACACCTCTTTGCCAAGCTCAAAGGAGTTAGAAGATACTAAAATCTCTCAAAGATACAATGCAAATATAAAAACACACATACACCTTATCACTCCATCTTAAATAAAGCATCCATCAACATATACAAAAATAATTAACCAAATACACCTTATAATATCCCAATAATATTCAATACCAAGAATAATATCAATGCAATCTCCTTTTCAAAAATAACTCAATGGCAAAAAGTCCTCTCAAAAATTTAAATTTCCAATACACCAATGTGAAAAAAATACTTTATTCAATAATAAATCTAAATTCTTATTCCTCCAATTTACCAAAAATAATGATCAATTAAAAATATTTTTAAATAACCCTTTTAACTCCCTAAGACCTCATGTCAAACCTTAGGCAATATAAAAATTATATTCAAAATTTATTACCTTTGCCTTGGTGGGATTCGATCTCACAACGCAGCCTCAACCAGTACCCTAGTAGTGGCTCCAACCACCACGTGAGCTAGGTGATCACTTGGGGAGTAAAGAGCACCATGTGCTCTATAACCCTCCCTGAATCACTTATGAAAAAATGTGCATAAATTCCTTTGGCGCTTCCAACACAAGCACAACCAACAAAAAAATGTTGTCACCACGATTCGATCGTAGGTCACTCCGTGCCCAAACACTCTAGCCACTATCCACTTGCCACTAGGCCACGCTACCCAAATGGCTCTTGAAATTCGACACTCGTCAATTTATCTATATTCGTTGGTGCTCAAAATAATGTTCTCTTCTCTTTTTTGTATGATTTCTCAACACATGATTGCACACATTATCATTCGAGCAAAAGGATAATTAAATGCCTCTATGGCATAGTGTTTTTATATTGATTTCCTCATTCACACATAAATGTCGGCACTTCAATTTTTCTTCAAACTTAATCATCAGCACTTCAATTTTTAATTTATTAGTTTATAAATTATTTAAATTCTTTAGAATTTAAATTTTATAAATTAATTTTTACATCCCTTTGGCTTTATTAAAACCTTCTCTCATTTTACAACTTTGTATAAATAATATTTATTTACAAAATTTAAATTCCATTTGAATTTAAATATTTTATAAAATAAATATTAAAACCTCCTTTAGCTTTTCAATAAGCTTCCTTGGGTTTTTATGAAAAACCTTTTATTTTTGCTCACCATTGGTTTTAATAAAAACCCTTCTACATTATGCTTCCACATAATAAAATATTATGAAGCCCTTTTGCCTTTAACCATTGCATTATTCCTCTTGACATTTTGACATCAACAATAGCTTATTCCTTGACATCAATGACAACTTTGACTCAAGATGTCCAACAAAAATTATTATGATATTTTCCTATGATTATCTCAAATGGGCCTTCCCAAAAGAAGTCAAAATTTTGGTGATTTTTTTGTTTTGCTTTATTTTCTCTCCACCTTAAGACCAAGTCACCAACCTTAAATTTCCTAAAGGTAGTCTTATTTTAAAACCATTCTTTGGTTTCTCCCAAGTTCTTTTGGTACTGCATATAAGCCTACTCTCCTTTTTCTTCTAATTGCAACAACTACATTAGTCTATTTCCCACTGGGTTGCTTTCTTCTATTTGATCCTGATTGAGTGATCTTAAAGCTAGTATCTCCATGTGTATGGGGAGGATGGCTTCTTTTCCATAAACTAGATCATAAGGATATGTGTTGATTGATTTCTTTATAGTGATTTTATCGTCTCATAGTGCTTGATTGATCAGGGAATGCTAACTCCTCTTGTTGTCCTCCAAGGTTCTTTTCAAGATCCTTAGTAAATTTTTGTTAGTTGACTTTGCCAAACCATTTCCTTATAGGTAATATTTGGAAGAAGTCTTTAGGTATATTCCATATTTTCTAGCAAAATCGATCATATTTGCTCCAATGAAGTATGAGTTATCACTAACCAGTGTATCAGTTGTGCCAAACCTCATAATCAAGCTTTCAATGAGTTCAATCACTACTTCTTGATCAAATTTCTTCATGGGTATTGCCTCTATCCATCTAGTGAAGTTGTTTGTTGCTATCAAAATATACGTGTCTTACTAAAAAATTTAGCTCTATTAATCCTATGAAGTCTAAGCCCCATTGTTGAAAAGGTTGTTATACTTGGATAGACTTAAGAGGTAAGGAAGTGTTTTTTTTCCCTACGTACCTTTTACATTCATCACATGATATTATGATTTTGAAAGCATCAAAGAAGATGTTAGGGCAGTAATATCCTATTTTGAGTATTTTTAATGCAGTAGTCCTCCCCGAATAGTGTTATCCTGATAAACCTCCGTGAAATTCTTCTAGGATCTTTTGCTTTTCTTCATCTTTGATGCATCTCAAAAGGATGCCATCCAAGTTTTTTCTATACAAAAATTTAGGTAGTAAGACATATTTTAAGACCTACAACCTATACCTTCTCCTTTGTGAAGCATTCAAATTTGCTAGGAATTTACCTTTTTGGAAGTAACTTGTGAGTTCTTCAACCCAATATGGATAATCATCTAACTATCTGATATTTAGCACTGATTCTGGCACTTGGAAAGCTATAAATTTCATTCTAACCCTTCTTTCCAATTATTGACATAATGTTCCACCCATTAATAACTTAGTGGGGTGGATTTCCACATCGTATTCCTAGATTTTTGACACCCATCTAGCTCTCTTTTCACCAAGCTCTCCCTAGATTATGAAATTTCTAATATCGAGATGCACCAGGTACATTGTGGTTTTGCATTAGGATAAAAAATACCTAAAAGGACTTCATGATAACATAAATTTATTTCTCAATGAATTTATATCTTTCTCATGTTCTTGCATAGTTTGGCTTAGGAAAGCAAATGGGTCTTTCTTCCTTGTCTTCTCCCTTTTAGGTAAGAACTGTGGCATAATTTTCTTGTTCACCAACTGCATACAAGATTAAATATCTTGTGTAATCTAGATTTATGAGCACAGGTTCTTGGGAGATAGATTAGATTATTTAATCCTTTTGAGTGCTTCTTTCCTCGGGTCTATCCACCTGAAATCTACATTCTTTTTAAATATTTCAGTCATAGGCTTTATTATCTATGCAAAATTCATGATGAATTTTTGCATGAAGTTGATTTTCCCAAAGAAATATTGCAAACCTTTCTTGTTCAATGGTAAAGGGATATTTAAGAGAGCTATTACTCTTTCTATATCAATCACTAGCCATTTATTAGAAATAACATGTCCCAATAGGGTCCCTTCTTCAACAACAAAGATTGATTTCTTTGGGTTCAAGGAAATGCCAAAGTCTCTACATTTTTTTAAAACCATATGGAGATTCCCATTGTGATTTTATTTTCTATGAGAGAACACTATCATTTCATCTAGGTAAATGACTATTATTTTATTTACAATTTCCTTGAATGCTAAGTCCATTTCTATTTGTAAAGTTACCCCTATGTTAGACAAACCAAAGGGTATTCACTAGTATGCAAATGTTCCCCCATTTTATGGTGAACACAGTCTTGTGTTGGTCTTCATATTTGACCCAGACTTGGTTGTAACCAAATAATTTATCTAGTAGTGAGGACCTCTTTGTCCCTGCAATAATATGTAAAATCTGATCTATTTGAGGTAGGGGTAATGGTATTTTAATGAGGCCTTGTTTAGGTTCTTGAAATCTACACATAGTCTAATGTGATCATTATTTTTTCTGACTAGTACAAGGTTGGCAACCCATGTGGAGTGCTTGATAGGGTAGATTATCTTGGTATTGAGTAGTTTTAGTAAATCTTGTTTCAATAGTGCTTCTATATTAGGGTTGATAAGTCATTATTTTTGTTGAAAGGGTTTTGATCTTGGCTCAATCTCAATAGTATGTTGTATCATTTTCTTACTGTATACCTTGATATCATCATATGTCTAGGTCACAATATCATTGAACTCTTTGCATAATCCTTGAACTTGGTTAGATTCTTTTTGAACTGACCCAAATTTTTTGTGCCCTTACCTTCAGGCTAAAGGATCCGTGCCCGGAAGGGGGATGCGAGAAGGATGGGACAATACCTCAGACTGAGAGGTCCTTTGAAGGTTGCGCCTCTCGACGGAGGGG
Organism: Wollemia nobilis; assembly: GCA_028583015.1. Taxonomy (NCBI): domain Eukaryota; kingdom Viridiplantae; phylum Streptophyta; class Pinopsida; order Araucariales; family Araucariaceae; genus Wollemia; species Wollemia nobilis. The sequence continues at coordinate 21,470,312 of JAQPPZ010003356.1, forward strand.
TATAAGGGTGAATTTTTGATGGATTGTGGGGTTCACCAGGAAAATTTGAGTGGCAGTTTCCATGCCTAGGTTGAGAATGGGTTTGATGTGTTCATTTTATACTCATTAATTCATATTCCTAGGTTGGAAAAAATGAATCTAAGATATTCTATATGAAAATGTCGATGTATATGAATACAGAAAGCATGAATGAATCCTAAATACAAGGAATATGTTAAATGAGAAAGAATGCACCTGATTCCGGATGTCTGATGAAGATTCTAAAGCTTGTAGGAGTCCATATCATCCTGGATATGATAGGATCATCTGTAATTGTAAAAAATCATCCTAGATCACAGGCGATCATTTGAAATCAGACAAGATCATCATCGATCTAACGAATTCGTCAAAAACCTGCAATCATAGAAACAGACACCAAAAACCAAAAATGCAATTGCAAGAATAATGCAAAATGATAGAAATGACAGTATAAATGCTTAACTGATAAATCTAGATAGCAGATTAAAGGAAATGCATTGTTTTAATAACTTATTTTAACTTTATCATGCATTTATGCTAAATGAGGTGAACTCCAAGATGCAGAATGAAAATAAATCAAGATAATGCATAATAAAATAGGGAAGGAATATGAGAAATGTAAACTCAGAGCTCTAATTGCCCCAAATCTAAACTGCAGTCGAGATCACCTCCAATCATACGAGATCATAATTGATCTTCAACATGATCATCCGAAATCATGTGGAATCGCCTGCGACGATCCGAGCTTCCTCCAGCTGAAGCACAATGAAATCCTGTAATGAAAACTTAAAACTACGAGTGCAAACAATGGTAGATAGGATGTATTAATACAACAAAGCTAAATGGTAGGAAAAATCAACCAGGGAGAGAGTCAAGAGGAGAGCCAGGGGGATAAACTGAGAAAATCCCAGTTTATATAGAATTAGGGGAAGGTTAGCAGGTTGGGGATCATCCCAATCTGGGAGATCTCCAATGGAGGAATCTCCAACTACGCAGACATGATTCTGCCCAAGTTGGAGAGGCTGTTGAAATAGAAGCTAATTATGAAAATTTGGTTTTGGTACAAAATCATTTGGACGTTCTGTTCCAAATGAATTCGTTCGATCTGGGGCAATATCATCAGATCGGCGATGATATCGTCCAACGGTCAAAACAAATTCTAAAAATGGCATGAAAAATGAGGTGAGCGGTTAATAGGAGGTTTCGAGGTTAAAATTCAAATTTGTATCTTTTTATTAAGGGTTTAACTGCACCAATTTTAGGGTGCTACATTTTGCCCCCTCTTTAGCGAATTTTCCAAAGAAAATGTGTTAAAGACGAGTTCTTCCCGCTTTACGAGAAAGAAAAAATTTATTCCATTTTTTAGATGATGATTCTAGGTTGAATCGTACGACTGCTTACTATGGTGCTCCCTTTGTGTTTTTACCCAAATCAAACGTTTGAGGTAAAAGTGCAAAAAAGCAAAATTAAAAAAAAGTTGTTTTTTAAATAAAATTAAAAAAATAGGGTAAAACCCTAATTCATTGTTATTGTTCACTTTTGTTGTTTCAGAGCTCTACAGGAAAAATGGTGGAAATGACACACAAATCGATAGAGGTCCGACACGGGTTTCGGGTAGGGATCTAAACTTGATGCATTATGTTTTTAATTTGATTTGTGTGATTTTTAATTTTGAATTTTGACTATTTTTGGGGCATCGCAGCCATTTTTAGGCCGTCAACGACGTCGGGATGAAATCTTCCCAATTTCATCAAAATCATCCCTAGATTGTCGATTTCGTCTAGGGGAAAAATCGGTGAAATAGGGGTGATCCCATCCAACAAGGGGCGATCTCCAAGTTGAGAAATCAGAGACGATTTTGTCCTACCAAGGACTTTTTGACTTAATTTAGTATGATATCATCCAATAATGGACGATATCATTTTTTTATAATATGAAATTGATTTAATTGATTGTAATGATTATCTATTAATAATTTTTGCTATTTTATTGTTTATTTTATAGAGGGGAATACTAAAAATTTAGGAGTGGAAATATGGGGGTCTAAGAGACGATGTAGTCATGCTCTATTAGGTGAAGCGAGATCGACTATCAGAGGTTGGGCTACAACATGTGGCAGAGATGCCACAAATACCTATAGACATGGGGCTATTAACAACCCTAGCAGAGAGGTGGTATCCGGGGTCGTCCTGCTTCTGGCTACCAATAGGGGATATGGCTCCCACTCTAGAGGATGTATGAAGGATCTTGAGGATCCCCATACATGGGTGGTTGATGACTCCTATGGCCAATTAGGTCCATGCTATGATGCGACTATGCGGAGACCCTAGCTTCTCCCTGGAGAAGGGCAGAGTGAACATCAAGACATTGAGGTAGATTCTTGGGGTGTCTTGATTGACTTAGGTTTTGGTAGGGGTAGTGGGTGGCCTATTTATATGCCACCAGAGTGGATGTAGGTTACTGTGGCTCCTCTTAGATATGGTATACGACATGAGAGACCACGATTACAGGTTTTCTTAGGGCAATTTTGTACTATGCCGCTTGTATAGGATCCTCTATGGGGTCGTATACAATGGAGGTTGATATCTGGTACTGACATCGCTGCTATAGGTTTGGTGTTGGGAGCACATTGCAATGTAGAGGCCGATAGGGCTTCCACTGATAGGGGTTGACCGAGAGAGACCCCGGGTTTTCTATTGGTGGCTCTAGAGAGGGTCATAGTGGTGGATAGATCTGTCGATGTCTCGAAGGTTGCTAGATGACCTCATCCTTGACCAGATCACCTGGAGGCCATGGAGAGAGCATCTAGGGTGGGGAGAGGACAAACAAGAGTTGGATCGCATCAGGCGAGTCTTATGGTTGAGGATGGAGTGGGGAGAGGTAGAGCTCCACTACTATGATCAAGTTTTGAGGTAGTTCGGTCTATAGTAGGGGATCCCTTCTCTTAGAGACTATGAGTACTCCTAGACTATTTGGGATAATACTACACTAAACGGAGCTCCATATATGTAGTGATTCTAGAGTCAAGATGCTAATGATACCCCCATTTAGCCAGTGGATGGGGATGATGCTAGGGTCACAGATGGGTATGATGCCTGGTATGTAGGCATCCACACTTCTCAGATGACGAGGGCATAGGGTCTGATGCATGTTATGGTGTGACAGATGGGGAGGCAGTGCCAGGCTACCATCGATGCAACGAGGAGTCGTAGAGGGAGGGAGCAGCAACGGTCTCATTAGGAGAGACATCGAAGAGTGCCACAGGCTCTGAAGAGACCACAACAGCTAGAGAGGAGAGAGGAGGGACTCCCTTCTCAATAGAGGTATAGGCCATCATCTCTCAATAAGGGCAAGGGTGTCGAGGTGGGGGAGAGCAGCGAGGTGGTGGCTCTCCAAGTGGAGAATACCCACCTCTGGGCTCAGGTGCAGACACTACAGGATGAGGCTACACGACTCAAGGCTCAAAGCGAAGGGGTAAGCACTCAGGATCTGGTGCGGGCTATTACTCAAATCATGTTCTACCAAGGATTGTACTACCATGTAGTTCTAAAGAACCAGAGGATATCATTGCCATCCCCCATTATAGATCCAGTCATGATGGGGTCATCGAGGTCATCATTACGATCAACGTCGAGGACCCACGATACAGTATGGACTCTGATGGGGCCACCTCCTCCACCTTAGGGCAAGAGAGGAGATGAGGCTAAGAGCTTGAGGGCTTCTCGAGACTAGTTGCACATTGACTATAGACTATATATTTTTGAGAGGATTGAGTATGCCAAGGTATAGATTGTGGCATATCGATCCAGTTTTGATATGATGTACATAATTTTGATATATATATATGATCTTTTGTGATATGACTTGTCCATATGTGTTATGATGCTTTAAATTTTGAATTGTTGATTTATTATTCATGTAATTATGTCATTGGAAATAGTATAATTTTATGTCATGTTGTAAAATTTAAATGAAATAATCTGATGTAAAAAAATTGGTTGTTGTGGTATGATTTGATGAAAAATAAAGGGACTTCTAACAATAATTTCAAATGACATTGTCGTTGTTATATGACCATTTCATGGAGTCGATGCTCGCTAGGTCGTCAAGCTAATCCCAGTATAGAAATATTGCTAAAAGTAAAAGAGTGCTTAAGAGACTGTCTTAAGACTTTGTGTTGTGATGATGAAAAATGATGATGGTGATGATTTATTTTTAGATTTTCATGAAAATATTATGCATGAAATATTAAAAATATGATTTTTTTTAGGCATAAAATTCCTAAGTGTGATAAAAGTTTGAACAATTCCTTAGGAATTATACCATCGTTGCAAAATTGAATGTTGACATAATGAAATGAAATAGAAAAAAGTGTTCATTCTTTTTAAAGCATAATTGTGTAACATAATGATGTAAGCCATATGTTTTTATGAATTAAATAAATGGGAATTAAAATTAGAACAATGGTTTGTGCTAGGCATAGAATTATATGTATAGACTTATACCATCATCGTGAAATCCAAAAAATAATTTTATTGCATAATTGATTTTTTATTTTGAGATAAACAAAAAATATATAAGATGAGGACTTGTGCTAGGCATAAAATTCCAGTTTAGGTTTTAGGAACTATACCATCATTGCGAAAGTCGAAAGTATATATAAACGTGACTTTATTGTATGTTTTTTGAAAGAAATTTTGGATTTTTGAAAGAATGTATGTAATTGTTTTTACACTAAACAGATGTTCTCAAATAAGAAGATGAAATTATTCCAAAAGATTTGCATAAATATTTTAAATTATCTCAAAGACAAAATGTATATTTATAAGGAACCCCATGTGCATATGTGAGTTTATTGTCGATCTTGATTTATATTAATGATACAAAATCTCTCAAATACAAATGCGTGTGCAATTGTATTGTTCATTTACCAATTTTGAGCAAGATAATTTGATACAAGTAATTTGAATTAACCAAATAAGTGTTCATTGACCATGATTTATATGCATGTAACCGTACCAGACTACTATGTAAGTCGGGTCATCAAGAGCTAGCTAATCCATAAGCAAACATAGGTCTGTACAAAAGAAGGTCGCTAATGTGACGGACATATCACCACGCTAGGAGTTACCCAAGGCCAAGCGGGTTGGGCACAAACCACCTGTTATGGGGCTTACCTCACGGTTTTCAAATAATTGAGAATTCCAGGAATTCAAGCTCATTCACCCTTATTTTATTTTCAAGGGGTAGGGAAAGGGATTTATTGCATTTTGCTTTTTATTTTCTCTTTCTCTTCTTTATTTTTCTCTTTTTTTTGTATTATTATTTTTTTGCTTGGAACTGAGATAATGTTGAAATATTGTTGAGATGGTATAAAATGGTATTGAAATAATGCTTCTTTTTCTCATGATTTTTCTTGATTTTCTTTTTCTTTTTCTTCCTATACTAGGGATACTTGCTCGGATTGGTTGTAGAGCAAGGGATTTTTATTCTGGGCAAGGGTGAGCTTGTCCTTTTTTCAATTCTCAAAGATTCTAGACCATGTGCATGATAGGATAGCAGGGGAAAATTTTCGCTCAAGAAACCACTTAGCATCATATTGATTTTGCAATGAAATCATTTTAATGTGAAGAGATATACTTGGTTCAAGTAAATAACAAGATCAATTCTCTATGCTCAAAAATTTATTTAATTCCATTGTGGACTTTGATATAAGAGAGATTAATAATCATACCAAATTAAATCAAGGTATTTATTCATGTGAGTGTGAAAGTGAGGGATTCCAAATAAATGCTATTTTATCCAAAACAACTGAAAATATAACTGCAATACGTCAAGAATTGACAGGTGCAAAAATAAAATATGTTTTTGAGGATTTTGATTTTTTTTTAATATTTTGGTTTTAATTTATGAATTGAAAGAATAAATAATATTACTGTTTTTGAAATTTTTATATGAATCACTAAAATGAAACAATATGCAAAATAACAATATATACAATGATGAAATGACCAGATTTATGCATAATAGCGTTTAAGATGCATAATTTTCATAGGTTATTTAAGATCTTTACCATCTAAGGTAGCTAATCTATATGATCCCGATCCAAATTTAGCAGTGATAATATATGGTCCAAGCTATTTGGGCTCGAATTTACCTTTAAGATCTTTAGTTGCATTAGCATTTTTTTTATTTTCTTTTAAGACATGGTCACCGATCTCAAAGGATCGATGATGAACTTTCTTGAGGTATGCTCATTTAAGCTTGTTTCGGTAGGCTCGAATATGTTCCAAAGCATTGATGCACTTCTCATCTAGGAGTTCTAGATAACTAAATCTGCCAGCATGATATTCATCTCCTACTTTAGTATCTTGAAGTAGTAGAGCCAAAGAAGGAACTTCTAATTCAAAGGGAAAAATTGCTTCAGCGCCATAAACCAAAACAAAAGGTGAAGTTCTCGTGGGAGTACAAATGCTAGTTCGATAAGCCCACAAAGCAGGATATAATTGAATGTGTCAATCTCGGCCAAATTTATTGACCAGTCTATTGAGGATTTTAATTAATGTTTTAATAGATGCTTCTGCTTGGCCATTACCCTGAGGATAATAGGGAGTGGACCAAAGATGTTGAATTTTATATTTTTGACATAATTTCTTGACATCTTTATTTTTTAAACAAGTTCCATTATTCGAGATGAGATTTGTAGGAATTTCGAACCTACAAATAATTTGATTAAAAATAAAATTTGAAACTTGGGTTCTAGTGCAAGAAGCTAAGGGCATAGCTTCAACCCACTTCATGAAATACTCGGTGGTGATTATGATGAATTTGTGTCCATCAGATGACACAAGATTGATTTTTCCAATGATGTCTAAGCCCCATTTTGAAAAGGGCCAAGGAGATGAAACAACCTGTAGTTCTTGTGCAGGCGCATGGACAAGGTCAGCATGTTTCTGGCACTTGTCATAAGGGTGCACATAATCATGTGCATCATTATCCATGGTAGGCCAAAAATATCCTATCCTAAGGAGCTTCTTAGCAATGGCACTACCACTAAAGTGTCCCCCACAAGATCCATCATGGGCTTCACCCAAAGATGATCTAGATTTTTTTAGATTCAAACATCTCAGTAGGATACCTTCAAAAGATCTCCTATATAACGTATTGCCAATTATTACGAAGCGACTTGCTCGTCTATGTAATAACCGACACTGGTTTCTATTAAAACCTTCAGGGAAGGTCCCATTTTGAAGAAAATTGAATATATCAATGTACCAAAGTTTAGGAGTAGTTTCGTTGATTAGAAACATATCCAAAGGTTCTATGCATGATTTATTTGAAGTGGGTTCCTGGAGTCGATGAATAATGATGGTAGCATATTCGTCATCTAACTCCAAGGGTAAAAGAGATGTAGCTACAACCATAGCATCAGCCGCACGATTGCTAGTTCTAGGAATAGCTTCTAAGGTAACTTGATCAAATAAAGATATTAATTGTAATACATATGTTTTATATGGATGCAATTTATCATATCTGGTCTGATAAACATCATTAATTTGATTTATAACAAGTTGATAATCACCAAAAACTAATATATTTTTAATTTTTAGTGCCAAGGCAGCTCGTAATCCAAGGATTAGAGCTTCATATTTAGTAGTATTATTAGTACAAGCAAACATTAATTTAAAGGATAGAGGTATGAGATGTTTCTATGGAGATATTAGAATAATACCTGCACCAGCCCCGCTCATGCATCGGGATCCATCAAAGTATAAGGACCATTGCTCTGGATGGTCTACCTCTAGTTTAAGGCATTCATCAAGAAACTCAATTATGAGGGGATGGGTAGACTCTAAGGGTGCAGAAACTAATTGATCTACTATGATTTAACCATTAATAGAATTTTGTCCTATAAACGTCAGTTCAAACTCGCTTAGAGCAAGAACCCACTTTGTTGTGCAACCAGATAAATAAGGTCGACTCATGAGATACCGCAAAGGATCGGATTTAGCAATAACATATGTTTTTTGACTGAGCATATAGTGGCGTAGTTTCTATGTAGAAAATACGACTGCTAGACATAACTTTTCTAATTTTGTGTAGTGGGTTTCATAATTTATTAATGTTCTACTAATGTAATAATTTGCACGCTCTCTTTTCTCATCATCCAGTTGAGCTAACATAGCTCCTAAGGCAAAATCTGAAGCAAAAATATACAAGATAAATGGGCGATCAGGTCTAAGTGGCGAAAGCACAAGCGGGTTAAGAAGATATTTTTTGAGGAATTCAAATGCTCCCTGACATTTGTTGTCCCAATGGAAAGAGACATCCTTCTTAAGAAGCTTAAGAAAGGGTCTGGTTTTATCTGCCAGCTTATCGATGAAGCGACGGATAGCTTGAAGCTTACCTTGTAAACTCTGTAATTCAGATATATTTTTGGGCGCGTGCATATCAGTGATAGCCATAATCTTGAGAGGGTCAATTTTGATTCCACGTAAAGAAACTATAACCCCCACTAATTTACCGAACTTAACTCCAAATATACATTTGGCTATATTTAATCGGATAAGATATTCCCTTAACCAATCAAATACTTTTCTCAAGTCATCTAAATGGTCATCTTCGTTAATAGAAAAAGCTATAATGTCGTCTACATAATCATGTAGTATATCATGCATCATATCATGAAAGATATAAGTCATGGCTCATTGATATGTTGCACCTACATTCTTCAAACCAAATGGCATCACTTTCCAAAAAAAGGTCCCCTAAGGAGTAATAAAGGTTGTTTTAGCCTAATCTTCAGGAGCTATCCTGATCTGATTATAACCAGAAAATCCATCCATTAAGAATATCATTCCACTCCCAGTAGTAAAATCAATGATCTGATCCATATTGGGAAGAGGAAAATCATCTTTAGGGCATGCATCATTAATATCTCTAAAGTCTATGCAAACCCTAACTTTGGTAGCTTCTTTCTTAGTTATTGGAACTACATTCGAGATCCATTTAGCATAATCAATGGCTTGTATAAAAATAACATTCAGGAGTTTTTATAACTCCCCTTTGACTAGTAAGTCCACTTTAGGATGCATTTTTCTAAGTTTGTTTTTAACAGGTTTAGCATCCGAATGGAATACTAGGTGATGCACAACTACATAAGGGTCTAAACCTGGTGTATCTTCATATGTCCAAGCAAAGACATCTTAATATTCTTTAAGAAATGCAATGCATTTATCCTATTTTTCTTGACTCAATTCTGATCCAATGTTGATTATGTGAGGATTATCCTCAGTTCCAATGTTAATTTTTATGACATTTTATATTTCCATGTGTAGATCTTTCTCAAAATTAGGTGGGACAGGTGAAACGCCCAATTCTTGTAATTCTACCAAGGTTAGCTTGGATAATTCGTCTTGAGGAGTTGTGCCTCAAGCTGGGCTATACTAGGTATAGAGCCATAAAAATAAAATTCATTATGTAATAATTTCTCAACGAAGACATCATGGAAGATATCTCCCTCCAACTCATCGTCGGATTCAATGATCATCTCAGGGTAAGCTATAGATAGCATATTACATGTAAATGGCTTATTCGTTAAACGCAAAGCATGAAACTCATCCAAATAATCTTGATAACATATGAGATGGTCATCATCCTCAAATGGGAAGGGCTGACCCTTACTAAGAAATAGGCCCACACCACATCGGGCAAGCCACGGATCTACCTTAAAGGGTTATTTCATACCATTTTGGAAAGGTCCTAAACCTTTCCCTTTATATCCCAATTTAAGCATTATAGATTTGGCTTTAACATACTCATTAGTAAAATAACATTGATCATATCCATCATGACGCGTCTTGATGTTTTTGGGTATTCTACCTCAGTCATATCCCTTATAAATAAAAGCACAGCTCCTAACTTGTTAAGTGCTTCCCATAGGTTTTGGGAGGCCCAAGGTACAAGGAGATGGTGGTAAATTATTTAAAAATAAGGGAATATTGCATAGAAGCATTCATTTTCTTTGATATAAAATTTTTAGATAAATTGAGTAATATCTCATCAGTAAGAGCATAAGAGGTAAAAGGAACATTTTCTACATCTTTTGATGTAGAAACTATGCCTTTGGTAGATGTAGATGGTGTAGAGGTGTCAATGGATGGGTCTATTATAGGTATAAAAGTTATAGGAGTAGAACAAGAGGCATTGGTTATGGGATTAGGATCTTTCTGAGGTTCTAATGTGGTTTGTTTAGAGGATGGTTGAGTTATATGTAGAGGTAGAACTGATGGAGAAGAAGTAGATGACGTTCTGGGTGTGTGTTTCACATGTTTAGATGGATAATGAGAATTAGGATGTGTGGATGACAGAGCAAGGTAAAATTGAACTCCAACAGGTTCTCCCAAAGCACACATATCAAAGGGTCTATGATCACCATGAATGGTAACCAACTAATTATTAAATTTGAATTTAACACTTTGATGTAAATTTGAGGGAATGGCTCGCATCACATTGATCCAAGGGAGACCCAAGAGTATATTGTACGATGCAAGGCAATGTACAATAAACACGATCATATCCAAGGTCCTCGGACCAACCTGCAATGGGATGGTAATAAATCCACACGTTTCTTGTGTTTCATCATTGAAGGCTTTTATGATCATATCAGTTATTTTCATTTCATCACTTCTAAACCCAAATATTTGGTAGAAGTCAAAAGTGCAGATGTTTAAAGATGAACCATTATCAATAAAGACTCGTTTAACTGCTACATCTCCAATTAAGGCAGTAATATATAAGGGTTTATCCTTATGTAAACTATGTTGTGGTATGTCTCTATCCCAAAAGTCAATACAATCAACTTCACGAGTTATTATAGTATTAGCCATGGATTCAGGTTGAATGTCTTGTGGTACCATCATCTGGCTTAATGTGAGCATTAATTCATCTCTATGTGTAGGAGAAGATCTTAAAAGGTCCAAAAGAGAAATTCTAGCTGTAATATTTGATAATTGTTCATTAATATTATAAGGAGGTTTAGGTTGGACATTAGGTGCCTGATTCCCTTTATTAGGAACTTTCAAAACAAATGGATTTGATCCATCGTTCTACATTTGATCTTGTTGAGAGTTTTGAGCCTGTTGTCTAGTAACAGCTTCGATGGTACCCACAATATTATTCTGTGGATGATGAATGGATCTCGGTCTAGAATTTATGGCTTTCTCATTAGAAAGTAATTGGTGATAGGATGGTCTAGTAGTGACTCTTCTTCAAAATGGTTCTTCTAGAACCATAGAACTTGTGATAGGGTGAATAGTATCTGATTCATCTACAGAGCTATTCGATTGATTTGATGTGATTTCCATATCACTCTCAGTCTTGTATTCTATATCACTAATATTAGGTGTCCAAATATTATGTAGAGGCCTGGTCGTAACCACAGATAAGCTTGTGTCAAATATTTCCAAATCATGAACAGGTAAATGCCCACTAATAGTCCCTATATATCGGGTAGGAGGGGGAATATTATGATGTTCAATTTGATTAGCCACTTCCTTGCCATGTTTTGGTAAAGGATGTTGAAATATGTCCAATGACTGATTGGAATTCTGATTCTGGTTTTGGGGGATGTTATTTTGAGCATTATTAGGAGGATTTTTCTTAGGTTGAAAGGATTGCATCTCCATCTCATTGTTATTAATTAAGTCCTGTATTTTAAGTTTTAATATTTTACAAGAGTTGGTAGTGTTTCCAGGTCCTTTATGGAAGTAACAGTGTAAATCAACTATGTATCCAAGTATAGTTGGGTCAGGTTCCTAGATATTTGGTAATTGAATCAAGCCTCATTCTAATAATTGCGGTAGAATAGTTGATAAAGGTTGATTTAACCTAGTAAATTATCGAGGAGGTTTATCAAGAGGTTTCAGTATAAACTTCTTCGTTGTCTTCGCAACATTAACATTAGCGATATTTCCATCAACCACAACTTGTTTATTCTTATATTGATTTCTAGATGTTTTCTCATCGTCTTTCTTTTTAAGTTGTCCTCTCCTAATGAGAGCATCTTACACTCTTCGGGCTAAGTCTATATCCTGATCGAAGGTGGTCAAGGTAGCAGTTGATAACTCGTAGGATAGTTGATCTTGTAAATTATTAATAAAGATGTCCAACATCTCCCTATAAGGTAACACAAAGTGCAATTTTCCTATCAACTGTCTCCACCTAGCTAGGAAATCAGCAAAGCATTCATATTTATCCTATTTTAAGTTATACAAATATTTAATGGTCACATGTCTTTCGATGTAGGCACTAAATTGATGAACAAAAAACTCGGTAGTTTCTTTGAAATTCCTCAAATAATTAGTGGGTAATTGATAATACCACTCTAATTCCATTCCTCCTAAACTTTTCAAGAACATTTTTAGCAATAATAAGTCATCATGTGATATATCATGACATGCTATCCTAAACATACAAAGATGCTCTATGGGATCTTCGGTTCCTTTATATATGTGCAAGACAGGCATAGTAAAATGTTTAGGATACGGCTGTGCTACAACTATAGGATCTAAATGCTGATTACACATCTCTCAATAATTGTACGAGGGATGGTAGGGATCTATCTAGTCCATGCGGGAAACTAACTGTTTCACCATGACTTCAATATTTCTAGTTTGTCCACCATATTGGTTCGGTGGGACATAGGCATGGGATTTATGGGTGTATTATGGTGTAACATAAGGATTAGATGCTATATTGCTATTATGCAAAGCGTTGGTAGGAAGAGTATTATGAAGAGGATTTGTAATAGTATTATATTGTATCCCAGATTTTTGGTAATTTGTGTTTGGTTTTGTTTTGGGTTTTTTTTTATTTGAGGCATGTTGCTCAATATCTTGATGAAATAGAGCAGTAAATGATGGTTTATTTTATGTGGGAATGACCCTAGGCTTGCTAACAGGCACTTTAGATGGTTGGGTAACCTGTTGTTGTTGCATGTTCTAGATCATAGCTGCCATATCCAAATTGGATGGTCTAGCTTGATCACTCTCTTGATCAATAAAGGACAAGGGATTAGTGTGTGTGTGAAATACGTCTTCTAGAGTTGCTTGAGTGTCACTAATTCAATCCTTGTCCATATGGACTGCTCTATTAAAAACACTAATATTAGTATTAATGAACTTCCAGAATTGTTCCATGTTTTCAAAAGTGCTCCTAAATATATTTTAGGGGATGAGGATCCTTCCTCTCTAACATTTTCTTCTTTTTCATTTCTTACAGCAAGCTCTTCTTCTTGCTGGTCTAGGATTTCTTCTTCCTAAACTTGGTCCTTAGGAGGGACATTTTGGTCAATTAATGGTTTTCCTAACCAATCTTCTTCTTCTTCGGTTTGTTTTCCATTCCTAAGTCTAGGCATTGTGCTAAAATTAGGTTTTAGCAAATATATATACTTATATATATGTGCGATAGGGTTGAGAGGTATATATTTTAACTATATACCTACTATAATACTTAAAAGGAAATGTTTTTTTTTTTGTATTATTATTTCACAAGTGTAAAAATAACAAAGAGCATGCTAGTTGCAAGAAGTAACAATAATAAAAATAATGACTTAGTTTTCTATAAATAGTTTATGGATATCGTTGATAGGATCAAGTTCATCAGGAGTCATAAAATGCTCCTCTTCAAATTGGAAGTGGTTTTTCAAGAACTTGACAAAGTGTGCTATGGTAATATGATCTACTTCAGACTCTGACTTGTAAAAATAAAGCTCATGGCAATATTATCGATACAACATAGCTCTAGGAACTCTATTTCATATTTTTCTATTCGTAAGAATGACTTCTTGATCCTCTATATGAGATAGAAACTTATGTACTACAACTGCATTCTCAAGGTATTCCTCAAAGGTGTACAATTCTAAAGACACAAGTGCTCTTTTATTTTCTAACCACCTATGGCAAACTCTTTGAAGTTCATGATACAAGGTTACCTGATTAGGATCCAGGATTCTATCTAGGACAAACCTCTTAATTTTCCTAAGTTTTGTAGATCTGGATTCAATGATACCCAATCTCCTATCAAGTTCGTCCCACAAAGGCGGGACTCTATATGTTTGAGGTACTCTAAGCAAAGAAGTAATCTCTATGGCTGTTAATTGATTTTCAACATTTATGGTGACAAATTGTATTTTATTATAATCTACCATCTAAGTCTTATATGCAATTTTAACTATTTATCTAATGATTCTAGATGTTAATAATTTTTTTTTTGGATTTTTTTCAAAAGGTTTTTTTTAGTTTCACGTCAGGTTCACTAAAATGTACTGACCCAGATTTTTTGCACCCTTACCTTCAGCCTAAATGATCCATGCCCGAAATGGGGATGCAAGAAGGATGGGACAATACCTTAGACTGAGAGGCCCTTTGAAGGTTGCGTCTCTCGAGGGAGGGGTATAAGGATGAATTTTTGATGGATGGTGGGGTTCACTAGGAAAATTTGAGTGGCAGTTTCCACGCCTAGGTTGAGAATAGGTTTGATGTGTTCATTTTATACTCAATCATTCATATTCCTAGGTTGGCCAAAATGAATCTAAGCTATTCTATATGAAAATGCTGATGTATATGAATACATAAAGCATGAATGAATCCTAAATATAAGGAATATGTTAAATGAGAAAGAATGCACCTGATTTCGGATGTTTGATGAATATTCTAAAGCTTGTAGGAGTCCAAATCATCCTAAATATGACAGGATTGTTTGTAATTATATAGAATCATCCCAAATCATAGGCAATCATCTAAAATCAGACAAGATCATTGTTCATCTGACGAATTTGTTAGAAACCTGCAATCACAGAAATAGACACTAAAAATTAAAAATGCAACTGTAAGAATAATGCAAAATGATAGAAATGATAGTATAAATGCTTAACTGATAAATCTAGATAGTAGATTAAAGGAAATGCATTGTTTTAATAACTTATTTTAACTTTATCATGCATTTATGCTAATGAGGTGAACTCTAGGATGTAGAATGAAAATAAATCAAGCTAATGCATAATAAAATAAGGAAGGAAGATGAGAAATACAAACTCAGGGCTCTGATTGCCCCCAATCTGAACTACAGTTGATATCACCTCTAATCATATGATACCATCTCTGATATTTGATAGGATCATCCAAAATCATGTGGAATCGCCTGCAACGATCTGAGCTTCCTCCAGTTGAAGCACAGTGAAATATTGTAATGAAAACTTAAAACTACGAGTGCAAACAATGGTAGATAGGACGTCTTAACATAGCAAAGCTAAATGGGAGGGAAAATCAACCAGGGAGAGATTCAAGAGGAGATCCAGAGAGATAAACTGATAAAATCCTAGTTTATATAGAATTAGGGGGAGGTTAGGAGGTTGGGGATCATCCCAATCTAGGAGATCTCCAATAGAGGAATCTCCAACTGCGCAGACATGCTTCTACCCAAGTTGGAGAGGCTGTTGAAATAGAAGCTAATTATGAAAATTTAGTTTTGGAAAAAAATTGTCTGGATGTTCTGTTCTAGACGAATTCGTCCGATCTGGGATGATATCGTCAGATCGGCGACGATATCGTCCAACAGCCAAATTTTTTTTAAAAATGGCATGAAAAATGGGGTGAGCAGTTAACGAGCAGTTTTGAGGTTAAAATTCAAAATTTTTTCTTTTTACTAAGGGTTTAACTATGCCAATTTTAGGGTGCTACACTTTTTTAGAAGGTTCTATCTGCATCTCCTTGTTCTTTTGTTTGTCAAATTTTATATTGTGACCTAATGGTTGATCACTGCAATCGAAAAATATTTCAAGAGTTATTAGACCTTTGGGTATATAATTTTTCGTAAGTTGAATCAACCCATCATCTTCATATTCTATGGCTTGGTCACTTGAAAATTTCATATAATGTATCAAGAAGTCTAGTATTTATTCATCATTTTTGAGAACCTGCTATAATATATCTTTATCTAGAACTGAAGGTCTATAAATTAGCCTTACTATTTTTTACTTCTATATAACATTGGCTATAGGGTAATAGTTGACTCCCATCGATGCTAGTAAATTATCATGAGTGTTGCATTCTCTAGGAATAGGCTTAATGCTTAATACTTTTAAAGCCTCAAACAGGTCCTATATCTTGTTTCGATAAGCCTTCAAGTAGTGTTTCTTGTTGACACACTTTTTTGTGATATGGTTGATGATCAACTTCAAGCCTCCATATATTTACAATTTTTTGACCCCTAGATTTTCAAATTTTCTCAAACCTAAACAAGTACTTCGTACTCTATTGCATTGTTAGTGCAGCTCTATGTCAATCTATATGAGAAGACCTTATCGTCCCTTGTTCGTGATATTAGTACTATACCTATCCTAGCTCTATTTTTGCATCTAGAACCATCAAAGAAGAGTTTATAGATCTGATTGGTGAGGGGTTCTTATTTTGTTAATAATGATTTCCAAGGATTTTGGGTTTATTAATTGAGTAAGTTCCTATCCCTCTTTCAATCATGGAATTAAAATATTCCAAGGATAATTGGTCTTCAATTTGGAGGTCTTCCAAAACTTCATCCATCAGATCTATCTCCCCTATTTCTTTGATAATTAATGATACATTATTTGTATGCTTACCACCTTCTTCTATCTTTTTCAATTTGAAAAGAGGAAGGATTCTCATTAAAATCTTAATCCACTTTCCTTTGTATGGTATTTCCATATGTGAGTAGTCAAGTGAGAGATATCCTCCTAATATTATTGTGAACTCTTTTAAAGATACATTCCAAAATAAGGTTCTAGGTCTATCACTACTACTTCTTGTATGACTGTAATATGAGGTATTTATTCTATTCAATACTATGGGTATATCGTTGATTACTCCTACAGTTTTGACTAGGGTGTCATCTGACTACAACACTCGTAGACTGCTCCTAGTGTATTCCATTCCCAAGATATCACACATGGATTTAGGAATAAATATAGTCATTGCACTTGAGTCTATCATACAATTGTGTACCACCCATCCTTCTATTTGCAAGGATAAATAGAAGTGAGGAGGCCTATTTTTCCCTATGGTTGGTATTAGATTACCTTGAGCTAAATTTAACTAAGGGTGAGCTTTGGTTTTATTTTTATTATCTTGAGAGATTATTGGAGCAAATCAATATTTCTTGGAAGTAGTAGTGCATCATACATGCTTACCTTTGAAGGAGTCTTTTTCAATTCTTCAACTATACTAAAAGCAGGTACATCAGGTTGTTTATCCTTCTTCCTTGTAGGTGGATCATACCTATTATTATACCCTTGAGTTACCTCTATTATTTATATTTTGTTCAAGGAAGGGTATCTCAATTTATCCCTTGCCTATTCTTGAGTCTCAGTTTATTTTAGTTATTTATCACTTTTGTTTGTTTCTACCCTCTACTTTTGAACAAGATTTAGGGGTACAACCTCATGGACGATCCTATTTTTAACCCAAATTTTTGGTACTAAGGGCACTTTCAAGGGATTGAGCTCCTTAGGATCAACTTTAAGGGGTTACTTGACTTGGTTAATATTGTAACCTATTCTACTAATGGCATCATAAAATTATGGCTAATTTCCCTAATCATATTAACTTTTCCTTTATGAGCTCTTTCTGCTTTCTCAATAACTACTATTTGTATACGTTGTTGGTGAACCATGCACAAACTTTCTCCATGAGGATCATTACATGTGGAGCACCAATAATTAGATTCAATAGGAGGTGTAGAAGGTTCACCTTCTTGATTAGCATACACTATTCTTGACTTATCTGGGTACTTGCTTTTTGAAGTTTGGTCCCTTGTCACCCGTAGGAACCTTCTTGGTTAGAATTTTCTTTTAGATTCCCTTCTTTTCATTGAAGTCATATCATTGGTTATATTTTTTATAGTCGTCTATATATCTAGGAGGACTGTCATCTGAGGATCAGGTGCTGGTAAGGTGAGTATTAGAGGCACAACTTGGAATGCTAGAGGAGCTTGTATAGCTGAGGAAGTTGGTAATATAGACTATTTTGGGATATATATTGTAGAATTTGAAGTAGGATATGATGTGTTTGTATTTGGGACCTAAGGAAATTTTTGGGAATAAGGGTATTATCATTTTTAGGGGTAACCTTCCAATATCAATAAGGTCCTTTTCTGCTTTCAAGGCTTCTTGAAATATTTTTGTGAAGGTAAATACCCGAGATTATCTTATTGCCATCCCAAGATCTAACTTAAAAGCTCTTAGGTAGTAGTATATTGCTTGCTTATGTGTTGGTCTGAGGTTATCGGGTACTCTTTTCCATGTATGACTAAACCTAATATTAAAATTAACTATCTCTTTTTGGGGGTGTTTCTACATAATAGTAAACTGAGTGAGTAGGAAGAAAGGATCAACCTATTTTTTGAATTCTTCTATCAGTTTACCAGTGAGTTATGCCTATGTAGTTATGGTTTGGTCTAGGATAGTCCTATACCACTATGATATTTTTACTCTTAAGGATATAAGCAGTAATTTCACCATGATATTTTCCTTTGTGTTATTATGAATTACTGCCAATGATACCACATCCTAAAAATGCTCATAAGAAGTTTTGCTAGTACCATAATATGTAGGTAATACTTTTAGTGCTACTAGGGAAATGGGGTTCTGAACTGCTAGATTCAAGGGACCTAAATTATTCCTTGTAGGATAGGGTTGGATATTCTAGTTTTAATTGGTAGCCATTGTAACTAATGTGTTGATAGAAGTTACAGGTGTAGAATTGGTTGTATTAGAAGATCTGTTGGTAGTCATACTAGGAGAAATTGCAAAAGTATGGTTCACAACATTGGTTGACCCAATAAGGCGAGTATTAGAGGCACAACTAGGAATTCTAGGGGAGCTTGTATAGCTGAGGGAGTTGGTAATACATACTATTTTGGGAGATCTATTGTAGAAGTTGAAGTAGGGTATGACGTGTTTGTATTGGGGACCTAAGGAAATTTTTGGGAATAAGGGTATTATAATTTTTAGGGGTAACCTTCCAATAGCAATAAGGCCCTTTTCGACTTTCAAGGCTTCTTGAAAGATTTTTGGGAAGGTAAATACTTGATATTGTCTTATTGCCATCCCATTATCTAACTTAAAAGCTCTTAGGTAGTAGTATGTTGCTTTCTTATGTGTTGGTCTGAGGCCATTGGGTACTCTTTTCCATGTATGACTGAACCTAATATTAAAATTAACTATCTCTTCTTGGGGGTATTTCTACATAACAGTAAACTGAGTGAGTAGGGAAAAAGGATCAACCTGATTGTTGAATGCTTCTATTAGTTTACCAGTGAGTTATGCCCATGTAATTATGGTTTGGTCTAGGATAGTCCTATACCACTATGACATTTTTACTCTTAAGGATATAAGTAGTAATTTCATGATATTTTCCTTTGTGATATTATGAATTATTGCCAATGATACCACATCCTGACAATGCTCATAAGCAGTTTTGCTAGTACCATAATATGTAGGCAATACTTTTAGAGCTACTAGGGGAATGGGGTTCTAAACTACCAGATTCAAGGGACCTAAATTATTCCATGTAGGATAGGGTTGGATATTCTAGTTTTAATTGGTATCCATTGTAACTAATGTGTTGACAAAAGTTACAGGTGTATAATTGATTGTATTAGAAGATCTACTGGTAGTCATACTAGAAGAAATTCCAAAAGGATGGTTCACAACATTGGTTGAACCGGTAGTAATGGCAGAGGAAGAGTTTGATCTAGAATATAAAACAAGATTTACTTTGAGACTACCAAGGTGTAATTCTATAAACTCAATGGGTTCTTTTGAATTTTTAACTTTTGATCTGGTTCTCATGTATTTCAATACTTAACCAAAAATTGGATATAAATATTTTTTAGGTTTGATATTTTAAATGGAGTCACTAGGTGATTTAAATTTAAATAGAGCAAAGATAAACACCAAATATTTAATCTATGGATGTAGTGGGATTTGGTCCCACGAGGCATACCAAATCTTGTTGGTCCAAAATCTACCTATGGTTGGTTATTGCACCCAAGACATGGCCAACATTGAATGCATTATCAAACCATGAGGCTTAACTGATTCAATATCCATAGAAGAGTGGTTCCTTTAGGAAGTTATAACTAGATAAAAAAGTAACTGGGGGAGAAGAAGAGAGTTCTTTAAAGTGATGTAAATATATCCAAAGTTAGAACTTGATATGGTGCAAATTAAGCAACAACAAGAAGTAGGATAAAACCATGCAAGGGAGCAAATACTACAACTTCCTAACAAACCAACTAGTTATTTACCATACACATAACATGTCTAATCACTATTTAGCTCTTACATATTAGTAGTTCTAGAAACTAAGAAACAAACATAAAAAATAATCTAGAAATAAAAATTAATGATATGCACATTTACTTAACTAGATTAGAAACATTCATCCATTCATACATGTTCAACAGGATATTAGAACCAGAGGTTAATCGAAGATCTTTATTGCATTGCTCCTTCCAAAATTTTTAATCCATATAACTTGTAAATGCTTAAGAGTCGACCCTTTGACAAGATGTCGATACTCTGATTTATAATACCTGGGTTTAATATTTCAAAATATAAAATTATCTTATTTAAAAGTTGTTGCAACAATATTCCTGGTGACCAATCTAGTACAAGTAATATGCAATATCATTAGTTGAAGATAAAACAAAAAACCAAATCTCCAACTATAATATTATTGCTCCATGTGTATCGGTAGGTAATGGAGGTGATCCTAAAATATGATCTATTTGTCCTTCTCTTGATGTGTTGGTCTTCGTTGATCCTATAATGGCCATGATTATTTGACAACATCGTCGTGCTTGTTGTAACTAGTAATGGCTATGCAAAAAAATCATGACTTGTCATGGATCCGTGGTGCATTTCTATGTATGATCCCCCTGGTCTTCATTGCTAGTGGAAACTTGACTTGTCATAAAACTATGACACTTTTTGATGCTTCAGTATTTTGATGCTCCTTGCCAGTGAAAACTTATCTTGTCATGAAATCATGACACTTTTCAACACTCGATCCTTTTGTTGCTTCTTTCTAGTGGAATCAACCCTTGTCATAGAGTCACAAAATGTAACCAACTTGGGTGCAATTAGGTGAAATTCAAATTAGGGTTCATTATTAAATTCCATTAAGCACCATATTTAGATTAGAGCTGCAAAGAAAAAGGGCCCATGTTATAGTCTTCAAGAAAGTGCAAAAAGGAGAATTCATTTTAAGATAATTTTGCACATTAAATAGGAGTTGGATATTTTTTGAAAGAAATAAAATTATCGCCTACCTATTAT
The DNA here is from genome assembly GCA_028583015.1 of Wollemia nobilis. NCBI lineage: Eukaryota > Viridiplantae > Streptophyta > Pinopsida > Araucariales > Araucariaceae > Wollemia > Wollemia nobilis. Next base: position 21,491,706 of record JAQPPZ010003356.1, read on the forward strand.
CTATCCAGAAAGAAAGAAGACTACATCCTACAATATTTATTGTAGTGAAAATTACAAATTATTCATTAAGGTTTCATTACAGATTACTCTTAAAATTTGCAAATATTATTAAGTGCATTTGAAATTATTTTGAGATTTTATTTATAGGAGTAATAAGGTGAGATTATTGTTATCATTAAGGTGCATTATTAATCCATTAGCACTATAGTAGTTGATATTTAACTAGTTACTCTCAGAATGGTTAGTTTGTATTTTTTGGTTGTTAAAGATCAAGGGAACAAAACCAATAGATTATCAAAGTGTCTAGAGACACTATTTGGTGCATAGAACCTGTAACATTTTGTGACCCAAATATTCCACCAAAATTATATCATATTCCTCCAAGGATTGGAGAAGAAATCCACCATAAAAATTGGTAAAAGAAGCTAGAAATCGAGACTTGGTGAGTCACAGATTTGAGGTGCACTAAAGGCTATTTATAGGAAAAATTAGTGTAGAAAATACTTCTACAAAATCTTCTATCTACATGGTTATTATCTTGGGTTTATTACCAAAAGTAACCAAGCAAAGGAGAGATTTTTCTATCAAAGGAGACAACCTAAAAATCTAACATTACCTACAAGAAAGTTGCCATTAAAACCAACAAAAATAATGTTGCAAAAGGAGGTGCAATAAAGGTATTATATTCACAAATTCAATTACATCATCTTGCACCATACTAATTTTTCCTATGTAGGAAAAAGGATAGGGTTTAAGTGCAAAAAGTAACTATGTAAAAGCATTCTCCAAGCAAGAAGAGCCTCTCAAAGAACTCATATCATCCATGGTATTAGACAACCATATCAAGGTAATTGCAAGCATAACACAAGGAAGGAGAAATATTATCTATAAAGGCAAATACATAGTAGGTTGAAAGGAGGAAAACAAAGCATAAAATATGCTATACCAGCTATATGTATATCCACAAGGAGCACTCAATGGAACCATTAGAGTATCTCAAATCTCCACCAAAGTGTTCCTCAAAATCCTAGCTCAAAGCCATCAAAGCGTTGCTCACTACTCCAGCTGGAACCAACTCACACAAAGTGCCGTCGAAAGCATACATCAAAGGAGAAGCTTACCATAATAAATTGTTAAAATAACCTTACAAAGCATACATTAAGAATTTGAGAGACATTGAGAAGAAAAGGCCCATGCAAAAATGGAAGGTGACAGTTTTCACCTTGAAGAAAACTCTAACATCTCCTACATGAGCACTCACCCTTTTCAAGCTTGAAGGAAAGTCCAAGAAGGAATTACATAGGAGGAGATTGGTACTATTAGAAGAGAAGTTATACTTATCGCCAAGGAATTTAAGCACTCATACAAGATTGTAATGCTCACCTTTCATTCTGTAAAAACTTCCAAGGGTCAACAAGCTTCTATCTCTCTCCCAGACATTAAAGTGACTATCATAACTCTTGTCACCCACTACAAGATTCTATCCCTATTTGAGGTGCCAAATACCAAGGAGTGTATTTTTAGTAGCCAAGGGAGTGCAGCGTGGAGGAAGAAGTAATAATATTAAAGGCTCTTGGTCAAGAAAATGTGGAGTACCTAATATTGTAGTCAAATAAATATTCCACCATCCACCATTGGAAGGAGGTCAAAGCAAGAATTAAGACTAGTGTGCATACGTTGGAGAATACAAGGAAAATACAATGCTCATATAGCAGATTTGCAGTATTATAAAGGTAAGGTTTTACTTTAATTTATTTGCTTTCATAAATAGGGAGATATAAGGTTGAAACTATAGGGAAATCAACCATATTTAAAAGTAAAATTAAAGGAGAATTATAGCTTAATATTTGTAAATTAAAATAGATGAGAAATAAGGATTTCTACCTAGAAAAATTAAATTTCTATTATTGTAAGTATTATTGTTTTCTAATATTCCAAATTAGGGGGTTATAAGGCATACTACACCAAAGTAGGATTTTAGAATTTAGAAACATTAAATATCAAGTATAAAAATCTATAATAGAAGGTTCATTAAAGATTATCAAGGGTTGGAAATTAATTGGTATACTTGTCTCAAAATCACATTAAAGGGACAAAATAAATCCAACCATTAGGACCTATTCAAAATAGAAAGTGATTAAGTTCAATAGGAGTAATAAGGTGTAATAGAAGTTAATTTTTGCTATTCATAAAAATTTACAAAATCAACCCAAAATTGAACTACTATTCTCAAAAGCACTTTATCAATCATTTAGCATATCCAAAATCACTAGGGAGACATAAGGTATTCTACAATTTTTTTTAATAATAGCATTCATAAAAATTTATCATATACTCAATCCATTTGGGATTCATAAAGAAGCCTATGAAACCTAGACTCTAAAAATATTTTATTAAATCAAATTCACATACTTTAACTAGGGAGTCATAAGGTAGACCACTTAAGAAGATCCTATCTTATAAGATACAAACTCTATCAAAGCACTTTATACTCTAATCCAGGGATCTATAAGGATGTCTACCTCAAGTAATATAGTGAACAATGATATGAACAACACTATTAGAAAGGAAAGAGCAAGAGTCATAAAAAGTGGAATCAAGAATTCACTTATAAAATCTAAAGGAAACTTAGATCCTACCTCAAAAAGGATACACACTAAAGCTTTAAAAGATAGGTTTGAAACAATGGAGCATTATCTACATGCTCGAATAACTAAAGCAATTGATAATGGAAAGAATGACATTCATATTCCTTTATAATATGGAAGCATACTATACATGGTGCTACTTACATTCAAATTTTATAAGGATGAAAATGTGGAACAGAGAGGATTGATAGAAGTACTTAAATTGAAAATAGAATTGGATGAATCATCTCTAGCAAAGATATTTCAATCCTCATGTAATATTAGTACTTCAAGTTCTACTAACTCAAAATCTTATCATGATGCTCTAAGTGTATGTTCAAAAGCTTCTATATAGGACACAAAGAATGATGACAAGGACAAAAGCAAAGAGAAAATACTCTTGCAAGAATCAGGTGATAGTACATCCACCTATGAAAGTACTAACTCCAATAAAGAATAAGAAGAGAAACAAATTCAAGGAGGCATACAATGCAATGTGAATTAAAGAGAATACAAAGAATTAGATCAAGCTGAATAACATTTGAAGACAAAGACCATATTGAATATTGAAATCTTCAATACCCAAATAATGTAATATAGGGGGGTGTTAGAGTTAGAGTATATTACATTATTTGGGTCATGTAAATATACCACCTTTGGTACATAGAGTAGGAGATTAATTTAGGGGGAATTTATCTAGTTGCTTCAAGCAATGTAATAAATGCACAAGTGTCAATGTGCAAGTTGTAATGTGCAAGGTGTCCTCTTGTACAACTAGATAGAGTGTTGGCCAAGGAATCTATCTTCCTATATAAAGGGCATCATAGTGATAGTTCATATCAAGTCCATATCATGCATATCAAGTGCATTATAGCAGAGTGTAGTAGATAGTGGTAGAACTCCTGTATGGAGTACAATATAGTTCTTTTGCTTATAGTAATGGAGTGATCATTACTTCCATATTGCACTATATTTTTACCACTTTCTATTTATAGTATATTTCAATCATATTGCAGAATTAATTTATTTCATATTTTTTGCATTTTATTAGGAGCTATGATAGATCGTTCCCACTACATATATCCCTAAAAACTAATAAAATAATTCCTAGGTGGTTGTGGAAGTTGGGTGGCTTAACCCTTAGGGTGGTAGTTGTGGCGGATGCAACAAGGTGGGTGGATTACACACAAGCAACTGAGATGTAGTGTTAAAATAGGCCTGTTGGTATTGGTTTGGATCCATGAATGTGGGTATATAGCCTATATTGTATTAGGGGTTAGAACCCTCAAGTGGGAAGTATTTGACGGGTATGCCATACTCAAGACATGGTTTGGTAGAGTGGGTTGCATGAGTATATACCTGCTCTTAGGATGAATTTGGTGGGGTGGAATGATCAATGATGATAAGGATGGTCATGATGAATCTAGTGGGGTAAATAAGCCACTTTAGAGTGCTAGTACGATATTAAATTCAATGAGAGTGACACAAATTGAGGACACAGGTATACCTAGCTCAGTGGATTAAAGAATGGTTGTGGGGATATGGTGGTAGGTAGTGCTTGAGCTATGTGTCTCAGGTAGATTGGTGGTGGTTTGATGAGTGTAGCTAGAAAAGCTACCTTGGGGTAGTTATGAGGTTACCTCTTATTGAGTAAGAGGAGTGGTCAATGGATGAGAAGCCTTATTGGACCAATCTATGGTAGCTTGGGTGGTAGCTTGGGCTCGACATTAGTATTGGAATTGAATTTGAGTCAAGACCATAAGTTGAGCGAGTGATGGAATGAATGTGGGCTTGATGATGTGATATTGATGATGGTTTTTCTATCTACACAAACTAGTAATAAAACAAACAAAATTTTTAATTTTCTTTGTTTTGATATGCTAATGTTTGAGTTAATGTGTTTGTTAGATTTTTTTGGAGTTGTTTTTTTATTTCTTTGAGTTTTTTTTATTTTTTTGGAATTTTTGTTTTGTTTTGATTTGGATATTTTCTTTGTGTGTTTGATGCACCTAACTACAAATGTGGTAATAGAATACAGTATAATGGATGTGTTGATGTTCACATCTCTAATGAGAAGTGATACAACAATGACTGAAATGGCTTCCTAGGTGCATATTGCTTATGATAACCTAATGGGATAAAATAACCCTCCCTAAGGAGGTCATGTTGTCTAAGTCCTGCTACTTGCCCAATTAGGATTTCACTTCACCCTCGGGTAGGCTCGAGTAATAACAATAGTTACGAGTCCACAAATTATAAAACCCCATAAAAAAATAGGTATCTAACCCCACCCTGAGATATTCTAAATAGTGGGGATTTCCTAATGATTAAATCTAGAAAACCACTTGTGGGGGCTACTATGGTGTCTATGGTGTGAGCCAATGGAAGAAGATGAATTCCAACATCATTGGTCTCGATCAATATTTGGTGATGAAATCCAACTTGTCAATGTTTATGCAAAACGTGTAGTGTGTGATGTAAATTTTAAACCTTGCACAAAAGAAAAAATCACTAACTATTATTTCCTAAGTAAAAGTAACTCTTTACTGCCTACCACACAAAAATAAACATACAAAAAATAAGTCTAACTTTGTTTATCTAAGCCTACTGCTAACTAAAAACTCAAAATAGAAATAAATAATATCCCCTATACCTACGATCTTGCACTGTGGCGAACACTAGAGGTTTGTGGTGCTTATATTTTATGACCGTCTGGGATCAGACAATTTTTTTCTAAGACCGTCCCATTACCATACGATTATAGTTTGAGGCAATCCTATGTTGGACAATTTCGTTTGTGTGTATCTTGTGATCTATGAAAACCCAAAACACAAAAATATTAGAACTTTTCAGCATACATTGACAAAAATCGTATTAATAATAAAACAACAAATAACTTTAAAATGTTATGTTGTAGTACCCTACCTTGGCAGGATGTTTTTTAAAATGACTATGTATGTGTGTTCTATCATCGTAATACCTAGAATAGCTTATTCTATAGATATGAAAAATGCTTACAACTATGGTGATGCTTTATGGAAATGGTATTATGTCTTTACTTGGGTTTTGTAGGATACTTTAAAATTTATTTTTATTTAACATAAGGATTCTTGTTATCATTTCATGCATGTCTCAATTTGAATTTAAATGGAATGATATCTTGGTTTGTTATACTCATTATGTGGAATATGATTATCTTGCAATAAATCAATTAATTAGAAGGTTAATCCATTTATAAAAGGAATTTAATATTTGAGTTTTATTAAATTTTCGTATTTGAATTAATAGATCATTTATTAAAAAATAAAAGCAAAGTGGACGGAGTGGGTAGGCAAGTATGTATGTTATAAATAAAGTTGTGGATAGAGTGGGGGAAGGACATGACATTCTATCGCTTGGGGAAGGATAGTGATGAAAGGGAGAACAAAAGTTTTATTGGAGAATGGAGATTGGATTGTGAAGAGGGTAATGTTCTCCTATTTTCATTAAATTTGCATGTATGCTTTCATTGGGCAAAGACAATGGTTTATGTTCCTTGGAGATTTGGTCTTTCATTAAACAAAATATTTCTTAAAACATGTTTGAAACCTGGTGCTCTCATTATGAAAAATAGTGTTTTAACTGTGCTTGCCTATTGCTGTGTTTTCATTGAAATGGTAAGCAATATTTTGATTATTTCAATATTATATCTTCATTGAATAGAGATATTTTATTGTTGTATATTTGCTAGAATGGAAAGCAATATTTTGATTATTTTAATATTATATCTTCATTGAATAGTGATATTATATTGTTGTGTCTTCACTGGAATGGGAAGCAATATTTTGATAATTTCAATATTATATCTTCAATGAATAGAGATATTATATTGTTGTATCTTCATTGGAATGAAAAGCAATATTTTAATTATTTCAATATTTTATCTTCATAGAATAGAGATATTATATTGTTGTGTCTTCACATAAATGGAAGTATTATTTAATTCTTTTAATATATGTTGGGAAGCTCTTGTGGGAAAAGT